>CM037636.1:49068372-49092420 GCA_015227895.2 Colaptes auratus | reverse complement strand
CAGCAGGCTGCTCACAGCCACCTCCAGCTGGCTGCAAACACCTCCAGGCAGGAGGCTGCCCCCACCCTCCCTGGGCAGCCTGGCCAGGCTCTCACCACCCTCCTGGGCAACAACTTCTTCCTCACAGCAAGCTCAATCTACCCATGGCTAGTTTTGTTCCATCCCCCAGTCCCTATCCCTCCTGACATCTTAAAACTTCCCTCCCCAGCTTTCTTGTAGCCCCCTTCAGCCACTGGAAGGACACTAAAAGGTCTCCTCAGAACTTGCTCTTCTCCAAGCTGAGCAACCCCAACTCTCTCAGTCTGTCCTCACAGCAGAGGAGAAACAAAAGAGTAGAGACAAAAAGCACTCAACAATTGAAATCTCTGAATCATTTCAGGACAATTAACACCCTGCCCCTGCGGGAGGTCACAGTCTGCAGCCATAGAAGCATTGAATGACAGAATGGCAGAATCATACAGCCACAGAGTCACAGAGTCATAGTCACAGTGTCACAGAATCCCAGAGTCACAGAATCAGAGTCATAGAGTCACAGAATCACAGAGTCAGAATCACAGAGTCACAGAATCACAGAGTCACAGTCATAGAATCACAGAGTCAGGAAGTCACAGAGTCACAGAGTCATAGAGTCACAGAATCAGAGAGTCAGAGTCATAGAGTCTCAGAATCACAGTGTCATAGTCACAGTGTCACAGAATCACAGAGTCACAGAATCAGAGTCATTGAGTCATAGAATCACAGAATCAGAGTCATAGAGTCACAGAATCACAGAGTCAGAATCACAGAGTCACAGAATCACAGAGTCACAGTCATAGAATCACAGAGTCACAATCACAGAATCACAGTCATAGAATCACAGAGTCAGAGTCACAGAGTCACAGAGTCATAGAGTCACAGAATCAGAGAGTCAGAGTCATAGAGTCTCAGAATCACAGTGTCATAGTCACAGTGTCACAGAATCACAGAGTCACAGAATCAGAGTCATTGAGTCATAGAATCACAGAATCAGAGTCATAGAATCAGAGTCATAGAGTCACAGAGTCACAGAATTATAGAATCACAGAGTCACAGAATCAGAGTCATTGAGTCAGAATCACAGAGTCACAGTCATAGAATCACAGAGTCAGAGTCACACCCCCCCAGTCACAGAATCACAGTCAGAATCACAGAGTCACAGTCATAGAATCACAGAGTCACAGAGACACAGAGTCATAGAGTCACAGAATCACAGTCATAAAGTCATAGAGTCACAGAATCACAGAGTCATAGTCACAGTGTCACAGAATCAGAGAGTCACAGAATCAGAGTCATTGAGTCATAGAATCACAGAATTACAGAGTCATAGAATCATAGAATCACGGAGTCACAGAGTCACAGAATCAGAGTCAGAGAATCACAGAGTCAGAATCACAGAGTCACAGAATTATAGAATCACAGAGTCACAGAATCAGTCATTGAGTCACAGAGTCACAGGCATAGAATCATGGAGTCACAGTCACAGAGTCACAGAGTCTTAGAGTCACAGAATCAGAGAGTCAGAGTCATAGAGTCTCAGAATCACAGTTATGAAGTCATAGAGTCACAGAGTCATAGTCACAGTCAGTCAGAGTCACAGAATCACAGTCATAGAGTCACAGAATCACAGAACCATAGAGTCACAGAATCACAGAACCATAGAGTGGTAGAGTCAGTAAGGTAGGAAAAGACCTCAGAGATCATCAAGTCTAACCTATTACCTATCACCCAACACCTCCTGACAAGTAAACCATGGCTCCAAGTGCCACATCCAAGCCTGTCTTGGACCCCTCCAGGGCTGGGGACTCCACCACCTCCCTGGGCAGCACATTCCATCCTCGTGAAGCAGCTCCATTTCACTTCTTAGGCAATACCAAACTCAGCACTGGCTGTGCGTGTAGGGGGGAGGCGTGTGTGTGTGTGTGTGGAAATAAAGGCTATTTTCTCCCAGAGTAACTGTTCTGTTTGAACTGGCAGCAAATTTCATTTATGAGACTACAGTGCTGCCTCTGGAAGCTACCAAGCGGCTCAGTGTGTCTCACAACAATTTCTGAGTGCTGCAAAAGCCTCCAGATTACCCTGACACATTCAAGCCAAATAAAATACACTCTGTAACCAGGAAAAGAAAACAAGAAAGCCACCACACACAGCAAAAAAATCCCCCACCAGACTTAATTCAAGGCAAAATCAAACACTTGGTTTCAATTTACTTGGGAGTGAAAATCCTTTGTAATTACTCATAAGCAGAGAATGATCACTTGATGGTTGTGCTCCGATCTAGTTGTACCCAAGTAAGGCTTCTGGAAGTTAAATAACAATTCACAGCAAGGAATTTGGTTTAAGGAAGAATATTTTGCAGCCACTCACACTCATTCCCTCATGTGTTGTACTCAGAATCACAGAGGGTTAGGGGATGGGAAAGACCTCCAGAGCTCAGCCAGCCCAAGCCCCCTGCCAGAGCAGGGGCAGCCAGAGCAGCTCACACAGGAACACAGCCAGGTGGGGTTGGGATAGCTCCAGAGAGGGAGACTCCACAACCCCCCTGGGCAGGGTCTGCTCCAGGACTCTGTCATCCTCACAGGGTAAAAAAATCGTCCTCCTGTTCCCATGGAGCTTCCTCTGGCTCAGCTTCCACCACTGCCCCTTGTGCTGGCACTGGGCAGCCCCCAGCAGAGCCTGGCCCCAGCCTCTGGGCACTGCCCCTGCACAGCTTCAGCCCCAGCAAGGAGCTCAGCTCTCAGGCTCCTCCTCTCCCAGCTCCAGAGCCCTCAGCTCCCTCAGCCTCTGCTCCTGAGGAAGATCTTCCACTGCCTGCAGCAGCTCTGTGGCTCTGGGCTGGATCTCTACAGCCACCTCCTGAGCTCCTGCTTGAGCTGAGGGGCCCAGAGCTGGACACAAGATTGCAGCTGTGGCCTCAGCAGGGCAGAGTAGAGGGGGAGGAGAACCTCTCTGACCTACTGACCACAGCCCTTCTAATCCCCTGCAGGCTGCCCTTGGCCTTCTTGGCCTCAGGAGCACATTGCTGGCTCAGGGTCAACCTCCCATCCACCAGGACCCCCCAGGTCCTTTTCCCAACAGCTCTCCAACAGCTCAGTCCCCACCCTCTCCTGCTCCATGAGGCTGTTCTTTCCCAGGTGCAAGACTCTCCCCTTGCCCTTGTTGAATTTCATTCATCCAGAGCCTTCCTGGCACAGAGGCTGCCAGAGCTGGCCCCAGAGCTGCAGCTGTGGTCTCAGCAGAGTGGAGCAGAGGGGCAGAATCCCCTCCCTGGCCCTGCTGGCCACACTTCTCTTGCTGCAGCCCAGGCTCTGCTGGGCTCTGAGGGCTGCAAGTGCTCACTGCTGGCTCCTGCTGAGCTTCTCCTGTTCTTCAGGGCTGCCCTCCAGCCAGTCCCTGCCCAGCCTGTATCTGTGCTTGCTTGCTTTTTCCTTTCTTCCTTTCCTGCTTTCTTCCTCTCTTTCTTCCTTTCTTTCGTTTCTCTCTTTCCTTTATCTCTTTACTTTCTCTCCTCTCTTTGCTTTTCTCTTTCCTCTCTCTCCATTCTCTCTTTCCTCTCTCTTTCCTTTCTCTCTTTTTCTCTTTCTTTTCTCTCCATTTTCTCTTTCCTCTCTTTCTTTGCTCCCTTTCCATTCTCTTTCTATTCTCTCTTTCCTTTTCCCTTCCCTTTCCCTCTTTCCTTTCCCTTTCCTCTTTCCTTCCTCTCTTTCTTTCTTCCAGAAAGCTATCATCCCTATCTCAGAGCAGATCCTATTCCATCATCCTCCTATGCCTTTTTTTTTCCTCTCCTCAGCTATTCTTTGCTTGCTCATAAAATGCACCTGGCAAGGAATATTCTAACAGTGATGTTAACAGAACTGACAAGAGGAGAAAAAAGAATCATTGCTTATGAGGTAAAGTACATCCCAGGCCTGAGATTTCTGTTTTATTCTATTGTGTTTCTTAACTTTTCTTTCATTTATTACAGCATTGCATTATGGACTTGATTTGCAACCCAATAAAGCTTCCACATTTCCTCTTAAGCAGTACTCCAAGACAGCTCTGCTCTCAGTTGCATATTCCTCTCTCTGCTATCTCACACTGCTTTCCCCTTTTGTGAGCTTCCCCTCACCAAATTGGTTGATTTCAGACAAGCTGGTTCACATCTGCCTTTGGAAGTGTTTACTCCTCTTGCTGGTTTGGTGATCCCTGCAACACAGAATCAATAAGGTTGGAAAAGACCTCAGAGATCATCCAGTCCGACCTGTCCAGTGTCAGAGCACACTTCCTGCCTCCTCATCTGAATGGTTCACAAAAGCACTGACTTGAACAGAGTCACAGAACCACAGAGTCACAGAATTGGTCAGGCTTGGAAGGGACCTCAAGGTTCAGCCAGCCCCAACCCCCTGCCATGAGCAGGGACACCTCACACCGCAGCAGCTTGCTCACAGCCACCTCCAGCCTGGCTGCAAACACCTCTAGGCAGGAGGCTGCCACCACCTCCCTGGGCAGCCTGTGCCAGGCTCTCACCTGTGCTGATGGGGAGCAACCTCTTCCTAACATCCAATCTGAATCTCCCCATTTCTAGTTAAGCTCCATTCCCCCTGCTCCTATACCTCCCTGACACCCTCAAAAGTCTCTCCCCACACCCTCAAAAGTCCCTCCCCAGAGTGGTGTCCCCTGGTCTTGAAAGAGGAAGGGAGGAAGACATTTCAAATCAGTATTGGCATTGGGAGAAGGAGGATCACAGACTTGTTTGGCTTGGGAAAGGCCTCTAAGATCAAGTCCAACCCTCAGCCCAACCCCACCATGGCCATCAAACCATGGCCCCAGGTGCCATGGCCCCAGGGTTCTGGAACCCCTCCTGGCATGGGGACTCCACCACCTCCCTGGGCAGCCTCTTCCAATCCCTGATCACTCTTACAGCAAAGAAATTATTCCTCATGTCCAACCTAACCCTCCCCTGGCACAATTTCAGGCCATTTCCTCTCCTTCTCTCACCTGAGATGAGGGAAAAGAGGCCTTGAAGTCAATTAACAAATGACTGCTTAGAGGTAAAATTGGTTGCAATGTTGGAATCAGCTACAACCTGTTGGAAGGTGGTGGGGAGAGATGGGGTTCTTAGGGGCAATGATTTGAGCAACTTCTTCCTAACATCCAGGCTGAATTTCAGTCTGAATCCAATTTGTTATTTCTGATGATACTTGAAAAGAAAAATTAACCTCAATCTCTTCACAAGTGGAAGCCAAATGTGTTTGGGACCTGGGCAGGTTGGACCCATGGGGTCAAGGCTAACTGTACAAAGCTTAACAAAGCCCAGTGCCAGGTCCTGCAGCTGGGTCACAACCACCCCATGGCGAGCTCCAGACCTGGGGATGTGTGGTTGGGAAGCTGTGGCTGGGAGAGGGACCTGGGGGCTCTGGTTGGCAGTGGATTAAATCTGAGTCAGCAGTGCCCAGGGGCACAAGAAAGCCAAGGGCAGCCTGGCTGGGCTCAGAAGCAGGGTGGGCAGCAGGGCCAGGAGGTGACCATCCCCCTGTGCTCAGCACTGCTGAGGCCACACCTCGGGTGCTGTGCTCAGCTCTGGGCCCTCACTGCAGGAAGGACATTGAGGGGGCTGGAGCCTGTGCAGAGCAGGGCAGCCAGGCTGGAGCAGGGCCTGGAGCCCCTGGGCTAGAGGAGGGGCTGAGGGAGCTGGGGGTGTTCAGGCTGGAGGAGGCTGAGGGAGAGCTCACTGCTCTCTGCAGCTCCCTGCAGGGAGGTTGGAGTGAGGAGGGGACAGCCTCTGCTCCTTGGTGGCAAGGGACAGGAGCAGAGGCAATGGCTCCAAGCTGCCCCAGGGGAGGCTCAGGCTGGCTGCTAGGAAATATTTCAGCCTAGAGAGGGCTCTCAGGCATTGGAATGATCTGCCCAGGGCAGTGCTGGAGTCCCCAGCCCTGGGGGTGTTCAAGCAGCTGTGGAGCTGGGGCTTAGGGACAGGGATTGGTGCTGAGCCTGCAGTGCTGGGTGAAGGATTGCCCTGGCTGAGCTTGGAGGTCTCTTCCAAGTGGAGGTTTTCTGTGATGCTGTTATGTTCTAACCACAGCTTATCCCAGGTTCAGCCTCAGCTTTAAACCTGCTACAAACCATACCAGCAGCACCAGAGGACACGAAGAGCAAAAGGGTTTAGTGGCTGAGCTTGGGAAGGCCTCAGGCTGATTTGTTTTGCTTTTGTGCTGCGTTGTTCAGCAACATCATCCCTTCTGTTAGCATGGATGGCACATCCTCACTATTCTTTAGACCTTTTGTTCAGGCTGGGCCTATAAAGCTGCAGTTTTGTCTTTTTTTCCCCCCCAGCTTTCCTGCCAGGTCTCAAGTGGCAGTGAGCAAAAAGCTTTATGAAGGTAAAGCAATCTCATCTTCCCCTTCCTTCTTAGCCATTACACTAAAAGCTGCTGAGCCAAAGGAGGGGATCAGATTGTTCTGACATGATCTACTCTTGAGAAAGCCAGGCTGGGTTTTATAGACCTTATTTTTATCACCTTTTTATTTTCCTGTAGAGTGTTTATAAATTGGCTGTTTAATAACTTCCCCCTGCATCTGCCCACACACCGACAGCCCTGCAGCTGGCCACGGGCTCTCAGGGTGTCAGGGCTTGGAAGGGGCCTCTGGAGAGCTTCCAGTGCCAGCCCCCTGCCAGAGCAGCAGCACAGAACCCAGCACAGGGCACACAGAGCACATCCAGACAGGGCTGCAAAGGCTCCACACCAGGAGACTCCACAACCTCTCTGGGCAGCCTGCTCCAGGCCTCTGCCAGCCTCCCAGGGCAGAAGTTCCTCCTCCTGCTGAGCTGCAACCTCCTGGGCTGCAGTTGCCATCCACTGCCTCTTGTCCTATGCCAGGCTGCAGCTGAGCAGAGCCTGGCCCTGGCCCTTCCTGCCTGAGCCCCAGCCCTCAGCTCCTGAGAGACATTGATCAGATCCCTCTCAGCCTTCTCCTCTCCACACTGAACCCCCCCAGGGCTCTCAGCCTCTCCTCCCCAGGCAGCCTCCAGTCCCTTCCTCATCCTTGGAGCCTCCCTTGGCCTCTCTGCAGCAGATCCCTGTCCCTCCTGAGCTGGGCAGCCCAGAGCTGGATGCAATCTTCCAGGTGAGGTCTCAGCGGGGCAGAGCAGAGGGGGAGGAGACCCTCCCTGGCTCTGCTGCCCACACTCCTCTGCGTGCCCCTCATCAAACTGGCCATGCAGACCTTGCTGCCCCCCAGCACTGCCAGCTGCTCCTCCTTGGGGCTGCTCCCCAGCAGATCCCCTCCCAGCCTGTGCTGCTGCAGTTTGCTCTTCCTGCCCAGCTGCAGGGCTCTGCACTGATCCTTCCTGCACCTCCTTAGCTTCCTCTCTGCCCAGCTCTCAGCCTGTCCAAGTCTCACTGATTACTCAAGGCTCTCCTTTCCTAGGGGATGGTTATGGTTTGTCCTTCATCAGTCCCCTGGAGACTTCTCTCTTTAATAAGATCTCAAAGCTGCTGATTAGTTCTCCAGCTACTCATTTAGCTCTTTTATTAAGTGCTGAAGGAGCTGTTGCCTTCTCCCACATCTGCTCTAGGCCATCTGATTTCCATCACATCCATTCAGCCCCCTTTCACCAGGCCATTTGATTTTCACTTTCAGGATCAGAGTTAACTCCATTTGCTCTCTGGTCACAAAGAGAATATAGAAGTGAAAACCTCTGTCCTGCTGGACTTCATTTCATGTCATTGCTCTTCTCTGGGCTTTTGCTCCTAAGAAATCTTCATTTTCCTTTCTGGTCTTCGAGCTTATGATGCATTTATAGAACCTTTGTCTCTTCCTGTTTATCATCTATTTCTGTGACTTAATCTCTCAAGTTTGATCCCCAGATGATTGTGGTGGTTCTGGTAAGGCCTCCTGCTTAACTCTGCAGTTTGGCTTTCACAAGCTGCATGACATACAGGTCATCTTTTTGGGGGTGCTTTCCCCCCTCCCCTACCCTCAGTCCAGCAGAAATCCTGGTTTAGAGAGATTGGAAATGTAAAGCAGCTTTGTGCTGCCCCTCTGCTGCTGGCAGTGTCTTTTTGTTCTCAAGAACAGCAAAGTATTCACAGAACCACAGAACTCTCAGGGCTGGAAGGGAGCTCAAGGCTCAGCCAGTCCCAACCCCCTGCCATGGGCAGGGACACCTCACACCACAGCAGCTTGCTCACAGCCACCTCCAGCCTGGCTGCAAACACCTCCAGGCAGGAGGCTGCCACCACCTCCCTGGGCAGCCTGGGCCAGGCTCTCACCACCCTCATGGGCAACAACTTCTGCCTCACAGCCAATCTCAATCTATCCATTTCTAGTTTTGCTCCATCCGCCCCAGTCCTATCCCTCCCTGACACCCTCAGAAGCCCCTCCCCAGCTTGCTTGGAGCCCCTTTCATACACTGGAAAGTGACAAAAGCTCTCCTGGGAGCCTTCTCCTCTCCAGACTGCACAGCCCTACGAGGAGAGGCTGAGGGAGCTGGGGTTGCTTAGCCTGGAGCAGAGGAGGCTCAGGGGAGACCTTCTTGCTCTCTCCAACTCCCTGAAGGGAGGTTGTAGCCAGGTGGGGGTTGGTCTCTTCTCCCAGGCAGCCAGCAGCAGAACAAGAGGACACAGCCTCAAGCTGTGCCAGGGGAGGTTCAGGCTGGATGTCAGGAAGAAGTTTTTCCCAGCAAGAGAGATTGGCCCTTGGGCTGTGCTGCCCAGGGAGGTGGTGGAGTCCCCAGCCCTGGAGGTGTTCAAGACAGGCTTGGATGTGGCACTTGGTGCTGTGGTCTAGTCATGAGGTCTTGGGTGACAGGTTGGACTTGATGATCTTTGAGGTCTTTTCCAGCCTTGCTGTGAACCCCAGCTCCCTCAGTCTGTCCCCATAGCAGAGCAGCTCCAGCCCTCTGCTCATCCACACCTCAAGTCCATGCCACTTGTGGAGCAGGATGTTGTGGGGGCCCAAGTCAAAGGCCTTGCAGAATTCTATCTCACAGCCACTGCCTAATTAATGTTTCCCTTTATCTCCAGCTCTCAATCCCTCTGTTCCCCAAAATCCCTGAGGTCCCACCTGTGGTACAGTGGTTTCAAAGAGTCTCTCTTTCATTGCAAGCCTTTGTTCTTTTCCCTTCTGATATTCATCCAGGAAAACAAAACAGCCCAAGTTGAGTCTCTTAGAATCACAGGATCACAGACCTGGCAGGGCTGGAAGGGGCCCCAAGGCTCAGCCAGTCCCAACCCCCCTGCCATGGGCAGGGACACCTCACACTAGATCATCACTACTGGGTTTAGCACAAGTTTCTCTTTCTTTGGGTGTTGCATTTCCTCCCTTTCCACTTCTGCATTTGTCTTGTGAAATCCCCACCCTGTGGCCTGTCCTGAATCTTTCTGGAGCCAGGGAGGTTGCAGCTCTGTCTCAGTATCAGCCATCAAGTCCTGTCTGTGTTTTATGCTCTGAGGTTTGGACCCTGCAGTTTATTTCTCTTGGTTTTCCCCTCTTCCACGACAAGAATGAAGCAACCAGTCCTCAGCTCCTTTGGCTGGGCAAGGATTGTGTCCTATTTATTGCTATGGTGGTTTTGCCAGCAGCTGCCACCAAGCAAACTCAAGCTCTGCTTTGCTGACCTGATGATCTCCTCTCTTGCATGGTGCTTCTTGGGGAGAAAAGCTTTGTCTTCTGGTACCATTTGGGCTAGTTAGGGCAAACTACAACAAACCTTAGGTGATAAATATGTTAGGAACTGGTTACACAATGCAGTGCAAAGGGTGGTGGTCACTGGAGCCAAGTCCAGCTGGAGAGCTGTACCCACTGGAGTCCCCCAGGGATCAGTGCTGGGCCCAGACCTCTTCAGCATCTTCATCAATGACATTGAGGAGGGGACAGACAGACAGAATCTGCTCACCAGTTTTACTGATGACACCAAACTGGGAGGCCTGGCTGAGACACCTGAAGGCTGTGCAGCCCTTCAGTGAGACTTGGACAGGCTGAGAGCTGGGCAGAGAGGAAGCTAAGGAGGTGCAGGAAGGATCAGTGCAGAGCCCTGCAGCTGGGCAGGAAGAGCAAACTGCAGCAGCACAGGCTGGGAGGGGATCTGCTGGGGAGCAGCCCCAAGGAGGAGCAGCTGGCAGTGCTGGGGGGCAGCAAGGTCTGCATGGCACAGCAACGTGCCCTGGGGGCCAGGAAGGCCAAGGGGGGCCTGGGGGGCATGCAGAGGAGTGTGGGCAGCAGGGCCAGGGAGGTTCTCCTCCCCCTCTGCTCTGCCCTGCTGAGACCTCACCTGGAAGATTGCATCCAGCTCTGGGCTGCCCAGCTCAGGAGGGACAGGGATCTGCTGCAGAGAGGCCAAGGGAGGGCTCCAAGGATGCTGAAGGGACTGGAGACTGCCTGGGGAGGAGAGGCTGAGAGCCCAGGAGCTGGTCCCACCTGAGAGAGCAGATCACACAGGGATTCATCCAGCTGGGTTTGTACTGCCTCCAGAGCAGGAGACTCCACAACCTCTCTGGGCAGCCTGCTCCAGGGCTCTGGCACCCTCACAGTGAAAAGGTTTTCCCTTCTGTTCCCATGGCACCTCCTCTGCTCCAGCTCGCAGCCATTACCCCTTGTCCTGCCACTGACATCACTGAGCAGAGCCTGGCTCCAGCCCTTCACATCTCTATCACCAGCAATGAGGGCAGCACTCAGGCTCCTCTGCTCCAAACTAAGAGTCCTCTGCTCCAAGCGACAGAGCCCTCAGCTCCCTCAGCCTGGCCTCATCAGGGAGATGTTTCACTGCTTGCATCACCTCTGTGTCTCTGTGCTGGACTCTTTCAAGCAGCTCCCTGCCCATTTCTGAGGAAAGAATGTTGAAGCATTTCATGTGGGAACATCCTTTTCAAACCACTGTGGTGCTGAGCACCATTCTGCTGGGAAGTTTAACAGCCTCTGCTTCAGAACTAGGCTGAAATGTCAAAGTCCTGTGGCTAATCCTATGAGGACAGCCTGAGGGAGCTGGGGTTGTGCAGGCTGGAGAGGAGAAGGCTCCCAGGAGACCTTCTTGTGGCCTTCCAGGATCTGAGGGGGGTTAGAAGAAAGCTGGGCAGGGACTTTTGAGGGTGTCAGGGAAGGATAGGAGCAGGGGGAATGGAGCAAAGCTAGAAATGAGTAGATTGAAATTGGATGTGAGGAAGAAGTTGTTGCCCAGGAGGGTGGTGAGAGCCTGTCCCAGGCTGCCCAGGGAGGTGGTGGCAGCCTCCTGCCTGGAGGTGTTTGCAGCCAGGCTGGAGGTGGCTGTGAGCAGCCTGCTGTGGTGTGAGGTATCCCTGCCCATGGCAGGGGGTTGGGACTGGCTGAGCCTTGAGCTCCCTTCCAGCCCTGACAGTTCTGTGATAATCCTCCAGCAAAGAGGAGACTCTGCAGAGGAGTTCTGTCTCTTGTGCTTCCATCCAAAGGGGCAAAAGGAAAAATACAGCCTGTTGTAATAACACAGGAGCAAGCAAGCTCACCCTGTATTTATTAGGGGCTGCCAAAGGAACCTTATTCAACACAATAACTCTCAATATAGAGCTGTGGAAGCAGAGAAAAGAAGCAGGCTCCATTGAACCGTGGAGGAACTTTTATCTTGTGGTATGAAGAGCTGTGTCACAAGGAGTGATTCAGTGGTGCTCTGCTATCAGATGTCTTAAATGAGGCAAAAACACAAAGGAAGGGTTTGCTCACAGGTAGGATGTCTGGGAGAGCAGGGGCTGTAACAGGCACCAGAGCTCTAACACCAATCACACAGTCACAGGATGTTAGGGGTTGGAAGGGACCTCAAAGGCTCATCCAGTCCAACCCCCCTGCCAGAGCAGGGGCAGCCAGAGCAGCTCACACAGGAACACAGCCAGGTGGGGTTGGAATAGCTCCCCAGAGGGAGACTGCACAACCCCCCTGAGCAGCCTGCCTCCTCTGGCACCCTCACAGGGAAATAATTCCTCCTCCTGTTCCCATGGAGCTTCCTCTGGCTCAGCTTCCACCACTGCCCCTTGTGCTGGCACTGGGCAGCCCCCAGCAGAGCCTGGCTCCTCTGCTGGAGTTTCCATCCATTGCTCCTTGTCCTATGCCAGGGTGCAGCTGAGCAGAGCCCGTCCCTGGCCCTGTCCCTTCCTGCCTGACCCCCAGCCCTCAGCTATTGATAGACATTGATCAGATCCCTCTCAGCCTTCTCCTCAACAGACCAAACAGCTCCAGGGTTGTCAGCCTCTCCTCACCAGGCAGTGCTGCAGTCCCTTCAGCATCTTTGGAGCCCTCCCTTGCCCTCTCAGGATGTTAGGGGCTGGAAGGAACCTTTGGAGATCTTGCAGCCAGAGCAGGACCCTAGAATCCAGCACAGGTGACACAGGAACACATCCAGATGGGTCTTGAAAGTCTCCAGAGAAGGAGACTCTGCAACCTAAGGGACTCCACAACCTCCCATGATGCTGTAAGGCAAGGCTGAGTTAGACAGTGAAGGGCAATATTTTTGAAGGCAAGCTCCTGCCTTAAAAGCAAATAACTGAGCTGATGTGGGTGGGGTATTTGCTGAGCTCAAGAGAGTGCACTGCCACAAGCACCCTTTGAGCAGGATGGCACAAAGATGTGCTTGCAGCCAGCACTGATCCCTCTGCTGCAGGCTGCCCTCCCTTCCCCTGCTCTGACAATCAATTACTGAAGTGGCTGCCTGGTAAAACACTGAAAATGACATCGCAGAGAACGGAGCTAAAAGCTTTGGCTTGCTTACAGGGCGAGGGAGCTTCAGTGTCTCCACCACCAGGTGATTGAAGCCCTGTGCCAGGCAGCACTTCGGCTGTCATGTTTGATCTGCTCAAGGCCCATGTCCCATCCTTTAAGTGTTAAATTGTCTGAGCACTGCAATGCAAATAGGATCTCACACAGGTGTGTGGAGGTTACCTTACAGCAATCTTCCAATCTCCCATCATAGACTCACAGAACTGTCAGGGTTGAAAGGGACCTCGAGGATCAGCCAGTCCCAACCCCTGCCATGGGCAGGGACACCTCACACCACAGCAGGCTGCTCACAGCCACCTCCAGCCTGGCTGCAAACACCTCCAGGCAGGAGGCTGCCACCACCTCCCTGGGCAGCCTGGGACAGGCTCTCACCACCCTCATGGGCAAAACTTCCTAATATCTAATCTAAATCTCCCCTCTAGCTTGGATCCATTCCCCCTGCTTCTATCACTCCCTGACAGCCTACAAAGTCCCTCCCCAGCTTTCTTGGGCCCCCTTCAGATACTGGAAGGCCACAAGAAGGTCTCCGCAGAGCACTTGATGCAATTGATTTGTATCATGGAATCATAGAATCCTAGAATCACAGAATAGTAGAATCACAGACCACAGCATGGTCTGGATTAGAAGGCACTTCCAGAGCTCATCCATTCCAGCCTGCTCTGCACTCAGCAGGGACATCCCCAACTAGATCAGGTTGCCCAGAGCCCTGTCCAGCCTCGCCTTGAATAGCATCAGGGACGAGGCCTCAACCACCTCCCTGGGCAACCTGTTCCAGTGTTCCACCACCTTCATGGTGCAGAACTTGTTCCTAACATTCAATCTAAGTCTCCTCTTCATTACTTTGAAGCCATTGCCCCTGGTCCTGTCCCTGCAGGCCTTTGTAAACACTCTCTCTCCATCCTTCTTATAGCCCCCTTCAGGCACTGGCAGGCTGCTATTAGGTCTCCCTGGAGCCTCCTCTTCTCCAGGCTGAACACCCCCAGCTCCCTCAGCCTGTGCTCACAGCAGAGAAGCTCCCTGAAAACATTTGCCACGGCTTGACTTGTGGTCAAGACAAACCAACCACAGGTGTCCTTGAATTTGGTAGGGAGTTTAGACTGACAGAAAGTTACCTCCAACCTTCCCAGCTTCCTAGAGACTCCAGCTTCAAATCCTGCCCAACTTCATTCTGCAAAGCTCATGTTATAAATGACTCTGCAGCCCCAACCTCAGCAGAGCAGGCACACTTCCAGCTCCCTCCAAGTCTGCAAGATGAATGTGACTGAGTCCTGGGCTGTGATTGTTCCACCTCATGAAGCTTTCTAAAGTATAATTGGATATTCTACCTATTGTCAAGTTCTCCTCTCTTAAACTTAGTTGTGTGCACCTGGCTCACAGAATCACAGAACCATTCAGGTTGGAGCAGAGCCTCAGGCTCCCCAAGGCCAGCCCAGAGCCCTGCTCTGCAAGGCTCAGCCCTGAACCACAGCCCCAAGCACCACAGCCAAGCCACCTCCAAACACAGCCAGGCCTGGGGGCTCCACCACCTCCCTGGGCAGCACATCCCAGCCCTGAACCACTCTGCATGGGCAAAGATTCTTCCTGCTCTCCAGGCTGAGCCTCCCCAGGGGCAGCTTGAGGCCATTGCCTCTTGTTCTGGCACCAAGGACCTGTGAGCAGAGACCAGCAGCAGCCTCTCCACAACCTCCTTGCAGGCAGCTGCAGGCAGCCAGGAGGTCTCCCCTCAGCCTCCTCTCTTTCCCACTACCCCATCCCAGCTCCTGCAGCCTCTCTCCAGCAGATTGCTTCCAGGCCCTTCCCAGCGTCCTTGCCTGCTCTGCCCTGGCTCCAGCCCCTCCACAGCTCTCTTGCCTTCAGCTGCCCAGCACTGGACAGCAGCCTCCAGCTGTGGCCTGCCCAGAGCTGAGTGCCAGGGGACAATCCCCTGCCTGCTGCTGCTGGACACAGCAGTGCTGAGCCCAGCCAGGAGGCCTTTGGCTCTCTTGGCCCCCTGGGCACGCTGCTGCCTCCTCTTCAGCTGCTTGCCATTCGAGCCCCCAGGTCCCTTTGTGCCAGCAGCTTTCCAGCCACACTGCCCCAGGCCTGGAGCCTTGCTCTGAGGTGGGATGGCTTCAGCTCTCTTTGTGCTGCTCTCAGTCTGTTTTCATCCAGTTGGCAGAACTACACACAACTGGTTTCTGTTCAGAAGTGCCCTGGCTGGTTCCCTTCAAAGCCAGGGGTCACTGTAGTCCAATAACTTCCCTTCTTGATGCTCTTGAACCACATTCTTCGGCTCAGTTATTTTTAGCCTGCCATCCGCTTCTAAATTGCTGGGGAGAAACGTTGCTCTGATCCTAACACTTGCCTGTGGCCTCAGCTCTCTGTGGGGTGTGGATTGATTTCCTTCCTCTGAAGGAATTAATCTTAATGCCCATTTCAGGGCTTGATTTGATAATTGCTGCCAAGGCTCCTTTGCCACTTTGTCCTCACTTTGATCGCGCTCCTGTTTTAACTTGCTCACTAAATCAACCTCTCTGCACCCACAAGTTGGGAAGGAGACTCAGATCTGTTGGATGTTTCATAGTTTCATAGTTTCAGTTAGGGTTGGAAGGGACCACAAGGATCATCTAGTTCCAACCCCCCTGCCATGGGCAGGGACACCCCACACTAGAGCAGGCTGGCCAGAGCCTCATCCAGCCTGGGCTTAAACACCTCCAGGGACAGGGCCTCAACCACCTCCCTGCACAACCCATTCCAGGGCTTCACCACTCTCCTGGGGAAGAACTTCCTCCTCACCTCCAGCCTGAATCTCCCCACCTCCAGCTTCAGTCCATTCCCCCTAGTCCTATCACTCCCTGATAGCCTGAAAAGTCCCTCCCCAGCCTTCTTGTAGGCCCCCTTCAGATACTGGAAGGCCAGTGGGTGAAATCAAGACACAAATGAGGTCACAGTATCACTAAGGTTGGAAGGGACCTCAAAGATCATCAAGTCCAACCCATCACCACAGACCTCTTGACTAGACCGTGCATATCAAGACAGGAATAATTATTTCTTGCAGACTAAACAGACAAAGAAGGAAAACAATAATGAAAACTAGAAATGGGTAGACTGAGATTGGAAGTTCAGTTCTGGGCTCCTCAGTTAAGGAAAGATGTTGAGTTGCTGGAAGATGTCCAGAGAAGGGCCACGAGGAGGAGCAGAGGGCTGGAGCTGCTCTCTGCTGTGAGGACAGAGTGAGGGAGTTGGGGTTGTGCAGGCTGGAGAGGAGAAGGCTCCCAGGAGACCTCAGTGTGGCCTTCCAGGATCTGCAGGGGGCTCCAAGCAAGCTGGGGAGGGACTTTGTAGGGTGTCAGGGAGTGATAGGACCAGGGAGAATGGATCCAAAATAGAAGTGGAGAGATTCAGATTGGATATGAGGGAGAAGTTGCTGCCCATGAGGGTGGTGAGAGCCTGGCACAGGCTGCCCAGGGAGGTGGTGGCAGCCTCCTGCCTGGAGGTGTTTGCAGCCAGGCTGGAGGTGGCTGTGAGCAACCTGCTGTGGTGTGAGGTGTCCCTGCCCATGGGGTTGGGACTGGCTGAGCCTTGAGGTCCCTTCCAAACCCTGACAATGTGTGAGTCTGTGAGCCTGTAAGAAGCCTTTTAGTGACCTGTTCAGGTAGTTGCTGCTCAGATTGTTAAGAGAGCACTCAGAGAAGTTAAGGCCTTGACAGAGAATCCAATAATCATTCTTCTCATGAGGCTACACTGTGAAAGAATTCTCATGCCAGACCCTAGTTTTGAGGATGGCTCAGCAGAGGATGAGTCTGGAATTGAAAAGGCTATGGAAAGAAAGTTGCTAGCATGAACACTCACAAATCAGCAGGACTGGAAGGCTGTTGACTTCCTGTGGGAGGCCAGAGGCAGAGCAGGTAAATTACCAACAGTCATTTTAAGCAAGAGTTTATTGATTTCCTTGCAGCCAAGGCAGAGCAGGGACTGGCTGGAGAGCAGCCCTGGAGAAAAGGCCTTGGGGGTGCTGGGGGAGGAGAAGCTCAGCAGTAGCCAGCAGGGAGCACTGGCAGCCCAGAGAGCCAAGCAGAGCCTGGGCTGCAGCAAGAGAAGTGTGGCCAGCAGGGCCAGGGAGGGGATTCCGCCCCGAAGCTCCACTCCCTCTGCTCTCCAGCAGATCACCTCCCAGCCTGTCCTGCTGCAGTTCATTGTTCCTTCCCAGATGAAGTACCAGATGAAGAGTTGGGTTTGGTTTGGTTTGTCTTGGGTTTGGTTTGTCTTGGGTTTGGTTTGTCTTGGGTTTGGTTGGTTTGCTTTGCTTTGCTTTACTTTGATTTGCTTTAATTTGCTTTGCTTTGCTTTTGCTTTTGCTTTGCTTTTGCTTTGCTTTGATTTTGCTTTGCTTTTGCTCTGCTTTGCTTTGATTTGATTTTGCTTTGCTTTTGCTCTGCTTTGCTTTTGCTTTGCTTTTACTTTTCTTTTACTTTGCTTTGCCTTTGCTTTACTTTGATTTTGCTTTCCTTTTCTTTCCCTTGTTTTTGCTTTGCTTTGCCTTTGCTTTGCTTTTCTTTGCCTTGCTTTTGCTTTGCTTTGCTTTGCCTTTGCTTTGCTTTGCCTTTGCTTTGCTTTGCTTTGCCTTTGCTTTGCTTTGCTTTGCTTTGCCTTTGCTTAGCTTTTCTTTGCCTTGCTTTTGCTTTGCTTTGCTTTTCTTTGCCTTGCTTTTGCTTTGCTTTGCTTTGCCTTGCTTTTGCTTTGCTGTGCTTTGCTTTGCTTTGCTTTGCTTTGCCTTGCTTTTGCTTTGCTGTGCTTTGCTTTGCTTTGCTTTGCTTTGCCTTGCTTTTGCTTTGCTTTGCCTTTGCTTTGCTTTTGCTTTCCTTTTCTTTCCCTTGTTTTTGCTTTGCTTTGCCTTGCTTTGCTTTGCTTTACTTTCCTTTTGCTTTCCTTTTCTTTCCCTTGTTTTTGCTTTGCCTTGCTTTTGCTTTTGCTTTGCTTTGTTGCTTTTGCTTTGCTTTGCCTTGCTTTTGCTTTGCTTTGCTTTTGCTTTCCTTTTCTTTCCCTTCTTTTTGCTTTGCTTTGCCTTGCTTTTGCTTTCCATTTCTTTGCCTTGCTTTTGCTTTCCATTTCTTTGCCTTGCTTTTGCTTTGCTTTTCTTTGCCTTGCTTTTGCTTTCCCTTGCTTTGCCTCTCTATTGCTTTGCCTTGCTTTTGCTTTGCTTTCTTTGCCTTACTTTGCTTTTGCTTTGCTTTTCTTTGCCTTTGCCTTACTTTGCTTTTGCTTTGCTTTGCTTTGCTTTGCCTTTCTTTTGCTTTGCTTTGCTTTGCCTTGCTTTTGCTTTGCTTTGCTTTGCCTTGCTTTTGCTTTGCTTTGCTTTGCCTTGCTTTGCTTTTCTTTTGCTTTGCCTTTCTTTTGCTTTGCTTTGCTTTGCCTTGCTTTTCCTTTTCCTTTTTGGAGGCAAAAGGTACAGCTTTAAATAAAATCAGTCAAATAAATTACTTCCCCACCCCCCCCCCCCCCTTTCCTTTCCTTTCCTTTCCTTTCCTTTTGTTTTTCTTTTAAGCTGCAAACTCAACTCACTTGGCAGGGTTTCGAGTCACCTCAACAGGTGAAAGCAGGCTGCTGAAGCCAAGAGGAGAAGAATTTAATCAGGCTGCACACACTGCTGATGGATTCTGATTAACAGCACTTTGTTTCTGATGAAGAAAAATCTTTGGATAGCTTTTTGGAAAGCACTTTAAGGAAGATTAAAGGACCTCATTATATTAAGGCTAATTAGAGCTTCCAGCTGTTTGGTAAACCAAGAGGGCCTCCCACTCCTGTGCAGTGCAACTGTTGGTACTTCTTGTAGCCTTATTTTTCAATTAGAGGATGTTCATTGCTGCCTACAGGTGTTCAGCCTCCACAGTTTCCTTTCTTTCTCAGATAACAAACTGATTATTTATCCCACTTCAGCTGAGAGGTTCCTGCTGCTGATAGCTGCTGTCACAGCATTGGTCAGGCACACTGCACTGAAGAGCCCAACCCACGGTCAGTTGTTTTCATCACAGAATTGATCAGGTTGGAAAAGCCCTCAGAGATCATCAAGTCCAAACTATCACCTAACACCTAACACCTCCTGACAACTAACCCATGGCTCCAAGAGCCACATCCAAGCCTTTTTTGAACACCTCCAGGGATGGGGACTCCACCACCTCCCTGGGCAGCACATCCAAGGGCAATCTCTCTGCTGGAAGAACTTTCTCCTCACCTCCAGCCTAAACTTCCCCTGGCACAGCTTGAGACTGGTCCCTCTTGTTGCTGCTGCTGTCTGCCTGGGAGAAGAGACCACCCCCATCTGGCTACAGCCTCCCGCATGGAGTTGGAGAGAGCCAAAGGTCTCCCCTGAGCCTCCTCTTCTGCAGGCTAAGCAACCCCAGCTCCCTCAGCCTCTCCTCCCAGGGCTGTGCTCCAGACCCCTCCCCAGCCTCGATGCCCTTCCCTGAACACCTTCAAGTGTCTCAATGTCCTTCTTAACCTGAGGAGCCCAGAACTGGACACAGGACTCCAGGTGTGGTCTGAGCAGTGCTGAGCACAGGGCAGAATGACCTCCCTGCTCCTGCTGCAGGCCAGGATGCCCTTGGCCTTCTTGGCCCCCTGGGCAGTTGTACACAGCAAGAAGGTCTCCCCTGAGCCTCCTCTGCTCCAGGCTAAGCAGCCCCCTCCTGCATGATGCTGATCACACCAACTCTTGGCTCCTAGAGTCCTTCAGGTGTTGTGCTATGAAGATAATATTAAGAATCATATCACAGAATCATGGAATAGCTTAGGTTGGAAGGGACCTCAGAGATTATCTGCAGCACACCTCCCTACCATGGGCTGTGACACTTCCCAGCTGGGCTCAGCTGCTCAAGGCCTCCTCTGACCTGGCCTTGAGCACCACCATGGAGGGGGGACTCACAGCCTCTCTGGGCAGCCTATTCCAGAGTCTTACCACCCTCACTGTCAAGAATTGCCTCCTAATCTCCAGTCTAAATTAGTTTTCATTTTCCCTGTGAAATTACTTGCTTTAGGCCTTCATGTCTGAAGACCTTCCCCAGCTCCAGTCTGACCCTACTCCTTCACCTTCAAACCATTCCCCCTTGTCCTGTCTCTAGACACCCCCATGAGAAGTCCCTCTCCAGCTTTCTTCTAGGATCCCTTCAGCTACTGGAAGGCAGCTGAAAGGTTCCTCCAGGCTTTTCTCCAGGCTGAATGACCCCAACTCCCTCAGCCTATGCTCACAGGAGAGGTGCTCCAGCTCTTGGATCATCTTTGGGACCCTCTTCTGGATGTGCTCCGAAACTTTGTGTCCTTCTGACAGGAGCAGCAGAACTGGACTCAGGATTGGAGGTGGGATCACAGCAGACCAGGGACAAGGGGCAGAATCCCCTCTCTTGCCCTGGCAAGGCTGGGCAGGGACTGGCTGGAGAGCAGCCCTGAAGAAAAGGACCTGGGGGTGCTGGGGGAGGAGAAGCTTAGCAGGAGCCAGCAGGAATCACTTGCCAGCCCAGAGAGCCAAGCAGAGCCTGGCTGCAGCAAGAAAGTGTGGCCAGCAGGGCCAGGGAGGGGATTCTGCCCCTCTGCTCCACTCTGCTGAGACCACAGCTGCAGCTCTGGGGCCAGCTCTGGAGCCTCTGTGCCAGGAAGGCTCTGGAGGGGCTGGAAGGTGTCCAGAGCAGGGCCAGGAGGAGGAGCAGAGGGCTGGAGCTGCTCTGCTGTGAGGACAGCCTGAGGGAGTTTGTGGCCTTCCAGGATCTGCAGGGGGCTCCAAGAAAGCTGGGGAGGGACTTTTGAGGGTGTTGGGTAGGGATAGGATGATAGGGAATGGAAAATAAACTAGAATTGGGTAGATGTAGATTGGAAGTGAGGCAGAAGTTGTTGCCCATGAGGGTGGTGAGAGCCTGGCACAGGCTGCCCAGGGAGGTGGTGGAAGCCTCATGTCTGGAGGGTTTTCAGGCCAGGCTGGAGGTGGCTGTGAGCAAGCTGCTGCAGTGTGAGGTGTCCCTGCCCATGGCAGGGGGCTGGAGCTGGCAGATCCTTGAGGCCCCTTCCAAGCCTGACAATTCTGTGGTTCCCTCTCTGCTGCCTAGGATACTGTTTGCCTTCTGGGCTGCATGGGCACGCTGCACACTTAGCTTTGCTACCCTTCCAGCCTATCAATCTGCCTTCTTCTGTTGCTGCTTCTGTATTGTCAGACTCCACAGCAGCACTTCAAGAGTCATGTCTGCTAAGTCACTGTGTTATGAAAACTGCAGATAGCAGACATGGAGATTAGAGGCATCAGCCCCCAGTGTGCTGCTTCAGGTGCTGTGCTGCTTCCCAGACATCAGTGAAGCCTGACTGAAGGAGGATTTGAAGTGACAGGGAGGATCTGCTTCTGTTGCAGGCTCTGTATGGAGTGACAGCTCTGTTATGCTTCTCTTACAAACTCTGCATTGAGAACCTCTCCTGGAATAGGTTGAATCATGTAAGAGTCACAAACTGCTGTCACTGCTGTTGTCATTTTATACCTGCTAAGGGTTGGCATTTTCAAACTGTGTAGTCCCTGTTCCTTGGGAGGAAAAAGAGAAGCAACCCAAAGCAAGCCAAAGCAAACCCAACCAGAAGAAACAAGGGAGGAAATTATCCCCCTCCAGAAGAGCCTTGCTTCCTGAGAATTCTTTTTGGCTTACTGAAACAAAAGAGCAAACTCCAGGCCCTGCATCAGGAGCAGGGCAACCCCAAGCACCAACAGAGGCTGGGCAGGGATGGGGCTGGCTGGAGAGCAGCCCTTGAAGAAAGGGCCTTGGGGGTGCTGGGGGAGGAGAAGCTCAGCAGGAGCCAGCAGGGAGCACTGGCAGCCCAGAGAGCCAAGCAGAGCCTGGGCTGCAGCAAGAGAAGTGTGGCCAGCAGGGCCAGGGAGGGGATTCTGCCCCTCTGCTCCACTCTGCTGAGACCACAGCTGCAGCTCTGGGGCCAGCTCTGGAGCCTCTGTGCCAGGAAGGCTCTGGAGGGGCTGGAAGGTGTCCAGGGAAGGGCCCCGAGGAGGAGCAGAGGGCTGGAGCTGCTCTGTTGTGAGGACAGCCTGAGGGAGTTGGGTTCCTGGGGCTCCCAGGAGACCTTCTTGTGGCCTTCCAGTATGTGAAGGGGGCTCCAAGAGAGCTGGGGAGGGACTTTTTAGGCTGTCAGGGAGTGATAGGACCAGGGGGGTTGGAAAATAAACTAGCAATGGGTAGATTGAGATTGGCTGTGAGGAAGAAGTTGTTGCCCATGAGGGTGGTGAGAGCCTGTCCCAGGCTGCCCAGGGAGGTGGTGGCAGCCTCCTGCCTGGAGGTGTTTGCAGCCAGGCTGGAGGTGGCTGTGAGCAAGCTGCTGTGGTGTGAGGTGTCCCTGCCCATGGCAGGGGCTTGGGACTGGCTGAGCCTTGAGGTCCTTTCCCACCCTGCCAGTTCAGTGATTTGACAGCTGAAAGGGTTTTTAAAAGCCTTTGAAACCTGAAAATATTTTAAGATCTTGAGAACTGAGAGCAGAGCCCTAAAGAGCAGCTGACAGGAGTGGCTGCCGAGGAGCTGCTGCGCCACACAAGTGCAAGGTGCAGCAAGTGAAATGCAAAGCAACTCATTAAAAAGAAGCTAAATATCTACATTTTTTTTACACAAATGCTTCTCATCCCCTGGCTTTGGTTGCTACAAGCTCCAATTAGCAGAAAGCTTTTTAGTATTAAAGGATTAGTTCTTTGAACAGCTGAGAGAACACTTTCAGATAAGGTAAATCCCCCTCAGGAAGGGGAGGAACACTCTCAGCCTGGAGGTGTTCAAGGCCAGGTTAGATCAGGCCTTGAGGAACTTGGTCTAGGGGCAGGTAGGTGTCCCTGCCCTTGGCAGGGGGGTTGGAACCAGGTCATCTTCAAGGTCCCTCCCAACCCAAACCATTCTGTGAATGTTGAACTGGGAAGCAGTTTCTGGTGTGGCTGCAGCCAGGATTTCCTTCTGACATAGAATCATGGAACTGTCAGGGGTGGAAGGGACCTCGAGGCTCAGCCAGTTCCAGCCCCCTGCCATGGGCATGGACAGCTCACACTCCAGCAGGCTGCTCACAGCCACCTCCAGCCTGGCCTTCCAAGGGTTCAGGGAGTTGGAGCAGCTCTGCTACCAGGACAGGCTGAGGGAGCTGGGGGGGTGTCAGCTTGGAGGGGAGAAGTCTCCAGGGAGAACAAATAGCAACCTTCCAGTACCTGAAGGGAGCTACCAAATGGACGGAGAGAGACTGTTTGCAAAGGCCTGCAGTGAAGTGATGAGGAGCAGTGGCTGCAAACTAGAGAAGAGACCTCCTGAGCTCATCCAGCCCAACCCCTCTGCACTCAGCAGGGACATCCCCCACTGGATCAGGTTGCCCAGAGCCCTGTCCAGCCTCACCTTCAATATCTCCAGGGATGGAGCCTCAACCCCCTCCCTGGGCAGCCTGCTGCAGGTTCCAGCAGCCTCCTGGTGCAGAGCTTGTTCCTCACATCCAATCTCAATCTGCTCTGCTCTAGTCTGAAGCCATTGTCCCTCATCCTGTCGCTACAAGCCCCTCTAAACAATCCCAACCCAGCCTTCTTGTAGCCCACTTCAGGTCCTGGCAGGCTGCTCTTAGGTCTCCCTGGAGCCTTCTCTTCTCCAGGCTGAACACCCCCAGCTCCCTCAGCCTGTAGCAGAGCTGCTCTAACCCCCTGAGCTTTTCCATGGCCTTCTCTGGACCCTCTCCACCAGGTCCAAGTCCCTCCTGTGCTGAGGGCTCCAAACCTGGACTCAGTCATTTTAAAATGAGAGGGGAGCTGTGTCTGTGCATATTAACAGCACCTTCTACCAAGCTCAGAACCTGTCAGCTCTATCCACCAGCTGGGCTGTCTTTTGGGTTGTTTTAACCTGAGAAAGGAGATGTGCAGGGAGCAGCATGATAAGAATGTGAAATCAGAAGCTGTTTAAAGAAGTGTAATTGGATGGGGAGGACAGAGGAGCTATAGGCTGAGCAATCTCCCATGCAGTTTGCAGACTCCTTCCATTATTTATCTCAGACCATCTTTAAAGGCAGGGTGCTTGTGCATTCCTACAGCATGGAAATTTTCCAGGTGTTAGGAGGTGAACTTCCCTGGGCTGCTCAGGGACCTAATTTGAGAGAGCCGAGGAGGTGCTCCAGGTGTGAGCTGTGCAGGTATGAATTACAACTCGCTCTGCTGGAAGCAAAAAGCACAGGGAGATTTGGGTTGGATGAGGTTGTGAATGCTGAGCATCACGCAGTCTTGGACTCACAGAATGGTCCTAGTTGGAAGGGAGCTCCAGAGCTCACCCAGTCCAACCCCTCTGCACTCAGCAG
>CM037636.1:49028511-49067872 GCA_015227895.2 Colaptes auratus | reverse complement strand
ATCTTCCAGGGGAGGTCTGAGCAGGGCAGAGCAGAGGGGAGGATAACCTCCCTGGCTCTGCTGCCCACACTCCTCTAATGCTTGTGGACTCTGCCACCTCCCTGGGCAGCAAATACCTGCAAGGAGGTTGTGGAGAGGCTGCTGCTGGTCTCTGCTCACAGCTCCTTGGTGCCAGAAGAAGAGGCAATGGCCTCAAGCTGCCCCTGGGGAGGCTCAGCCTGGAGAGCAGGAAGAATCTTTGGCCCATGCAGAGTGGTCGGGACTGGAATGTGCTGCCCAGGAGGTGGTGGAGCCCCCAGGCCTGGCTGTGTTGGGAGCTGGTTTGGCTGTGGTGCTTGGGGCTGTGGTTCAGGGCTGAGCCTTGCAGAGCAGGGCTCTGGGTGTTGATGCTGTGATTTGCAGTGTTTCATGACAATCCTCAGAGAGATCAATACTTCACAAGTCAGCTTTAGCTAATCATTAGGTCCTGTGGTTCTAACCAGGCCCTTACTAATTAGCCTGTAGCTTCAAATGAGTGTCTCACACCTCAGACTGCCTTTTAATCACCATTAACAGGCTATTGGGGGGGGTGTTGAGCTAAAGGGTTTGACTTTAGACTTCCTGGTGGTTAATTGGGAGGATATCAGGGTAGCTCTTTCCAAGGTAAGTGCTTTCAGGGATGCCTCTGCCAATTAAACAATTGCCAATACCTAGCTGAGACAATTAGGCTTTAAATAAACAGTGGATAGAAGATTTATAGCAAGGAGAACTGCCACAGCCTCACTGGGTTGGCAGCAAAGCAGAGCCAAAGGAGGACCATGAAGAGGAGCAGGGGGCTGGAGAATCCATCCAGAACGTGTCCAGAGAAGGGCAACCAGGCTGGGGAGGGGTCTGGAGCACAGCCCTGGGAGGAGAGGCTGAGGGAGCTGGGGTTGCTTAGCCTGCAGAAGAGGAGGCTCAGGGGAGACCTCATTGCTCTCTCCAGCTCCCTGACGGGAGGTTGTAGCCAGGTGGGTTGGTCTCTTCTCCCAGGCAGCCAGCACCAGAACAAGAGGACACAGTCTCAAGCTGTGCCAGGGGAGGTTTAGGCTGGAGGTGAGGAAGAAGTTCTTCCCAGCAAGAGAGATTGGCCCTTGGGATGTGCTGCCCAGGGAGGTGGTGGAGTCCCCATCCCTGGAGGTGTTCAAAAAAAAGGCTTGGATGTGGCCCTTGGAGCCATGGCTGTGTTGTCAGGGGGTGTCAGGCATTGGGTAAGAGGTTGGACTTGATGATCTCTGTGGTCTGCTCCAACCTGGTTGTTGCTGTGATAAAGTGTTGGCAGAGCTGGGCTGCTGCAGACTGCAGAACAGCAACACAGAACTGTCAGGGCAGGAAGGGAGCTCAAGGCTCAGCCAGCCCCAGCCCCCTGCCATGGGCAGGGACACCTCACCCCACAGCAGGCTGCTCACAGCCACCTCCAGCCTGGCTGCAAACACCTCCAGGCAGGAGGCTGCCACCACCTCCTGGGCAGCCTGTGCCAGTCTCACCACCCTCCTGGGCAACAACTTCTTCCTCACAGCCAGCTCAATCTCCCCATTTCTAGTTGCTGCTCCATCCCTCCCCCGTCCTATCCCTCCCTGACACCCTCAGAAGTCCTCCCCAGCTTGCTTGGAGCCCCCTGCAGATCCTGGAAGGCCACAAGGAGGTCTCCTGGGAGCCTTCTCCTCTCCAGCCTGCCACAACCCCACTCCCAGGCTGTCCTCACAGCAGAGCAGCTCCAGCCCTCTGCTCCTCCTCGTGGCCCTGCTCTGGACACCTTCCAGCACCTCCAGAGCCTTCCTGGCACAGAGGCTCCAGAGCTGGCCCCAGAGCTGCAGCTGTGGTCTCAGCAGAGTGGAGCATAGGGGCAGAATCCCCTCCCTGGCCCTGCTGGCCAACTTCTCTTGCTGCAGCCCAGGCTCTGCTGGGCTCTCTGGGCTGCAAGTGCTTCCAGTTCTTTCAGCTGGTTGTTTTTTGGGGGTTCATTGGCCTTTTCTCGCTGTGAATTTTCAGCTGGACCTTGTTTTCTTCTACTGGAGACATGGAAAGGGAGGATACAGCTGGTGTGTGATGCTGTGGCACAAGACCAAAGGTGGCAGTGGCTGTGTCTGCAGGGCTGTCTGCTGCAGAGCTCCACTCTGGCTTGCTGGAGAGGTGCTTGAGCTCACTGCAGCTCAGCCAATATATCTAGGTGACATTCTGCCATGGAATGCAGAGAAAGAGCTGATAGATGGGAAGCTGCAGAGCTGCAAGCAATATTTTCTGCCAGGGACAGCTCTGCCTCACATTTAGCTCATATATACAATAGAGAGAGAGGGTAGAGGAAACTCTGCTCTGGAATTTGTGCTGATTGGAAAAGCCTTTGAGAACAAATGTACTGTGTGTGGCTGGCACCAGCACTGCTTGGGTAATCTGCATACATCAGCAGGTGGTTGTGAGGCTCTGGTGTCACAGCTCACAGGATGTCAGGAGGGAGCTCCACAGATCCCCCAGTGCCAGCCCCCTGCCAGAGCAGCAGCACAGAACCCAGCCCAGGGCACACAGAGCACATCCAGACAGGGCTGCAAAGGCTCCACACCAGGAGACTCCACAACCTCTCTGGGCAGCCTGCTCCAGGCCTCTGCCAGCCTCACAGGGCAGAAGTTCCTCCTCCTGCTGAGCTGGAACCTCCTGGGCTGCAGTTGCCATCCACTGCCTCTTGTCCTATGCCAGGCTGCAGCTGAGCAGAGCCTGGCCCTGGCCCTTCCTGCCTGAGCCCCAGCCCTCAGCTCTTGAGAGACATTGAGCAGATCCCTCTCAGCCTTCTCCTCTCACACTGAAACCCCCCCAGGGCTCTCAGCCTCTCCTCCCCAGGCAGTCTCCAGTCCCTTCCTCATCCTTGAGCCTCCCTTGGCCTCTCTGCAGCAGATCCCTGTCCCTCCTAGCTGGGCAGCCAGAGCTGGATGCGCCTTCCAGGTGAGGTCTGAGCAGGGCAGAGCAGAGGAGGAGGAGACCCTCCCTGGCCCTGCTGCCCACACTCCTCTGCATGCCCCCAGATCTCCAGAGTATCCAGAGTGCCTTTCAAGGCAGGGAAAACCA
Organism: Colaptes auratus; assembly: GCA_015227895.2. Classification (NCBI taxonomy): domain Eukaryota; kingdom Metazoa; phylum Chordata; class Aves; order Piciformes; family Picidae; genus Colaptes; species Colaptes auratus. The sequence continues at coordinate 49,064,797 of CM037636.1, read as the reverse complement.
TTCAGCCATGGGAGAACCTTAACTCAGCTCATTTGAAAGCCACAATGTGTTTAAGCCTCAGACAGCAGCCCACATCAAAGCCACCCTCCCTTGTTTGCCAGTTTTGATCAGTCCATTATAATAACACACTTGAGATAAATGAATGCATCACAAAATCCCCCCAGGGGCTGGCTTGGGTCACTGAGCAGCAGAGGCTGTCAAGGAGAGCAGGAGCCTGGCCTGGAATTCTCTTGCCTTTCAAATGCTCAGGGCTTTCATTTGCTTTTCCTCTGAGGAAGATCTAAATGAAGCCTTTGAGAACGGTGCTGAGGAAGTGTCAACCATGCAAGGGGAAATGGCAGGAGTCTGAGGCTGCTCTTTGAAGTAGTTAGACTTGGAAGGGGTAATTGGTCTCGAAATTCCTCCTGCTTTGACAGAAATCAAAGCCAAGGGAAATCTAAGAGAGGCTCTGAACCTCGAGGAAGCCAAGTGCAAAGTGTTCAGGGGCCAGCCCCCAGATTGTGTAAGGAACAGCTTCTAAACAGTGAGAAGTGAAGTCACATCTTTCCTGAAGGCTTCTGATGAAGATCCAGAGGAGGAATCACCTGCCTTGACCTCAGCAGGGTGGGCAGAGGGCAGGAGAGGGCATCCTGCCCCTGGGCTCTGCTCAGGCCTCCCCTCCAGCCCTGCCTCCAGCTCTGCTGTCCCCAGCAGCAGCAGGACACAGAGCTGCTGAGAGAGCCCAGAGGAGGCCACAAGGCTGCTGCCAGGGCTGCAGCAGCTCTGCTGGGAGCACAGGCTGAGGGAGCTGGGGCTGTGCAGCCTGCAGAGCAGAAGGCTCCAGGGGCAGCTCAGAGCTGCTGCCAGCACCTGAAGGCATCCTGCAGGAAGGCTGCAGAGGGACTTCTGCTGAGGGGGTCTGAGCCAGGCCCAGGGGCAGGGGTTTGGAGCTGAGGCAGAGCAGGCTCAGGCTGCAGCTGAGGAGGAAGTTCTTCAGTACAAGGGTGCTGAGGCTCTGGAATAAGCTCTGGCTGCCTCCTGCCTGGGGGTGCTCAAGTCCAAGCTGGATGAAACCTTAAGCAGCCAAGTCCCGAGGTGTCCCTGCCCATGGCATTGCTCTGAGCTGGTTTTAGTATGCCAAAGAAGTCTGGTGCCTGAGACAGCAAGAAGCTTGAGAGGCCAGGACTCCTCATTTCCCTCTGGACCGTGGGGGATGCACTTGTCTGTGATTTAGACTCCACTTCCCCCCAGGCTAACTGATTGCATTTTAATCTCAATAATTAATGGCCTGTCATGCACAGGGCTGGGGAGCCACACCAGCACTGCTGTGGGAATGGCCTGCAGGGGCTGACAAATGGGCTGATCCTGGTAGCAATAAGCTCCTGTGCAAGGTGCTTTGTGGGGGGAGATCTAAGCAGTGCATTCAGGGCACTGTGCCCAGCAGAGCCAGGGAGGGTCTCCTCCCCCTCTGCTCTGCCCTGCTCAGACCTCACCTGGAAGATTGCATCCAGCTCTGGGCTGCCCAGCTCAGGAGGGACAGGGATCTGCTGCAGAGAGGCCAAGGGAGGCTCCAAGGATGAGGAAGGGACTGGAGACTGCCTGGGGAGGAGAGGCTGGAGCCCTGGGGGTTCAGTGTGGAGAGGAGAAGGCTGAGAGGGATCTGATCAATGTCTCTCAAGAGCTGAGGGCTGGCTCAGGCGGAAAGGGCCAGGGCCAGGCTCTGCTCAGCTGCAGCCTGGCATAGGACAAGAGGCAGTGGATGGCAACTGCAGCCCAGGAGGTTCCAGCTCAGCAGGAGGAGGAACTCCTTTCCTGTAAGGGTTCCAGAGCCCTGAGGTCTCCCCAAGTGGCTTCTGGGCTGTTGACTACAACCTTGCTGGCTTGTGCCCAATGTATCAATCATCCCAGAGCCCTTTGGATCCCTGCTCACATCTCTTTGTCAGCTTCCCTACTTCTCAGTGCAGCACATAAACTTTTCCAGGCATTAGTTTGACCTGGATTTCCTTTGAGGTCTTCTAAATGTTAAGCAACAGAAGGTTTAGGCTTGGCCTCTGCAATCCTGTTAGCAAAACAACTTCTCTGTTATTTGAATCACAGAACCATGGAACTGGCAGGGCTGGAAGGGAGCTCAAGGCTCAGCCAGCCCCAGCCCCCTGCCATGGGCAGGGACACCTCACACCACAGCAGGCTGCTCACAGCCACCTCCACCTGGCTGCAAACACCTCCAGGCAGGAGGCTGCCACCACCTCCCTGGGCAGCCTGTGCCAGGCTCTCACCACCCTCATGGGCAACAACTTCTTCCTCACAGCCAAGCTCAATCTACCCATTCCTCATTTAGCTGCATTCCCCCTGCTCCTATCCCTCCCTGACACCCTCCAAAGTCCCTCCCCAGCTTGCTTGGAACCCCCTGCAGATCCTGGAAGGCCACAATTAGGTCTCCTCAGAGCCTTCTCCTCTCCAGCCTGCACAACCCCAACTCCCTCAGGCTGTCCTCACAGCAGAGCAGCTCCAGCCCTCTGCTCCTCCTCCTGGCCCTGCTCTGGACACCTTCCAGCCCCTCCAGAGCCTTCCTGGCACAGAGGCTCCAGACCTGGCCCCAGAGCTGCAGGTCCTTCCAGGATCTTCACTGCAGGGAGCTCAAGGAAGTTTTTATCAGTGTTTGCTCTGTTTCCCTGGGTGTCACCTTCAGGTCTGGTTGTGGGTTGGTAATGAGCCTTTCTAATTGCAATACTCTGCCACAATAAGTTGGTCAGCAAGGCACTAAATAAAGGAGAGGAAATGTGTCCTGCTGCAGCAGCCAGGTAGATCTTGATCTACAGCCAGGCTGCACTTTTCTGCTCCTGGCATTAATTACCTTTGAATCCTTCAATGCCTTTAGCACTTTTATGAATCCTTTGCTAACAGAGTGGTGCCAGGCAGGCAGTGTTTCACCCAGGATCGATAGCAGGGCTGACAAGGGCTGCCAGGCTGATTCCCTCCTGTCCTCCCTGGCAGACAGGGACAGAGGAACTCTTCCACTGGGGTTTGGGACTTGGCTACCTTTAGAATCATAGCATCACAGCATCAGTCAGGGTTGGAAGGGACCACAAGGATCATCTAGTTCCAACCCCCCTGCCATGGGCAGGGACACCCCACACTAGATCAGGCTGGCCAGAGCCTCATCCAGCCTGGCTTAAACACCTCCAGGGACGGGGCCTCAACCACCTCCCTGCACAACCCATTCCAGGGCTTCACCACTCTCATGGGAAGAACTTCCTCCTCCACCTCCAGCTGAATCTCCCCACCTCCAGCTTCATCCATTCCCCCTAGTCCTATCACTCCCTGATAGTCTGAAAAGTCCCTCCCCAGCCTTCTTTAGGCCCTGCAGATCCTGAAGGCCACAATGAGGTCTCCTGGGAGCCTTCTCTTCTCCAGCCTGAACAGCCCAACTCCTTCAGTCTGTCCTCACAGCAGAGCAGCTCCAGCCCTCTGCTCCTCCTCGTGGCCCTTCTCTGGACACCTTCCAGCACCTCCAGATCCCTCTTGCAATAGGGGCTCCAGAACTGGAGGCAGTACTGCAGGTGGGGTCTCAGCAGGGCTGAGCAGAGGGGGAGAATCCCCTCCCTTGCCCTGCTGGCCACACTTCTCCTGCTGCAGCCCAGGCTCTGATTGGCTTTCCGGGCTGCAAGTGCACCCTGAGAGCTCCTGGGGAGCTTCTCCTCCCCCAGCACCCCCAAGGCTCTCTCCTCAGGGCTGCTCCCCAGCCAGTCCCTGCCCAGCCTGGGTTGTGCCTGGGTTGCCTCGACCCAGCTGCAGGACCCTGCCCTTGGTCTTGTTGAAGCTCCTGAGTTGGGCTTGTGCCCACCTCTCCAGCCTGTCCAGGTCCCTCTGATGGATCCCTTCCCTCCAGCTGTCTGCTGCACACCACACAGCTTGGTGTCAGCACAACCTTGCTGAGCTGCACTCAGTGCCACTGTCCGGGCCCCACAAAGGTGTTGAACAAGCTGGTCCCAGGCCTGATCCCTGAGGGACTCTGCTTGTCCCTGGCCTCCCCTGGGACATGGACCATTGACAGCCACTCTGTGGGTGCAGCCATCAAGCCAGTTCCTTATCCATCCAGTGGTCCACCCATCACACCCATGTGTCACCAGCTTGGGGACCAGGATGTGGTGCAGGACAGAGAATCATAGACTGCTTTAGGCTGGAAGGGACCTTTTAAAGGTCATCACGTTCCAACCCCCCTGTAGCCATCAGGGACATCTTCAAGTAGATCACAGAATCACAGAAGCTTAGAGGTTGGAAGGGAGCTCCAGAGATCAGCCAGTCCAAGCCCCCTGCCAGAGCAGCAGCACCCAAGGCAGGCTGCACAGGAAGGCAGCCAGGGGGGGTTGGAAAGGCTCCAGAGCAGGAGACTCCACAACCTCTCTGGGCAGCCTGCCCCAGGCCTCCAGCAGCCTCAGCAGTTTCTCCTCAGGCTGAGCTGAAACCTTCTCTGTTCAAGTTTGTCTCCATTGCTCCTTGGCTTATTGCTGTGCAGCACCCATGAGAGCTTGGCCCCCTCCCCTTGCCCCCCAACCCTCAGCTATTGATAAGACATTGATCAGATCCCTCTCAGCCTTCTCCCCAGACTCAACAGCCCCAGGGCTCTCAGCCTCTCTTCACAGGGGAGATGCTCAAGTCCCCAACTCATCCTCCTGGCTCTGCCTTGGACTCTCCCCAGCAGGTCTCTGTCTCTCACAGAGGGAATCTGATCAAAGTCTATCAATATTGGAGGACTGGGGTCAAGAGGGACAGGGCCAGGCTCTGCTCACTTGCTCCCTGGGGTAGGACAAGAGGCAATGGATGGCAACTGCAGCCCAGGAGGTTCCAGCTCAGCAGGAGGAGGAACTTCTGCCCTGGGAGGCTGGCAGAGGCCTGGAGCAGGCTGCCCAGAGAGGTTGTGGAGTCTCCTGGTGTGGAGCCTTTGCAGCCCTGTCTGGATGTGTTCTGTGTGCCCTGTGCTGGGTTCTGTGCTGCTGCTCTGGCAGGGGGCTGGCACTGGAAGCTCTCCAGAGCTCCCTTCCAACCCTTATGTGAGCCTGTGTCACTAGAGCAGCCTTCCAGTACCCAAAGGGGTCTCCAGGAGAGCTGGGGAGGGACTTTTGACAAGGGCTTGTGGTGATAGGAGGAGGAGGAGGGATGGATTAGAGTTTGAGGAGGGGAGACACAAACAGCCCCAGTTTGTGGCAGGGATGTTCAGGATGGTATCAGGGAATATTTCTTTGCAGGAAGGGTTCTCAGGAAGTGGAACAGGCTGCCCAGGGAGGCAATGGAGTCACCATGCCTGCAGGGATTTACAAGCCACCTGGGCATGGTGCTGAGAGATGTGATCTAGTGGCAGTGGCTTAGCTGCAGTGCTGGGATTCACAGAACCATGGAATTGGGCAGGGCTGGAAGGGAGCTCAAGGCTCAGCCAGTCCCAGCCCCCTGCCATGGGCAGGGACACCTCACACCACAGCAGGCTGCTCACAGCCACCTCCAGCCTGGCTGCAAACACCTCCAGGCAGGAGGCTGCCACCACCTCCCTGGGCAGCCTGGGCCAGGCTCTCACCACCCTCATGGGCAGCAACTTCTTCCTAGCATCCACTCTGAGTCTACCCATTTCTGGGGTTCTTCCACTCCCCCCTGCTCCTATGACAGGCTCCTTGACACCCTCAAGAGTCCCTCCCCAGCATTCTTGGAGCCCCTTTCAGATGCTGGAAGGCCACAATTAGGCCTCCTTGGAGCCTTCTCCTCTCCAGCCTGCACAACCCCAACTCTCCCAGCCTGTCCTCACAGCAGAGCAGCTCCAGCCCTCTGCTCCTCCTCTCATCCTGCTAATGAGCCTTAATTGTGCCTGCCCTGCTCCACCACCACGAGCTGATGCTGTGAAGAACCAGAGCAAGTCTAATTGTTTGCAGGGACTCCAAGCAGACAGAGAGGCAGATCGTTGCTCACTTAATTTGCTAAGCAAATGAGGAGCTGCATTGACTGGGGGAGGCATCACTGATGGATCTGCTCAGCTCAGTGCGAGCGGCACGCCGTGCAGTGAATGGAGTGCTGGCAGTAATTACAGCAGATTCATTCACCTCCAGAGCGCTCTCTTCACTTCTCTTTCTTCTTCCTTAAGTATTCTTCATCTCCCTGCTAACAATAGCCTGTAATTAATGCCTGAGCTGCAACTTCCCTTGCTGCTGCAAAAGGATAACTGCTGTCAAGCTCCTTAAGGTTCATCTAGTTCCATCTCCTCCCACCAGCCCAGCTTGCTCGAGGCCTCACAAAACCTGGGCTCAAACTCCTCCAGACAGGAGGCAGCCACAGCCTCCCTGGGCAGCCTGTGCCAGTGTCTCAGCAGCCACAGCCTCCCTGGGCAGCCTGTGCCAGTGTCTCAGCAGCCACAGCCTCCCTGGGCAAGCTGTGCCAGTGTCTCAGCAGCCACAGCCTCCCTGGGCAGCCTGTGCCAGTGTCTCAGCAGCCACAGCCTCCCTGGGCAGCCTGTGCCAGTGTCTCAGCAGCCACAGCCTCCCTGGGCAAGCTGTGCCAGGGTCTCAGCAGCCACAGCCTCCCTGGGCAAGCTGTGCCAGGGTCTCAGCAGCCACAGCCTCCCTGGGCAGCCTGTGCCAGTGTCTCAGCAGCCACAGCCTCCCTGGGCAGCCTGTGCCAGTGTCTCAGCAGCCACAGCCTCCTGGGCAGCCTGTGCCAGTGTCTCAGCAGCCACAGCCTCCTGGGCAAGCTGTGCCAGTGTCTCAGCAGCCCAGCCTCCCTGGGCAAGCTGTGCCAGGGTCTCAGCAGCCACAGCCTCCCTGGGCAGCCTGTGCCAGTGTCTCAGCAGCCACAGCCTCCCTGGGCAAGCTGTGCCAGTGTCCTCAGCAGCCACAGCCTCCCTGGCAGCCTGTGCCAGTGTCTCAGCAGCCACAGCCTCCCCCTGGGCAGCCTGTGCCAGTGTCTCAGCAGCCACAGCCTCCCTGGGGCAGCCTGTGCCAGTGTCTCAGCAGCCACAGCCTCCCTGGCAGCCTGTGCCAGGTGTCTCAGCGCCACAGCCTCCCTGGGCAAGCCTGTGCCAGTGTCTCAGCAGCCACAGCCTCCCTGGGCAAGCTGTGCCAGGGTCTCAGCAGCCACAGCCTCCCTGGGCAAGCTGTGCCAGGGTCTCAGCAGCCACAGCCTCCCTGGGCAAGCTGTGCCAGTGTCTCAGCAGCCACAGCCTCCCTGGGCAAGCTGTGCCAGTGTCTCAGCAGCCACAGCCTCCCTGGGCAAGCTGTGCCAGTGTCTCAGCAGCCACAGCCTCCCTGGGCAAGCTGTGCCAGTGTCTCAGCAGCCACAGCCTCCCTGGGCAGCCTGTGCCAGTGTCTCAGCAGCCACAGCCTCCCTGGGCAAGCTGTGCCAGTGTCTCAGCAGCCACAGCCTCCCTGGGCAAGCTGTGCCAGTGTCTCAGGACAGGCTGAGGGAGCTGGGGGTGCTCAGCCTGGAGAAAGGCTCCAGGCAGACCTCAGAGCAGCCTGCCAGGACCTGAAGGGGGCTACAGGAAGGATGGAGAGACTGTTCCCAAAGGGCTGCAGGGACAGGACCAGGGACAGCGACTCCAAACCAGAGCAGAGCAGATTGAGATTGGATGTGAGGAACAAGCTCTGCACAGTGAGGGTGGTGGAGCTCTGCAGCAGGTTGCCCAGGGAGGTGGCTGGGGCTCAATCCCTGGAGCCATCCAAAGTGAGGCTCAAGAAGGCTCTGGACCCCCTGATCTAGTTGGGGATGTCCCTGCTGCCTGCAGAGGGGCTGGGCTGGATGCCCTTGGGAGGGCCCCTTCCAAGCCAGCCCCATCTGGGATTTGCCAGGTTACCTCCATTTTGCTTCTGCTCTTCTCCCAGGCTGCTGCTGAGCTCAGAGTACCACAGAGCTGAGCTCCTAGATCCCCATTTGTCTTGCTAGAGAGCTACAACCTTGGGAAGTCCCTTCCAACCCAAAGCATTCTGTGAGCATCCTGCAGTTGCTGGCTTGCCTCAGTCTCTTCTTCAAATCAGCTATGTCACAGTGCCGGGCAGATCAATGGCAGCCTGGGGCTGGGCCTTCTTGCCTGGGTTTTTGGCTTGTCTGGGGTTGAAATTCAGGGGTGTTTGTGGGGTGCATTTTGGGGCTCTGTAGGGTTGAAGTTTTGGGTTCTTTGGGTTTGGATTTTCTGTTGTCTGCTGCTGGATTATTGAGTGGTGTGGGTTGGAGTTTTGGGTGGTTTGCAGATGGAGTTTTGGCTGGTTTGGGGTTGGAGTTTTGGTTGGTTTGAGGTTGGAGTTCGGGGTAGTTTGGGGTGGAGTTTTGGGTGGTTTGGGGTTGGAGTTTTGGGTGGTTTGGGGTTGGAGTTTTGGGTGGTTTGGGGTTGGAGTTTTGGATGGTTTGGGGTTGGAGTTTTGGGTGGTTTGGGGTTGGAGTTTTGGGTAGTTTGGGGTTGGATTTTTGGGTGGTTTGGGGTTGGAGTTTGGGATGGTTTGGGGTTGGAGTTTTGGATGGTTTGGGGTTGGAGTTTTGGGTGGCTTGGGGTTGGAGTTTTGGATGCTTTGAGGTTGGAGTTTTGGATGGTTTGGGGTTGGATTTTTGGGTGGTTCGGGGATGGAGTTTTTGGTGGCTTGGGGTTGGCTTTTTGCTTGGTTTTGGGTTGAGGTTTTGGGTGGTTTGGGGTTGGGTTTTTGGGTGGTTTGGGGTTGGATTTTTAGTTGTTTGGGGTTGAATTTTGGGGTTGTGTGGGGTTGGCTTCCTGGGCGGCTTGGGGTTGGCTTTCTGGGCGGCTTGGGGTTGGCTTTTTGGGAGGCTTGGGGTTGGCTTTTTGGGTGGCTTGGGGTTGGCTTCCTGGGCGGCTTGGGGTTGGCTTCCTGGCTTTTGCTGGGTTAACTTTTTCTGTTGTGTGCTGTTGACCCTTTGGACCCATTGGGGTTGCCCTAGTGGTTGTTCATCTTTCTGTGGGGGCAGGGGCTGGTGTCTCTCTTGTTGACTTCATGTTCAAACATCCACACAGCTCTCCTCTCTTTTTTTGGCTGCTTGCTTATCACCCTTGTGATGAAAAAGCCTTTCTGAAGCTGCTCAGAGCTTGTCCCTGCTTGGCTGTGCTTTTATTGCTGCAGAATCTCTCTTCAATGCTCCACAAGCAATAACTCCCCAGGCCTCTCTGCCAAGTTTGTGCACACTCTGAATGGCTCTCACTTGAAATATGGGCTTAAAAAGCAAGCACTCAAATCAAGCTTGGACTTCAGGGCTGAAAGTCTCTGTACCAGTAGTTACAGCTGGCTCCAGGCTTTGGCAGGTGAGGAGCAGTGCTTGAGGGACTGCTTGAAATCCACTGCCTCAGCAGTTTGCTGAGCCCTTGTTCTACAGCTGCCTGGTTTGAGCACAGAATATTCCTGTCTTGGACACAGTTTGCCTTTGTCTGGGCACAGAACTCTTTGTCCCATCAGTCCTTCACTTCAGCATGCAGCAGCCCCTGCAGAACCTTTGCTTGTGAAGCAGTTAGGCATCATAGAATTATTTCAACCGGAGGAGAGCTTTAAGGTCATGGAGGCCAACCTCCAACCTGAGCCTTAAGGTCATGGAGGCCAACTTCCAACCTGAGCTTTAAGGTCATGGAGGCCAACCTCCAACCTGAGCTTTAAGGTCATGGAGGCCAACCTCCAACCTGAGCTTTAAGGTCATGGAGGCCAACCTCCAACCTGAGCTTTAAGGTCATGGAGGCCAACCTCCAACCTGAGCTTTAAGGTCATGGAGGCCAACCTCCAACCTGAGCTTTAAGGTCATGGAGGCCAACCTCCAACCTGAGCTTTAAGGTCATGGAGGCCAACCTCCAACCTGAGCTTTAAGGTCATGGAGGCCAACCTCCAACCTGAGCTTTAAGGTCATGGAGGCCAACCTCCAACCTGAGCTTTAAGGTCATAGAGGCCAACCTCCAGCTTGAGCTTTAAGGTCATGGAGTCCAACCTCCAACCTGAGCTTTAAGGTCATGGAGTCCAACCTCCAACCTGAGCTTTAAGGTCATGGAGTCCAACCTTCAACCTGAGATTTAAGGTCATCCAGTCCAACCTTCAGCCCACCACCACCATGGCTATTCAACCATGCCCCCAAGAGCCATGGTCACACATTTCTGGAACAGCTCCAAGGATTTCTCCACCACCCCCCTGAGGAGCCTGTTCCAATGCTTGGTAACCCTTCCTGTGAAGAAATGTGTCCTGATACCCAACCTGAGCTTCTCCTGCCACAACCTGAGGCTGCTTTCTCTTGTCCTGTCACCTGATCACAGGCTCACAGGATGTTAGAGGTTGGAAAGGACTTCCAGTCCAAGCCCCCTGCCAGAGCAGGAGCAGAGAACCCATCACAGGTCACACAGGAACACATCCAGACAGGGCTGCAAAGGCTCCAGACAAGGAGTTCCTCCTGAACTGGGGAGCCCACAACTGGATGCAACATTGCAGATGGGGTCTCAGAAGGGCAGAGCAGAGTGGGAGGAGAACCTCCCTGGCTCTGCTGCCCACACTCCGCTGAATGCCCCCCAGGACCCCATTGGCCTTCTTGGCCCCCAGGGCACATTGCTGTCCCCTGAATGATGCTGCAGCTGTGATGATGCTGCAGCTGTGATGATGCTGATACAGCTGTGATGATGATGCTACTGCTATGATGATGCAGCTGTGATTATGATGCATCTGTGATGATGCTGCAGCTGTGATGATGCTGATACAGCTATGATGATGCTCCAGCTATGATGATGCTGCAGCTGTGATGCTGCTGATACAGCTGTGATGCTGATACAGCTGTGATGATGCTACAGCTATGATGCTGCAGCTGTGATGATGATGCTACAGCTATGATGATGCTACAGCTATGATGATGCTACAGCTATGATGATGCTGCAGCTGTGATGATGATGATGCAGCTGTGATGATGCTACAGCTATGATGATGCTACAGCTATGATGATGCTGCAGCTGTGATGATGATGATGCAGCTGTGATGATGCTGATACAGCTATGATGATGCTGCAGCTGTGATGATGATGATGCAGCTGTGATGATGCTGATACAGCTATGATGATGCTACAGCTGTGATGATGCTGCAGCTGTGATGATGCTGATACAGCTGTGATGATGATGCTACTGCTATGGTGATGCAGCTGTGATTATGATGCATCTATGATGATGCTGCATCTGTGATGATGCTGATACAGCTATGATGATGCTCCAGCTATGATGATGCTGCAGCTGTGATGCTGCTGATACAGCTGTGATGCTGATACAGCTGTGATGATGCTACAGCTATGATGCTGCAGCTGTGATGATGATGCTACAGCTATGATGATGCTACAGCTATGATGATGCTACAGCTATGATGATGCTGCAGCTGTGATGATGATGATGCAGCTGTGATGATGCTGATACAGCTATGATGATGCTACAGCTGTGATGATGATGCAGCTGTGATGATGCTGATACAGCTATGATGATGCTGCAGCTGTGATGATGCTGCAGCTGTGATGATGCTGAAACAGCTGTGATGATGCTGATACAGCTATGATGATGCTGCAGCTGTGATGATGCTGCAGCTATGATGCTGATACAGCTGTGATGCTGATACAGCTATGATGATGCTGCAGCTATGATGCTGATACAGCTGTGATGCTGATACAGCTGTGATGATGCTACAGCTATGATGATGCTGCAGCTGTGATGATGATGATGCAGCTGTGATGATGCTGATACAGCTATGATGATGCTACAGCTGTGATGATGCTGCAGCTGTGATGATGCTGCAGCTATGATGCTGATACAGCTGTGATGCTGATACAGCTATGATGATGCTACAGCTATGATGCTGCACCTGTGATGATGCTGCAGCTGTGATGATGCTACAGCTTTGATGATGTTGCAGCTGTGATGATGCTGCAGCTGTGATGCTGATACAGCTGTGATGCTGATACAGCTGTGATGCTGATACAGCTGTGATGATGCTGAAGCTGTGATGCTACAGCTCTGATGCTGCTGCAGCTGTGATGCTGATACAGCTGTGATGATGCTGAAACTGTGATGATGCTGCAGCTGTGATGCTGCTGCAGCCCCTCCCCCGGCACTGGTGTAAGATGCTTTATGTTCTGTTGGGGGTTGCAATATTGTTGCTGGGCATGTATTAAGCACTGCAAAGGGTGATACCTTGTCACTAACCTGCCCAGAAGCAGTAACAGCCCCCCAGGTGCACCCCAGCCGTGCTGGAATCCTCAGAAATTGCTATTCTGGTGATTTTTCCCCCCTTATCTTTCTGAATTACATAGTTCTCTTGAACTGTGCAGAGACTCCCAACAGCTAAGAGGAGTCTGACTCATGCTACTGAATTTACATCCAAATGATGATCAGCTTCTAAATTAGGCCCTCTCCTGCTCCTGGCTGGCATTTCCCCTCAGTTACTCTGCTTCAGAGTGAATAGAACACTGAAAATAGCAAAGAAACTTTCTTCCTCTACCTCCACCATCTACCTCCACCAGCTCTGGAGCCTCTGTGCCAGGAAGGCTCTGGAGGGGCTGGAAGGTGGCCAGAGAGGGGCCAGGAGGAGGAGCAGAGGGCTGGAGCTGCTCTGCTGTGAGGACAGCCTGAGGGAGTTGGGGTTGTGCAGGCTGGAGAGGAGAAGGCTCTCAGGAGACCAAATTGTGGCTTCTAACCATTGCCTCTGGTCCTGTTGCTTGTCACAAAGGGGAAGAGTCAGGTCCTCTCCTTGCTGCAACCTCCCTTCAGGGAGCTGTAGAGAGCAAGGTCTCCCTCAGCCTCCTCTGCTCCAGCCTGAACACCCCCAGCTGCCTCAGCCCCTCCTCTAGCCCAGGGGCTCCAGCCCCTTCTCCAGCCTCGTTGCCTTCCTCTTGGACAGGCTCCAGCCCCTCAATGTCCTTCCTGGAGTGAGTGGCTGCATCTCCTTTAGGGAGCCAGAAGGTCTCACCCCTCATCTTCCTCTTCTCCAGCCTGACCATCTCCAGCTCCCTCAGCTGCCCCTCACCAGACCTGGTCTCCAGAGCCTTCTCCACCTTCAGTGCCTTGGTCTGGACCTGCTCCAGGACCCAACACTAGCAAGGTGAATACTGCAAAGTAGGAGCTATAGAGCTACCTCATTGCTTTGTGGATGTGTTGTGGGCTTTTATACCTCACAAATGTGGGGGAAGGTGGGGGGAAATAAAAGTAAATGTAGGGGAAAAATTAAATGTAGAGAAAAAATAAATGTAGGGGGGGAAAGTAAATGTAGGGGAAAGAAAGAAATGCAGGGGGGAAATTAAATGTGGGGAAAATTAAATGTAGGGACAATTAAATATAAGGAAAAAAGTAAATGTAGGGAAAATATAAATGTAGGGGGAAAGAGTAAATGAAGGAAAAAAGTAAATGAAGGAAAAAAAGTAAATGCAGGGAAAAAAAGTAAATGTAAGGGAAAAAAGTAAATGAAGAGAAAAAAGTAACTGAATGGGGAAAAGTAAATCCAGGGGGAAAAGTAAATGTAGGGGAAAAAAGTAAATGCAGGGAAAAAATTAAGTGTAGGGGAAAATATATGTAGGGGGAAATTAAATATAGGGAAAAATAAATGCAGGGGAAAAGTAAATGTAGGGGGGAAATTAAATGTAAGGAAAATAAAATGTAGGGACAAAAAGTAAATGTAGGGGGAAATAAATGTAGGGGGAAATTAAATGTAGGGAAAAAAGTAAATGAAGGGGAAAAAAGCAAATGTGGGGGAAAAAGCAAATGTAGGGAAAAAATAAATGTAGGGGGAAAAGTAAATGTAAGGTAAAAATAAATGTGGAGGGGAAATAAATGTAGGGGAAAATTAAATGTAAGGGAAAAAGTAAATGTTGGGGGAAAAGGTAAATGGAGGTGGGAAAAGTAAATGTAGGGGGGAAAAGTAAATTAAGGGAAACAAAGTAAATATGGGGGAAAAAAGTAAATATGGGGGGAAAAGTAAATATGGGGGAAAAAAGTAAATCTAGAGGAAAATTCAATATAGGGAGAAAAATTAAATGTGGGGGGGAAAGTAAATGTAGGGGAAAAGCAAATGGAGGGAAAAAAAGTAAATGCAGGATGTGGGGCCGGCTGGGGATGGAGTCTGCCTGGACCTCAGCAAGGCCTTTGACACCGTCCCCCACAGCAAACTGCTGCCCAAGCTGCCAGCCCCTGGCTGGGACAGCAGCACTCTGAGCTGGGTCAGGAACTGGCTGGAGGCTGAGCCCAGAGAGTGGTGGTGAATGGTGCCACAGCCAGCTGGCAGCCAGGCACCAGTGGTGTGCCCCAGGGAGCAGTGCTGGGCCCCAGCCTGGTCAATATCTTCATTGATGATCTGGATGAGGGCATTGAGACAGTCATCAGCAAATGTGCAGATGACCCCAAGCTGGGAGCAGATGTTGGTCAGTCAGAGGGCAGAAGGGCTCTGCAGAGGGACCTCGACCGGCTGGGCAGATGGGCAGAGGCCAACAGGATGGCATTCAACAAGTCCAAGTGCCAGGGGCTGCACTTTGGCCACAGCTACCTCAGGCAGAGCTACAGGCTGGGGTCAGAGTGGCTGAGAGCAGCCAGGCAGAGAGGGACCTGGGGGTGCTGATTGACAGCCACCTGAACATGAGCCAACAGTGTGCCCAGGTGGCCAAGAAGGCCAAGGGCATCCTGGCCTGCAGCAAGAACAGTGTGGCCAGCAGGAGCAGGGAGGTCATTGTGCCCTGTGCTCAGCACTGCTGAGGCCACACCTTGAGTCCTGTGTCCAGTTCTGGGCTCCTCAGTTTTAAGAAGGACATTGAGAGACTTGCAGGTGTCCGGAGAAGGGCAACAAAGCTGGGGAGGGGTCTGGAGCACAGCCCTGGGAGGAGAGGCTGAGGGAGCTGGGGTTGCTTAGCCTGGAGAAGAGGAGGCTCAGGGGAGACCTCATTGCTCTCTACAACTATCTGAAGGGAGGTTGTAGCCAGGAAGGGGTTGGTCTCTTCTCTCTAACAACCAGCCCCAGAACAAGAGGACACAGTCTCAAGCTGTGCCAGGGGAGGTTTAGGCTGGAGGTGAGGAGAAAGTTCTTCACTGAGAGAGTCATTGGCCATTGGGCTGTGCTGCCCAGGGAGGTGGTGGAGTCACTGTCCCTGGAGGTGTTCAAGAGGGGATTGGACGTGGCACTTGGTGCCATGCTCTAGTCATGGGGTCTGTGGTGGCAGGTTGGACTCGATGACCTTTGAGGTCTCTTCCAACCTCAGTGATACTGTGAAAAAATTAAAATGCAGGGGAATAAAGTAAATGTAAGGAAAAAAGTGAATGTAGGGGAAAAAGTGAATGTAGGGGGGAAAGTGAATGTAGGGGAAAAAGTGAATGTAGGGAGAAAAGTGAATGTAGGGGAAAATTAAAATGTAAGGGAAAAAAAGCAAAAGTAGGGACAATAAGATAAATAATGAAGCCAAGCTGGCAGGTGAGCAGAAAGCTTTGAAGCATTCAGGGTGGAAACACTGTTGAGCCAGGAAGGTTCACTGAGCAAAGCTCAGGCTGGTGCTCCCCAGGGCACGAAGTTAATTCCTCATCACTTGTGAGTGTCTCTTCTTACCTAATAGCAGCAGACAAGGCAGGGCATTAATGTTTCAGGGGATTCTTGAAGAGCTAAGAATGAAGCAGTTGGAAACTGCCCTGCAAAAAAAATGCCTCTGGTTCAAATGCTTTCCCAGGCGTTTAAAAGCAGATCAGTCAGCAAAGTCTGCTCCTGAATCACTCAGCCTCACTCCAAGCTGCCTTTGATACTTAAAGAGCGTTGATCAGCTCAGTGGCTTGCAGGAGCCGGCTGGCAGGGTCCCTGCTTGGCACAGAGCAGAGGAGCCTCACCTTGCCCAGCCCGGGAGGCCCACTCTGAGTCTGGCCATTGGGTGTGCTGCCCAGGGAGGTGGTGGAGCCCCCAGGCCTGGCTGTGTTTGGAGTGGCTTGGCTGTGGTGCTTGGGACTGTGGTTCAGGCTGAGCCTTGCAGAGCAGGGCTCTGGGTTGGCCTTGGTGCTCCTGAGGCTCTGCTCCAGCCTGAATGCTGCTGGAGACCTCAGATTTGGATTGGAGACCTAACCTTGTTGGCACTGTTCATGCCTGCACATGACACAAACGTTTCAAACACTCTCTCGACCTAGAGAGAGTCTCTGCAGCCTGCACTTAGCATTTTCCAGCCAAGCAATGTGACTTTTGGTGCTCTCTGATGTCTGGAAGCAATGGCCTTGCACAGAGCCCCACCAGGTGCAGCAGTTTCATCCATGCAGCCACAACATCCTTTATCCCTGGGAGAACCTGGGCTGCTTGGGTTATTTTGCCAGCCATGAAGAATTGCTTTCACTCTGTGCTAAGCTTGGAGCATTTTAGCTGCTGCTTGGAGCCTGACATATTCCTGCTGAGGAGGTGGACAGGACCAGCATCATCCCATCCAGAGAGTGATCCTGAGGGTCTGCTCCAACCTCAGTGTGTCTGTGGTTCTGTGTTGAGCTAACCCAGAAGGCTCTCCTATTCTAGAGGTCTCCTGAGACAGGCAGGAGAGCTGAAAGAGGGGAGGGAATTCTGAGCTCACAGCACTGGCAGAAGGCCAGCAGGATGTGAACCGAAGGGCAAGCAGCCCAGCACTCATCACCATTTCAGCTGAACTTCTCATTTATGTCTTCAACATGAATTAAATGATAAAGGGGAGCTGCACTTGGAAGGATAACTGGGACACAGATATTCCCAAACAATTATGGAGTAAGGCTGGCTGTGTAGTTTTATACCCTCAGGAAGTCAGCTCAGCTTTAAAGTTCACAATAAGTAATGACCTTTATAGCTTGAGCTTAGCTTAATATCAATTAATTGAACAGTGCAAGGAAAGTCAACATTTCCTTTTCGGTTTTCAGCCACTCTTTGAAGCCTTTAGTTGGTGTCCTTCCTTTCTTGGACTCACAGAACTGTCAGGGTTGGAAGGGACCTCAAGGATCATCCAGTTCCAAGCCCCCTGCCATGGGCAGGGACACCTCACACTAGAGGTTGGAAGGACCTTAAAGATCCTCTAGTTCCAACCCCCCCAGCCCCCAGGGGGGATTGACCTTCATAGCTGAGGTTAGTTTAATACAAATCCATAGAACCACAGAATCAACCAGCTTGGAAAAGACCCCAGAAGTCATCAAGTCCAACCTATGACCTAACACCTCCTGACAACTCAACCATGGCTCCAAGGGCCACAGCCAATCCCTTCTTGAACACCTCCAGGGACGGTGGCTCCACCACCTGCCTGGGCAGCACATCCTGCCCTGTGCTCAGCACTGCTTAGGCCACACCTTGACTCCTGTGTCCAGGTCTGGGATCCTCAGGTCAGGAAAGCTGTTGAGCTGCTGGAAGGTGTCCAGAGAAGGGCAACAAAGCTGGGGAGGGGTCTGGAGCACAGCCCTGGGAGGAGAGGCTGAGGGAGCTGGGGTTGCTTAGCCTGCAGAAGAGGAGGCTCAGGGGAGACCTTCTTGCTCTCTCCAACTCCCTGCTGGGAGGTTGTAGCCAGGTGGGGGTTGGTCTTTTCTGCCAGGCAGCCAGCACCAGAACAAGAGGACACAGTCTCAAGCTGTGCCAGGGGAGGTTCAGGCTGGAGGTGAGGAGAAAGTTCTTCCCAGCAAGAGAGATTGGCCCTTGGGATGTGCTGCCCAGGGAGGTGGTGGAGTCCCCATCCCTGGAGGTGTTCAGGAAGAGCCTGGATGAGGCACTTGGTGCCATGGCTGAGTTGATCAGATGGTGCTGGGTGATAGGTTGGACTTGATGATCTCTGAGGTCTTTTCCAACCTGATTAATTCTATTCTATCCCATCCCATCCCATCCCATCCCATCCCATCCATCCATCCTATCCTATCCTATCCTATCCTATCCTATCCTATCCTATCCTATCCTATCCTATCCTATCCTATGTTTTAGTTGCCAGGAGGTGTCAGGTATCAGGTAACAGGCTGATGATCTCTGAGGCCTTTTCCAGCCTGGTCGATTGCAGGATTCTCTTTGATGCTGTGATTCTATGACTCTGTTGTTCTCTCTGCTGCTGTGATTCTGTTTTTCTCCGTGGTTCTCTGTCTCCCTGAACTGGAGCTGTGGTTTCCATCCCGAAGCAAAATGTGCTTTCCACAGCTGTGTTTCCTGCAGCCTGTTAGCAGCACAGGTCTGTGCTGTGGTTATGCTGTTGGTTTTGAGAGGAGAAGTCCACCTCCTCTGCAGTCAGGGAGGCAGAGCTGTGACAAATGGATTCATGCTCAGACCTCTGACGGCGTCGACACCAGCGTGGGGGTTTTGTTTTCTTAATGCAGGGGGAGGGAATGATGAGGGTTTGTTGTTGTCCTTGCCTAAAGACCTGGTGTTTAGCAGCACTTTGTGTTTGCTTTGCTGCAGATCTCACGTACCACAGCCTCCCAATTAATTCATCTTCATCGTAGCAGCTCTGTGGGGGTGGGGAAAGCAGGAGGCAGAGCCAGCTTCCACGGCTCTCAGGGCAAGAATCTTCTTGCATCTAGGCTCTGCTCCTGAGCCTATCAGAGTAAAACTGTGCCTAATTGTGCTTTAATGGCAGTGCTAACCACCAGCTCAGCTGAAGGGGCTGGGAGGGAGGGATGCTGCTGCCAGTGCTGCTGCAGGAATCCTTGCAGAGCCTCTGCATCTGGTTTGTGGTGGTGTCTGCTCACGAGGGGAGCTGGGGCTGCTCAGCCTGGAGAAGAGGAGGCTCCGGGGAGACCTAATAGCAGCCTGCCAGGACATGAAGAGGGCTACAGGAAGGCTGGGGACAAACTGTTTGCAAAGGCCTGCAGGGACAGGATGAGGGACAACGGCTTAAAACTAGAGAAGAACAGATTGAGATTGGGTGTTAGGAACAAGATCTGCACCATGGAGCACTGGAACAGGTTGCCCAGGGAGGAGGTTGAGGCTCCACCCCTAGAGATCATAGAATCACAGAATCATGGAACTGATAGGGTTGGAAGGGACCTCAAGGCTCAGCCAGTCCCAACCCCCCTGCCATGGGCAGGGACACCTCACACCACAGCAGCTTGCTCACAGCCACCTCCAGCCTGGCTGCAAACACCTCCAGGCAGGAGGCTGCCACCACCTCCCTGGGCAGCCTGGGACAGGCTCTCACCACCCTCATGGGCAACAACTTCTGCCTGATATCCAGTCTGAATCTCCCCACTTCTAGTTTTGCTCCATTCCCCCTGCTCCTATCCCACCCTCAACAGTCCCTCCCCAGCTCTCTTGGAGCCCCCTGCCGATCCTGGAAGGCCACAATTAGATCTCCTCAGAGCATTCTCCTACCCAGACTGAATACCCCCAAACTAAATAGCTGGAGGTGAGGCTGGACAGGGCTCTGGGCAACCTGATCTGGTTGAGGATGTCCCTGCTGAGCGCAGAGGGGGCTGGACTGGGTCAGCTTCGGAGGTCCCTTCCAACCCAGAGCATTCTGTGATTCTCTGATTCTGTATTTCTATGATTCCCTGCTTCTATATTTCTGTTTCTATGATTCTATGACTCCATGACTCTGTGACTCTCTGATTGAAAGAAAACCAACAATCCAACCAAAAGCCTCTTTAGGAGTCCCCCATTGAGCACTGCTTAGCCAAGAGTTGGGAAGAAGGCTCTCAGTGGATTACCCCAACAGGATTCCTGTGTAGCTCCTGCCTTTGAGTGAACAAACATCCCTCTGCCTGCCCGTTGCAAGGAGGGTTTGTGTGCCAGAGCAGTTGTGTCAGGCACAGGGAGCACTGCCTATGCATCTTGAAAGTAGATGTTAAGAGCAAAGCCACGTTTGAAGCTGAGAGTAGGTTGGGAAGGGGATGGCTTAATAAGCAGCACAGGGCTCCAGCACTTGCAATCTTCCTTTATTTTATAGGTTTCTTTATGCTGCTGCTGGGTTTGAGCTTTTCAGGCAGCATCCTCGGTGAAACCACAGCCATTTTAAACACAAACCCTGTTTTCCCTTCCTTTCATCTCCCTCTTGGAAGGCAGAAGGGGAATTAGCTCTGCATTTAAAGTCTTTACAGGCAAAGACAAAATTGCCTCTTGCTGCCCGTGGTGCAAAGTGGTTGTTCCGAGGTTCCTTCCTCCCTGGCCAATCATGCCTCTGAGGTATGAATGCAGAGGAAAATTGTCTTGTGTTTAATGTTTGATAAAGGCTTGGAAGCCATTGAACCACAGCATCCTGGCAGCTACACTGGGGAAGTCAGCAGGGAGTGAGGGGGATGAGAGCTGGTTGAAGGCCAGAAGTCAGAGAGCTGTGGTCAATGGGACAGAGTCTAGTTGGAGGCCTGTGCCCAGTGGAGTCCCTCAGGGGTCAGGCCTGGGACCACTTCTGTTCAACCTATTCATCAGCCTCCTGGCTGAGGGCACAGAGGGCACTGGCAGCAAGTTTGCTGCTGGCACCCAGCTGGCAGCAGTGGCTGCCACAGGAGGGCTGTGCTGCCAGCCAGCCTGAGCTGCACAGGCTGGGAGCTGGGCAGGGAGAGAGGGAATGAAGCTCAGCAAGGGCAAGGGCAGAGGCTGGCACCTGGGAGACAACAACCTCATGGAGCAGGAGAGGTTGGGGACTGAGCTGCTGCAGGGCAGGGAAGGGGAAAAGGCCCTGGGGGGTTCTGGGGGGTGGGAGGTTGACCCTGAGCCAGCAACATGCTCCTGAGGCCAAGGAGGCCAAGGGCAGCCTGGGGGGCATTAGAAGGGCTGTGGTCAGGAGGTCAGAGAGGTTCTCCTCCCGCTCTGCTCTGCCCTGCTGAGGCCACAGCTGCAATCTTGTGTCCAGCTCTGGGCCCTCAGCTCCAGCAGGAGCTCAGGGAGGTGCTGGAGAGAGTCCAGCACAGAGCCACAGAGCTGCTGCAGGCAGTGGAAGATCTTCCTCAGGAGCAGAGCCTGAGGGAGCTGAGGGCTCTGGAGCTTGGAGAGGAGGAGCCTGAGAGCTGAGCTCCTTGCTGGGGCTGAAGCTGTGCAGGGGCAGTGCCCAGAGGCTGGGGCCAGGCTCTGCTGGGGGCTGCCCAGTGCCAGCACAAGGGGCAGTGGTGGAAGCTGAGCCAGAGGAAGCTCCATGGGAACAGGAGGAAGGATTTCTTCCCTGTGAGGTGCCAGAGGCCTGGAGCAGGCTGCCCAGGGGGGGTGTGGAGTCTCCTTGTCTGGAGCTATCCCAACCCCACCTGGATGTGTTCTGTGTGCCCTGCTCTGGCTGCCCCTGCTCTGGCAGGGGCTTGGGCTGGATGAGCTCTGGAGGTGCCTTCCAGCCCCTAACCCTCTGTGATGCTGTGACATGACAAAAAACATGGCAACGCAGGCTTGAGGGGACTTGAGCTGATGGTCTTCAATTTCAGGCTGCAGAAAATGGTACACAGGTGGTGTGGAATAGGACAACAAAATAAAACAGTGACATGAAATGAATGAAATAGCAAACGAAATAAAATAGCAAAATAAAATGATAAAATGAAAGAAGCACAATAGAAAACTAAGATAATAAAATGCAATAATAAATCAGTAAAAGAGCATCATAAAATGACACCGTGAAGTGAGGTAGTAGAATAGCAGGCTGAAATAATGGAGCAAAATAGCATAAAGCAATACCATGAAATAATAATGAATAGAAAATAAAATTGAGAATAAATAATAAAATAATGAAGAATAATAAAATAATGAATAATAACAAAATAATAAAATAATAATAAAAAATAAAATAATGGAATACAAATGAAAATTAAATAAAGTTAAAAACAAATAATCAAATGCTGAAAAGCAATGCAATGAAATAATAGTGAATATAAAATAAAATAAAAATTACAATATAAAATAAAATGATAATTAAAAGCAAAATAAAATAATAATAAAAATTAAAATAATATAAAAGTAAAAATTAAGTAATAAAAATTAAAATAAAATATTAATACATGTTAAATTAAAAAGTAAAATAAAACAATAATAAAAATGAAATATTAATAAATATTAAATTAAAAAGTAAAAGAAAATAATAATAATAATAAAAATAATATATTAATAAATATTGAATTAAAAAGTAAAATAAAATAAAATAAAAATAAAAATAAAATAATAATAAAATAATAATAAACATTTAAAATAGTGAAATGAAAAATTAAACTAAAAATAAAATAAAATAATTATAATAAATTTTAAATAAATTAATAATAAAAACTTTAAATTAAATTAAATTAAAAATTAAAATAAAATTAACATAAAATAACAATAATAAATTAAAATAAAATAATACTAAAATTAAAAATTAAATTAAATTAAAAATTAAAATAAAATTAAATTAAAACTTAAAATAAATTAAAAAATAAAAAATAAAATAATAAAATAAAAAAATAATAAATGAATAAGATGAAACTAAACTAATAAAACAAAAATAAATAAATTAATGCCATAAAATAATGAATAAATAAATTAATAGCATTGAATTAAAATCCAAGTAAAAATGATCTAATAATGAAATAAAATAATGGTGCCAATAAAATTATAAAAGAAAAGTCAAATTATGAAATAAAGATTAAATTATAAAATTAAATTCAACTTATGAAATAAAAATCAAATTATAAAATAAAAATCAAATTATAAAATAAAATCCAATTATCAATTTAAAATCAAATTATCAATTTAAAATCAAGTTATAAAATGAAAATCCAAGTATAAAATGAAAATGAATAAAACGAAGTGACAAAAGAAAACATAAAATACACTAAAAGCCAAATAAAAGTAAAAGAAATGGAAAAAAAAAAAAAGAGAAAGGAATGAAATGCAATAAGAAGAGGAATAAAATGAGTCCGAGAATAAAATAAGGTAAAATAACAAACCCATAAAATTAAACTACAACTAAACTACTACTGCTGCTACTACTATACTAACCTAAGCAGAGGAAATGCAGTACTCAGGCCCCAGCAGAACTCTTCCGGCAGCTGCCGCCGCTGCTGTCACTTCTCTGAAGCTGGATTTGGCAGCCCCTCCAAGAGGCAATTGCCGCGATCGATAGGCATCAGGATGCCAAGCGGGGGAGAGCAGCCCTGCGATGCTCCGCTCAACGGCGAGCAACGTTTCGAGCACAATTAGCCCAGAAGAAGAAAGAAGCAGCTCCTGGAAAAGGCAAAGCACGGCCCCAGGAAACCCCACGCAGAGAAATCTTTGGGCTCAGCGCAGCAGAACCTTTGAAGAGCTTCAGGGCGAGCACAGGGGGTGGGGGTTAGTTAAATGAAGGATCACAATAGCCGTGCTTTAGTCGCCAGGAGGTGGCAGGTAACAGGTTGGAGCTGATGATCTCGGAGGTCGTTTCCAGCCTGGTTGATTCTCTGAATCCTTCCAAGGTGAGAAACAAAATTTCTGTGGCGTCAATCGAGTTGGGCACTGAGGTTGTGCTCGGAATGTGGAACCACAGCCTGCTCCTAAAAGGAGCACAATGATCACAGCAGAGTGCAACCACAGGGTCATAGACTCAGCCAGGCTGGAAAAGACCTCAGAGGTCATCGAGTCCAACCTATCACCCGACACCCAACACCTCCTGACGACTAAGCCATGGCTCAAGTGCCACAGCCAAGCTTTCCTTGAGCACCTCCAGGCATGGGGACTCCACCACCTCCCTGGGCAGCACATCCCAAGGGCCAATCTCTCTTGCTGGGACGAACTTTCTCCTCCCCTCCAGCCTAAACCTCCCCTGGCACAGCTTGAGACTGTGTCCTCTTGTTCTGGTGCTGGGTGCCAGAGGGAGCCTGCCCCACGGCACTGATGTCATTGCCAGCGCTCTGCAGGTCCTCTCTGGCATCAGCAAGCTGCCTTGGCACCCGAGAAGCAAAAGTGTGTGGGCAATGCTTCACCTCATTGCTGAGTTAAGCAAGCTGTGGATTGCTGCTTCACTTCTTTGCTTTCTTTTTTCCCTTCTGGGTATCTGATCAATGGGAGCAGGACTGTGACATGAGAAAATCCATTTCTAATACCCAGAGCCGCATGTGAGCTGCTACTGACTCCTAAGAGCTGTTTGCCATGCTGCCCACACAGCCCCAGGCACTGGCAAGCCAACAGTTTCTGAGGCATCCTGTGGCTGTCCCGGGAAGGGCAGAATCTGATTCTGCAATCCTCACCTCCTGCAAAAGGCTTTGGAGTGGGACTGAGACCCTCAGCACTCAGAATTATTAAAAGCCCTCCTCTGACTTAATCGTAGAATCACAGCTCTGCTGCGAGGGCAGCCTGGGGGAGCTGGGGGTGTGCAGCCTGGAGAGGAGAAGGCTCCAGGCAGACCTAACAGCAGCCTGCCAGGACCTGAAGGGAGCAGCAAGAAGGATGGAGAGAGACTATTCCCAAAGGCCTGCAGGGACAGGACCAGGGACAGCGACTTCAAACTAGGGAAGAGCAGAGATTGGATGTGAGGAACAAGCTCTGCACCAGGAGGCTGCTGGAACACTGCAGCAGGTTGCCCAGGGAGATGTTTGAGGTTCCATTCCTGGAGATGTTCAAGGTGAGGCTGGACAGGGCTCTGGGCAACCTGATCTAGCTGAGGATGTCCCTGCTGAGAGCAGAGGGGTTGGACTGGGTGAGCTTAGGGGCCAGGAAGGAAGGGACAGGGACAGCCTCTGCTCAGTTGCACCCTGGGACAGGACAAGGAGCAATGGATGGAAACTGCAGCAGCACTGCAGCTCTGGCAAGGGGGGGGGTTTGGACTCCATATGGGGGGTTGGGTCCCAGGCTGGACTTGATGATCTCAGAGGCCTACTCCAGCCTCAATAACTCTGTGATCTCCAGAAGCCCCTTCCTGCCCCTACCATTCCGTGCTGCTCTGACTTGCTCTCCACAGTTCTATGTTTATGACTGACTCAAGCTTGAGTGCAAATTGCCAAAGCACCCTCTAAATGTTGATTTGTAATTGTTCCCTCTCTAATAGCTCTCATTTGAAACACCACTCTTTGTGCTGCTAAGAGCCTGCTGGTTGTTGGAGAGAAAAACTCCACTGCTTAGGGTAATGAAAGGTTCCTGTTTCCCAAATTGCTTTTCCCATGACAAAAGCATTGCTGTAGAATTGGTAATGCTGCTTTCTGTGGAGCCAACAAACCCTCCTCATGTGTCAGGGCTGTGCATAAGCAGTGGTTTTGCTCTCCCTCTTTGTGTGCAAAATGAGCAGTTGGCTCCTTTCTTATTTATCATCCTTGAAAGCAAAACCACTTTCACGTCAGTGCCTTGATGCAGCGAGAAAACCAACAGCAGAGCTCCCACCCTAGGCTTCCCCAAACGCCCTCCTGGCTCAGGGGCTCTCAGAGCTGCAAAACCTTCTGCTGGAAAGCAGCTCCATGGAGAAAGGATCATAGAACCATTGGATTGTTAGGGTTGGAAGGGTGCTCAAGGCTCAGCCAGTTCCAACCCCCCTGCCATGGGCAGGGACACCTCACACCACAGCAGCTTGCTCAAGTTGAGGATCTTGAAGGGCTTTTCCAGCCAGGGCGAGTCTGTGGCAGTGAGGGAGAAGCAGTAAGAACAAACCCACACAGTCAGCAGCTGAGCCAAAACCCAAAGCAAAATCCAACCCAAACCAGCAAGCAGATTAGGAGGAGGATTCTTACTCCTGATGGAGGGCTCTGGGTTTAAGCCAAAATGATGATCTAAGCTTAACCTCAAGGTCAACCTCTGTAAGCCCACAGGATAGGATAGGGCAGGATAGGTTAGGATAGGATAGGATAGGATAGGATGGGATAGGATGGAATAGAATAGAATAGAATAGAATAGAATAGAATAGAATAGAATAGAATAGAATAGAATAGAATAGAATAGAATAGAATTAACCAGGTTGGAAGAGACCTCAGAGATCATCAAGTCCAACCTATCACCCAGCACCATCTGATCAACTCAACCATGGCACCAAGGGCCTCATCCAGGCTCTTCCTGAACACCTCCAGGGATGGGGACTCCACCACCTCCCTGGGCAGCACAGCCCAAGGGCCAATCTCTCTTGCTGGGAAGAATTTCTTCCTCACCTCCAGCCTAAACCTCCCCTGGCACAGCTTAAGACTGTGTCCTCTTGTTCTCGTGCTGGGGGCCTGGGAGAAGAGACCAACCCCCACCTGGCTACAACCTCCCTTCAGGGAGCTGTAGAGAACAAGAAGGTCTCCTCTGAGTCTCCTCTTCTGCAGGCTAAGCAACCCCAGCTCCCTCAGCCTCTCCTCATAGGGCTTGTACCTTAACATCAAAGCAGTCAGCACTGGCACCTGAGACTACTCTACACCATTGCTCTTTACTCTTAAGGTATTTTCTACTGTCAAAAATGATTGCAAGGAGTCCTAGAGCTGCTTCAGCTGGAAAAGACCTCTAAGATCATTGAGTCCATCGAGTTCATTCCTTTTATGCATAGAGAAGGCTCCCAGGAGACCTCATTGTGGCCTTCCAGGATCTGAAGGGGGTTCCAAGAAAGCTGGGAAGGGACTTTTGAGGGTGTCAGGGAGGGATAGGAGCAAGGGGGATGGAGCAAAACTATTCATGGTTAGATTGAGATTGGCTGTGAGGAAGAAGTTGTTGCCCAGGAGGGTGGTGAGAGCCTGGCACAGGCTGCCCAGGGAGGTGGTGGCAGCCTCCTGCCTGGAGGTGTTTGCAGCCAGGCTGGAGGTGGCTGTGAGCAAGCTGCTGTGGTGTGAGGGGTCCCTGCCCAGGGCAGGGGGTTGGAGCTGGCTGAGCCTTGAGCTCCCTTTGCAACCCTAACAATTCCATGGCTCTATTTTATATCATTTCATAAGGGCTTTAAACTCTGCAGACCTTTCTGTGCCTGTGGTGCCTTGTCTCAATTTAGAGAGAACTGACTCTGACAGGAGAGAAAAAACACTAACTATTCCTGAAGGAATTCTGGCTTGCTGCACAGCAAAGGTTACTGCAGCATGAAAGAGATTTCAAGCCTGAGAATAGATTATTTCTGTTTTTCCATACCTATGGATCAATAAATATCCATGGCAGAAAGACTTTGCAGCTTCATAATGCCAGTGTGGAATCATCACAGCATCACAGGCTGGGAGGGGCTGGAAGGGACCTCCAGAGCTCATCCAGCCCAAGCCCTCTGCCAGAGCAGGGGCAGCCAGAGCAGCTCACACAGGAACACAGCCAGGTGGGGTTGGGATAGCTCCAGAGAGGGAGACTCCACAACCCCCCTGGGCAGCCTGCTCCAGGCCTCTGGCACCTCCCAGGGAAGAAATCCTTCCTCCTGTTCCCATGGAGCTTTCTCTGGCTCAGCTTCCACCACTGCCCCTTTTGGAATGCTTTTGGCTTCCTTCCCCAGAGGCCAGCTCCTTTTCTTGCACCGTGAAGCCACTGTCAGAGCACTGTTGATGTGTCTATGTACAGGGACATCCACATACAACACCCAACCCACCCACCCCCAGCCCCCATCTGTTATTGCCTTGTAACTCTTAGCAAATATTCACCCTGAGTATTACCAAATGCTTCACAGAGCTGTCAGGGCTGGAAGGGAACTCAAGGCTCAGCCAGTCCCAACCCCCTGCCATGGGCAGGGACACCTCACACCACAGCAGCTTGCTCACAGCCACCTCCAGCCTGGCTGCAAACACCTCCAGGCAGGAGGCTGCCACCACCTCCCTGGGCAGCCTGTGCCAGGCTCTCACCACCCTCCTGGGCAACAACTTCTTCCTCACAGCCAATCTCAATCTACCCATTGCTAGTTTTGCTCCATTCTCCCTGCTCCTATCCTTACCTGACACCTCCCCCTCTGCTCTGCCCTGCTCAGACCACAGCTGCAATCCTCTGTCCAGTTTGGGGCTCCCCAGCTGAAGAGAGACAGAGAGCTGCTGGAGAGAGTCCAAGGCAGAGCCAGGAGGAGGATCTGGGGACTTGAGCATCTCCCCTGTGAGGAGAGGCTGAGAGCCCTGGGGGTGTTGAGTGTGGGGAGGAGAAGGCTGAGAGGGATCTGATCAATGTCTATCAATGGCTGAGGGCTGGGGGGGCAACGGGAGGGGGCCAAGCTCTCATGGGTGCTGCACAGCAATAAGCCAAGGACCAATAGAGACAAACTCGAACACAGAAGGTTTCAGCTCAAGATGAGGAGAAACTTCTTTGGTGTGAGGCTGCTGGAGGCCTGGGGCAGGCTGCCCAGGGAGGTTGTGGAGTCTCCTGCTCTGGAGCCTTTCCAACCCCCCCTGGCTGCAGTCCTGTGCAGCCTGCCCTGGGTGCTGCTGCTCTGGCAGGGGCTTGGGCTGGCTGATCTCTGGAGCTCCCTTCCCACCTCTGATGTTCTCTGATTCTGTGATCCTGTGAAACGTAAAGGAAGAGCTGAGTTGATCCTCCTCCTCCCCGGCAGGGTTGGTGGCTGCCGTTTGGTGAGCTTGTTTGCTGCCTCAGGAATTCTTCCCATCTCGTTGGTAACGCTGAGAGCAGCTGGGTTTGACTTAGCCTGCTGTCAGTTCAGTGACTTCAGTAATGCTTTAAAGGCTTTAATGTGCCTGCACTGAACTGCACAGCCTTTAATAGCAGCTTTCAAAAGGAGTGATGGGTTTTGGGCTCAGGCTGGAGTTGTCACTTAGGACGGGAGTTGTTGTAAACAAGTTGAGCAGATGGCTGTGTAATCGCTGCACTCACATCGTCTGCTCTGCACAAGCTCTTGCTCCTCCGCAGCAAGGCTGAAAACAGATGATCTGCTCCTCGGCAGCAGGCAGCAGTGGCACTCACCTATGGGAGGCTACTACAGGCAGCACTGGAAATCCAGATGGTCTGATCTGGAGGCTGAGATGAGGAGAGGAAGCTGAGGATGCCAATTGTGTGTCATGGAATCAGAGAGTCAACCAGGTTGGAAAAGACCTCAGAGATCATGAAGTCCAACCTATGCCCTAATCCCTAGCACCTCCTGACAACTAACCCATGGCTGCAAGGGCCACATCCAAGCCTCCAGGGATGGGGACTCCACCACCTCTCTGGGCAGCACATCCCAAGGGCCAATTCCTCTTTCTGGGAAGAACTTTCTCCTCACCTCCAGCCTAAACCTCCCCTGGCACAGCTTGAGGCTGTGTCCTCTTGTTCTGGTCCTGGCTGCCTGGGAGAAGAGACCAACCCCCACCTGGCTACAATCTCCCTTCAGGGAGCTGTAGAGAGCAAGAAGGTCTCCCCTGAGCCTCCTCTTCTCCAGGCTAAGCAAGCCCAGCTCCCTCAGCCTCTCCTCTCTTCCAAGCTGGGGAGAGACTTCCTGGGGCTGTTGGGTAGTGATAGGAGCAGGGGGAATGGAACAAAACTGGAAGATACAAATTGGATGCTAGGAAGAAGTTCTTCACCATGTGTGGTAGTTTTAGGGGGAATGAATCCAAGCTGGAGGAGGGGAGATTGAGATTGGCTGTGAGGAAGAAGTTGTTGCCCATGAGGGTGGTGAGAGCCTGTCCCAGGCTGCCCAGGGAGGTGGTGGCAGCCTCCTGCCTGGAGGTGTTTGCAGCCAGGCTGGAGGTGGCTGTGAGCAAGCTGCTGTGGTGTGAGGTGTCCCTGCCCATGGCAGGGGGCTGGGACTGGCTGAGCCTTGAGCTCCCTTCCAGCCCTGACAGTTCTGTGGCTCTATGATTCTATGTCCTCCCTGATTCTGAGCCAGCTCTGCTGTCCTACCAGCACCTCTCTCACCTACCCCTCTCCCAGCAATGGAGCACTCCTATTTGTGCAAGCTTTATCCAAGAAGGGAAGCAAACATTGCTTGGATGAATCGTTTCCCCTCCCTCTTGGACTCTGCCTTCTCCCCTCTGTCTTCCAGAACTTTATTAGACTCAGACTCCTCTGCCGTGGTTTCTTGTTGATCCAATTCCCCACTTGCTCTGCATTTGAATCTTGTTTAATCTGCCTTCCACAAAAGCACTTTCTGACAGTGCTCTGGGAGAGAGAGGCTGCTTTGAAGTACAGAGCAAGAGAAGAAAGGAACTCATTTGAGCACTGCGCTGGCGAGGCTGAGTTGCTACCTCAAACCTCTGCTGTGACGGCGCAAGGCCAACCCCTGGCTCTGTGCTGTGGGGACAGTCAGGGTCACAGCAATGTGGACAAGCACTTTGCCTCTCTGGCAGTTGGGAATGAAGTCCCTGGTTGGTTTTCCACCCTTGTAGGTACATTTTTCACTTTCCCAGGCTTTTAAACCCGGTGCCATGGGCAGGGACCCCTCACACCACAGCAGCTTGCTCACAGCCACCTCCAGCCTGGCTGCAAACACCTCCAGGGACGAGGCTGCCACCACCTCCTCTTCCAATCTCTCACCACCCTCATGGGGAAGAACTTCTTCCTAACACCTAACCTAAATATCCCCTCCAGCTTGGATCCATTCCCCCCAGTCCTATCACTGCCTGACACCCTAGAGAGCCCCTCGCCAGCTTTCTTGCAGGCATCTCCAGTCTCAATCTCCACTCTTCCAGCCCAAAGCAAGAATGCAGATGTACAAATCCCATGCACAACCTTGTGACCCTTGGAAGCATCCCCCTGGAATGGCTCAGGTTGGAAGGGACCTCAGAGGTCATCTGCTCCCAGCTCCCCACCATGCCCAGCGACACCTCTCGACTAGACTCAGCTGCTCAGGGCCTCATCCAGTTTGTCCTTCAACACCCCCAGGGAGGAGGCAGCCACAGCCTCCCAGGGCAGCCTGTGCCAGTGTCTCAGACCCTCCTCCTGCAGAACTTCTTCCTCAGCTCCAGTCTGAGCCTGCTCTGCCTCAGCTCCAAACCATTCCCCTTGGGCTGCCTCTAGACTCCCTCAGCAAAGTCCCTCTGCAGCCTTCCTGCAGGACAATGAGGAGAGCAGGACAGAGGCCGAGGAATCACTGCCTCCCCGTTCCCCTCAGCCCAGCAGAGACCACAGCAGAGGCAGAGGTCCCTGCAGCTCCTCAGCTTCTCAGCCCTGCTGTCTGAAGCAGTTGGCTGTCATCACTTCTGTCACAGCCCTCAGGGCCACAGCCTGGGAAAGGCTGAGTCCTAATTGCCTTGAAGTGACTCAGCAGCTCTTGGGAGACATCCTGGCCTTGCTAATTCCTTTTCAGCATCACCTACTCTTTCTTTCCAAGACCCACAAAGATTACCTGCAGGAGAGGAGGCTCAGGGGAGACCTTCTTGCTCTCTACAACTGCCTGAAGGGAGGGTGTAACCAGGAGGGGGTTGGGCTCTTCTCCCAGGCAACCAGCACCAGAACAAGAGGACACAGTCTCAAGCTGTGCCAGGGGAGGTTTAGGCTGGATGGTTGGAAGAAGTTCTTCCCAGCAAGAGAGATTGGCCCTTGGGATGTGCTGCCCAGGGAGGTGGTGGAGTCCCCATCCCTGCAAGTGGTTAAGAAGGGATTGGATGAGGCACTTGGTGCCATGGTTGAGTTGATCAGATGGTGTTGGTGAGAGGTTGGACTTGATGATCTCAAAGGTCTCTTCCAACCTGGTTAGTTCTGTACCAGCTCTGTAGCAGTGAATCCAGAGGTTTATTCTCCAATCAATGCTCTGCATCCTCCAGTCTCTGTCTCCAATCAATGCTCTCTATCCTCCAGTCTCTGTCTCCAGTCAATGCTCTCTATCCTCCAGTCTCTGTCTCCAGTCAATGCTCTCTATCCTCCAGTCTCTGTCTCCAATCAATGCTCTGCATCCTCCAGTCTCTGTCTCCAGTCAATGCTCTCTATCCTCCAGTCTCTGTCTCCAGTCAATGCTCTCTATCCTCCAGTCTCTGTCTCCAATCAATGCTCTGCATCCTCCAGTCTCTGTCTCCAATCAGAGGCCAGGCTGTGAGGACAGCCTGAGGGAGTTGGGGTTGTGCAGGCTGGAGAGGAGAAGGCTCCCAGGAGACCTCATTGTGGCCTTCCAGGATCTGCAGGGGGCTCCAAGAAAGCTGGGGAGGGACTTCTGAGGGTGTCAGGGAGTGGGTTAGAGCAGGGGGGGATGGAGCAAAACTAGCAATGGGTAGATTGAGCTTGGCTGTTAGGAAGAAGTTGTTGGCCATGAGGGTGGTGAGAGCCTGGCACAGGCTGCCCAGGGAGGTGGTGGCAGCCTCCTGCCTGGAGGTGTTTGCAGCCAGGCTGGAGGTGGCTGTGAGCAAGCTGCTGTGGTGTGAGGTGTCCCTGCCCAGGGCAGGGGGTTGGAACTGGCTGAGCCTTGAGGTCCCTTCCAAGCCTGACAGTTCTGTGATTCTATCTTAATTTCATCCATTTTGTGCTTCAGAAGTGCTTCAAAGCTCCCCACCAGCAGCTGAGCAGCTGAAGGTGTGCTTTGTGTTCCCACTGGTTCTGTTTCCTGTTCCTCTTGTTGTTATTTAAACCTAACTTTGATGTCAGCTCCCAGCAGGAGCCTCAGAAATGTCCTTTTTTCCTCCTTTGAGAGGGAGTGGCAGCTCTGCTGTGGGCTTGAGCTGAGAGCAGGGATGCTGGGAAGAACTGAGTGTGGCAGAGATTGCTGTCTGGAGCCTGTTTTCATCTCCATGGGTTAGGCACAGTCCTGTCTGTGTGTGCCTCGTCCTTCCTCCCTGTGCCTTGCCAGCTTAGAAGATCTCTGCTTCTGTCGTGTCCAGTTCTGGGCACCTGAGTACAAGAGAGCTGTGGAGGGGCTGGAGCCAGGGCAGGGGAGGGCAAGGAAGCTGGGAAGGGCCTGGAGAAGCAATCTGCTGGAGAGAGGCTGCAGGAGCTGGGGATGGGTAGATGGATAGAGAAGGAGACTCCACTGCCAGTGACCATTGCTGGCTCAAGTATCCTAGCATCAGTCAGGGTTGGGAGGGACCACAAGGATCAGCCAGTTCCAACCCCCCTGCCATGGGCAGGGACACCCCACACTAGAGCAGGCTGCCCACAGCCTCATCCAGCCTGGGCTTAAACACCTCCAGGGATGAGGCCACAACCACCTCCCTGCACAACCCATTCCAGGGCTTCACCACTCTCCTGCTGAAGAACTTCCTCCTCCCCTCCAGCCTGAATCTCCCCACCTCCAGCTTCATTCCATTCCCCCTAGTCCTATCACTGCCTGAGAGCCTGAGCAGTCCCTCCCCAGCCTTCCTGTAGCCCCCTTCAGATACTGGAAGGCCACAATGAGGTCACCTGGGAGCCTTCTCTTCTCCAGCCTGAACAGCCCCAACTCCCTCAGTCTGTCCTCACAGACAGACAGAAATGGGTGAAGAGCTGATAACCCCCTGGGGCCCTGACCCCTTCTGTGCTCCTGAGGGCACAGCCAGCTGCCTGCTGTGTGCTCCTCCAGCAGATTTATGGCTCTGCCCCCGCAGCAGGGAGAGGACCGGGGCCAGGCTCTGGCTTCAGGAGGCAGCTCTGCAATGCACAGGTGCCAAAGCCCCCTCGGCCTGCTCTGAACCAGGAGGAGCACAACCAAAGCAGCCTTCTCTGCAGGGAAACCCGGGCCAGGGTTTCTCAGCTGACACCTGAGGTGCCTGCCCCTGGAAGCAGCAGTGTAATAAAGCAGACTGGCTGCAGCAACAGCCTGGCAGCCAGAGGATTGCCTCCTGCTAGTGCCAGAAGAAAGCTCACCCTTCAGCTGCAGTGTCCCAGCCGGGCTGCTGAGCCCCATCTCGGCCCTGTGCCAGCAGTGCCCCATGGCTGCTGGCCAGCAGGAGGCACAGGCAGGGCACAGCCACTGCCAGGTGCGGCACAAACCCCTCCAGCAAGAGCCACGGCAGCCTCTCACTGTTCAGGCCAGGCTGCTTGACATCACCTCACTCACTCTGGCCTCCCGCTCCAAGAGGGACATTGAGGTGCTGCAGCCTGTCCAAAGGGGGGAAGTGAAGCCTTCTCGGGCAACCAGGTAGTGAGAGGAGTAGGGGGAATGGAATGAAGCTGGAGGTGGGGAGGTTCAGGCTGGAGGGGAGGAGGAAGCTCTTCCCCATGAGAGTGGTGAAGCCCTGGGATGGGTTGTCCAGGGAGGTGGCTGAGGCCCTGTCCCTGCAGGTGTTTAAGGCCAGGCTGGATGAGGCTCTGGCCAGCGACCTTATCCTGCTTCCTCCTTTGGAGCCAGGTTCTTAGGTGATAAAGCAGTGTGGGTAGATGATGAAGTCAGCACTCAACAGGCTGCTCCATGATTCCAAAGGCTTTTCCCCAGCTAAACAGCTCTGTGATTAAAGAGAGAATAAAGCAAAGCAGCCGCAGTGAGGCCCTGCCCCACCTCCCACCCCAGCTGCCAGGCTGGTGGCCAGGGGATTGAGTGCAGGGCAGGTAGAACAAATCTTCCCTGGGGAGGAGAGGGAAGAGCTGCCCTCAGGGTGACTACACATCTCCTGCTGGATGAAGCTGTGCCAGCATCACCTCCTCCTTTGGCTGCCCTTTGGTAGGGCACAGTAATCATTCGATGGCTGGCAAGAGGTGCTGGCCCCAGCTGATTAGCCAGGGCTGTGCCTCCCAAGTGAAGGGCAAGCAGCAGAAAGTATCTAATTGCTCCTGAAGGCCATCAGCCCCTGCCCTGGATGCCTGGGGTTGCTCTGGGGTTGTTCTCTCCCTCTCTACACTGCAGCTCTGCAACATTTCCCTCCTGTTTTGCCTTCATTTTGTGTAAGGAAGTAGAGGAGAAGCTGTCAGCTCGTGTTTGAAATCACATCAGCTGAAGGCAGGAGCTGAGATTACTTGGGAAATACACTGATTAGTCCTTGTCAGATCAGAGATGTGGGGAAGTGCAGCCCAGAGAGCCTGGCAGAGCCTGGGCTGCAGCCAGGGAAGTGTGGCCAGCAGGGCAGGGAGGGGATTCTGCCCCTCTGCTCCACTCTGCTGAGACCACAGCTGCAGCTCTGGCACAGGTTGCCCAGGGAGGTGGTGGAAGCCTCATCCCTGGAGGTGTTTGCAGCCAGGATGGATGTTAGACTGTTAGAAGTTGGAAGGGAGCTCCGGAGAGCTTCCAGTGCCAGCCCCCTGCCAGAGCAGCAGCACAGAACCCAGCACAGGGCACACAGAACACATCCAGACAGGGCTGCAAAGGCTCCACACCAGGAGACTCCACAACCTCTCTGGGCAGCCTGCTCC
Source organism: Colaptes auratus (assembly GCA_015227895.2). NCBI lineage: Eukaryota > Metazoa > Chordata > Aves > Piciformes > Picidae > Colaptes > Colaptes auratus. The sequence continues at coordinate 49,029,914 of CM037636.1, read as the reverse complement.
AGGCCTCTGCCAGCCTCCCAGGGCAGAAGTTCCTCCTCCTGCTGAGCTGGAACCTCCTGGGCTGCAGTTTCCATCCATTGCCTCTTGCCCTATGCCAGGGTGCAGCTGAGCAGAGCCTGGCCCTGGCCCTTCCTGCCTGAGCCCCAGCCCTCAGCTCCTGAGAGACACTGATCAGATCCCTCTCAGCCTTCTCCTCTCCACACTGACCCCCCAGGGCTCTCAGCCTCTCCTCCCCAGGCAGTCTCCAGTCCCTTCCTCATCCTTGGAGCCTCCCTTGGCCTCTCTGCAGCAGATCCCTGTCCCTCCTGAGCTGGGCAGCCCAGAGCTGGATGCAATCTTCCAGGTGAGGTCTGAGCAGGGCAGAGCAGAGGGGGAGGAGACCCTCCCTGGCTCTGCTGCCCACACTCCTCTGCATGCCCCCAGGACCCCCTTGCCCTTCCTGGCCCCCAGGGCACATTGCTGTGCCATGCAGACCTTGTCCACCACTTCTGCTCTGTTTCTTTCACCTTTCATGATGTAAGCCTGAATTGAAACCCGAGAAATACTACAGTGGGGCCAGAGGAGCATAAATCCTGTGCCAAATGCTGCCTGGAGCTGTGATCAGAGCACGGGAGGGGGATGTGGAAAGCCTCTGACACTTCTTCCTCAGCTTTTTCCTCTCTTCTCTTCCCTCTCATGGATCAGCTTCCCCCTGCATCCTCCCTGGGGAGGGTGACTCCTGCAGGGCTCACCAGGTTGTTGTCAGGATTAATTATCATGTTTGCAAAGTGCTGTGAAGACAAACAGTCAAGGGCTAGGTAGGTGCTAAGTGGTGTTTCTATTCTGGTGGAGTCAGAGTCATGTCAAAGGGAACTCAGCCTCAAAGGCTTCCCTCTCACATCCAGAGGTGCTGGCAGGGAGGATGAAGGTTGTTTAATTTTGCCTGCAGACAGTGGAGTGCTGATGGCCAATGGAAGCTTTAAGTGATGCTGAGATGCTGATGTAAAGAGTGCAGATAAGAATCATTTCCTTTGGAGGGTTTAGGATCCTCACAAACGGGATGGACACCCAGCGTTTGCTGCTTAGAGCTGCTACTAAACAGCAGCCTTGAGGGCAGCCCAGGAGGAAAGGACCTGGGGGTGCTGGGGGAGGAGAAGCTCAGCAGGAGCCAGCAGGGAGCACTGGCAGCCCAGAGAGCCCAGCAGAGCCTGGGCTGCAGCAAGAGAAGTGTGGCCAGCAGGGCAAGGGAGGGGATTCTGCCCCTCTGCTCCACTCTGCTGAGACCACAGCTGCAGCTCTGGGGCCAGCTCTGGAGCCTCTGTGCCAGGAAGGCTCTGGAGGGCTGGAAGGTGTCCAGAGCAGGCCAGGAGGAGGAGCAGAGGGCTGGAGCTGCTCTGCTGTGAGGACAGCTTGAGGGAGTTGGG
>CM037636.1:48999275-49028011 GCA_015227895.2 Colaptes auratus | reverse complement strand
CATGAATCCATTTGTCACGCTCTGCCTCCCTGACTGCAGAGGAGGTGGACTTCTCCTCTCAAAACCAACAGCATAACCACAGCACAGACTGTGCTGCTAACAGGTGCAGGAAACCAGCTGTGGAAAGCACATTTTGCTTCGGGATGGAAACCACAGCTCCAGTTCAGAGAGAGAGAGAACCACGGAGAAAACAGAATCACAGCAGCAGAGAGAACAACAGAGTCATAGAATCACAGCATCAAAGAGAATCTGGAATCAGCCGGCTGGAAAGGCCTCAGAGATCTCAACCTCTTACCTGATACCTGACACCCTCCTGGCAACTAAAACACAGGATAGGATAGATAGATAGGATAGGATAGATAGGAAGGATAGGATGGAGATGGGATGGGTATGGGATGGGATGGGTATGGAGGGGATGGGATGGGTATGGATGAGATGGGATGGGATGGGATAGGATAGGATAGGATAGGATAGGATAGGATAGAATTAACCAGGTTGGAAAAGACCTCAGAGATCATCCATTCCAACCTGGCACCCAGCACCATCTGATCAACTCAACCATGGCAGCAAGTGCCCTCAGCCAGGCTCTTCCTGAACCCTCCAGGGATGGGGACTCCACCACCTCCCTGGGCAGCACATCCCAGGGCCAATCTCTCTTGCTGGGAACTTTCTCCTCACCTCCAGCCTGAACCTCCCCTGGCACAGCTTGAGACTGTGTCCTCTTGTTCTGGTGCTGGCTGCCTGGAGAAGACCACCCCCACCTGGCTACAACCTCCCAGCAGGGAGTTGAGAGAGCAGAAGGTCTCCCTGAGCCTCCTCTTCTGCAGGCTAAGCACCCCAGATCCCTCAGCCTCTCCTCCCAGGCTGTGCTCCAGACCCCCTCCCCAGCTTTGTTGCCCTTCCCTGGACACTTCCAGCAGCTCAACATCTTTCCTGACCTGAGGATCCCAGATACCTGGACACAGGAGTCAAGGTGTGGCCTCAGCTGCTGAGCACAGGGCAGATGTGCTGCCCCACAGGTGGTGGAGCCACCGTCCCTGGAGGTTTTCAAGAAGGGATTTGGCTGTGGCCCTTGGAGCCATGGTTTAGTTGTCAGGAGGTGTTAGGTAATAGGTTGGGCCTTGATGACTTCTGGGTCTTTTCCAAGCTGGTTGATTCTGTGGTTTCTATGGATTTGTATTAAACTAACCTCAGCTATGAAGGTCAATCCCCCCTGGGGGCTGGGGGGTTGGAACTAGAGGATCTTTAAGGTCCTTTCCAACCTCTAGTGTGAGGTGTCCCTGCCCATGGCAGGGGGCTTGGAACTGGATGATCCTTGAGGTCCCTTCCAGCCCTGACAGTTCTGTGAGTCCAAGAAAGGAAGGACACCAACTAAAGGCTTCAAAGAGTGCCTGAAAACTGAAAAGGAAATGTTGACTTTCCTTGCACTGTTCAATAATTGTATATTAGCTAAGCTCAGCTATAAAGGTCCATTACTTATTGTGAACTTTAAAGCTGAGCTGACTTCCTGAGGTATAAACTACACAGCCAGCCTTACTCCATAATTGTTTGGGAATATCTGTGTCCCAGTTATCCTTCCAAGTGCAGCTCCCCTCTATCATTTAATTCATGTTGAAGGCATAAATGAGAAGTTCAGCTGAAATGGTGATGAGTGCTGGCTGCTTGCCCTTCGGTTCACATCCTGCTGGCCTTCTGCCAGTGCTGTGAGCTCAGATTCCCTCCCCTCTTTCAGCTCTCCTGCCTGTCTCAGAGACCTCTAGAATAGGAGAGCCTCTGGGTTAGTCAACACAGAACCACAGACACACTGAGGTTGGAGCAGACCCTCAGGATCACTCTCTGGATGGGATGATGCTGGTCCTGTCCACCTCCTCACAGGATATGTCAGGCTCAAGCAGCAGCTAAAATGCTCCAAGCTTAGCACAGAGTGAAAGCAATTCTTCATGCTGGCAAAATAACCCAGGCAGCCCAGGTTCTCCCAGGGATAAAGGATGTTTGTGCTGCATGGATGAACTGCTGCACCTGGTGGGCTCTGGCAAGGCCATTGCTTCCAGACATCAGAGAGCCCCAAAAGTCACATTGCTTGGCTGGAAAATGCTAAGTGCAGGCTGCAGAGACTCTCTCTAGGTCGAGAGAGTGTTTGAAACGTTTGTGTATTTGCAGGCATGAACAGTGCCACAAAGGTTAGGTCTCCAATCCCAATCTGAGGTCTCACAGCAGCATTCAGGCTGGAGCGAGCCTCAGCTCCCCAAGCCAACCCATAGCCCTGCTCTGCAGGCTCAGCCCTGAACCACAGCCCCAAGCACCACAGCCAAACCAGCTCCAAACACAGCCAGGCCTGGGGGCTCCACCACCTCCCGGGCAGCACATCCCAATGGCCAGACTCAGAGTGGGCCTCCCGGCTGGGCAAGCTGAGGCTCCTCTGCTCTGTGCCAAGCAGGGACCCTGCCAGCCGGCTCCTGCAAGCCACTGGCTGATCAACGCTCTTTAAGTATCAAAGGCAGCTTGGAGGAGGCTGAGTGATTCAGGAGCAGACTTTGCTGACTGATCTGCTTTTAAATGCCTGGAAAGCATTTGAACCAGAGCATTTTTTTTGGCAGGGCAGTTTCCAACTGCTTCATTCTTAGCTCTTCAAGAATCCCCTGAAACATTAATGCCCTGCCTTGTCTGCTTCTGTTAGGTAAGAAGAGACACTCACAAGTGATGAGGAATTAACTTCCTGCCCTGGGGAGCACCAGCCTGAGCTTTGCTCAGTGAACCTTCCTGGCTCAACAGTGTTTCCACCCTGAGTGCTGCAAAGCTTTCTGCTCACCTGCCAGCTTGGCTTCATTATTTATCTTATTGTCCCTACTTTTGCTTTTTTTCCCTTACATTTTAATTTTTCCCTACATTCACTTTTCCCCCTACATTCACTTTTCCCCCTACATTCACTTTTCCCCCCTACATTCACTTTTCCCCCTACATTCACTTTTCCCCCTACATTCAATTTTTTCCTTACATTTACTTTATTCCCCTGCATTTTAATTTTTTCACAGTATCACTGTGGTTGGAAGAGACCTCGAAGATCATCGAGTCCAACCTGGCACCACAGACCTCATGGCTAGACCATGGCACCAAGTGCCACGTCCAGTCCCCTCTTGAACACCTCCAGGGATGGTGACTCCACCACCTCCCTGGGCAGCACATCCCAATGGCTAACAACTCTCTCTGTGAAGAACTTTTCTCCTCACCTCCAGCCTAACCTCCCCTGGCACAGCCTGAGACTGTGTCCTCTTGTTCTGGTGCTGGTTGCTAGAGAGAAGAGGCCAAACCCCTCCTGGCTACAACCTCCCTTCAGGTAGTTGGAGAGAGCAAGAAGGTCTCCCCTGAGCCTCCTCTTCTGCAGGCTAAGCAACCCCAGCTCCCTCACCTCTCCTCACAGGGCTGTGCTCAAGGCCTCTCCCCAGCCTTGTTGCCCTTCTCTGGACACCTTCAGTGTCTCGATGTCCTTCCTCAACTGAGGGGCCCGAACTGGCACAGGACTGAAGGTGAGGCCTAACCAAAGCAGAGTACAGGGGCACAATGACCTCCTGCTCCTGCTGGCCACACTGTTCCTGCTGAGCCAGGATGCCATTGGCCTTCTTGGCCACCTGGCACACTGCTGCCTCATGTTCAATGCAGCTGTCAATCGCACCCCCAGGTCCCTCTCTGCCTGGCTGCTCTCAGCCACTCTGCCCCCAGCCTGTAGCTCTGCCTGGGGTTGCTGTGGCCAATGTGCAGCCCCTGGCACTTGGACTTGTTGAATGCCATCCTGTTGGACTCTGCCCATCTGTCCAGCCTGGCAAGGTCCCTCTGCAGCAGCCTTCTGCCCTCTGACTGACCACATCTCTCCCAACTTGGTGTCATCTGCACATTTGCTGATGACTTCTCATCCCTGCCCTCCTCCAGATCATCAATGAAGATATTGACCAGGCTGGGGCCCAGCACTGCTCCCTGGGGCACACCACTGGTGCCTGGCTGCCAGCTGGCTGTGGCACCATTCACCACCACTCTCTGGGCTCAGCCTCCAGCCAGTTCCTGACCCAGCTCAGAGTGCTGCTGCCCCAGCCAGGGGCTGACAGCTTGGCCAGGAGCTTGCTGGGGGGGATGGTGTCAGAGGCCTTGCTGAGGTCCAGGCAGACTCCATCCCAGCCCTCCCCAATCCTGCATTTACTTTTTTTCCCTCCATTGCTTTTCCCTACACTTTACTTTCCCACCCCACATTAATTTTTCTCCTATATTGAATTTCCTCTAGATTTACTTTTTTCCCCCCTATTTACTTTGTTTCCCTTAATTTACTTTTCCCCCCTACATTTACTTTTCCCACCTCAATTTACCTTTTCCCCCAACATTTACTTTTTCCCTTACATTTAATTTTCCCCTACATTTATTTCCCCTCTACATTTATTTTTACCCTACATTTACTTTTCCCCCTACATTTATTTTTTCCCTACATTTGCTTTTTCCCCCACATTTGCTTTTTTCCCCTTCATTTACTTTTTTCCCTACATTTAATTTCCCCCTACATTTATTTCCCCCTACATTTACTTTTTGTCCCTACATTTAATTTTCCTTACATTTAATTTCCCCCCTACATTTACTTTTCCCCCTGCATTTATTTTTCCCTATATTGAATTTCCCCCTACATATATTTTCCCCTACACTTAATTTTTTTCCTGCATTTACTTTTTTCCCCCTACATTTACTTTTCCCCCTGGATTTACTTTTCCCCATTCAGTTACTTTTTTCTCTTCATTTACTTTTTTCCCCTTACATTTACTTTTTTTCCCCTGCATTTACTTTTTTTCCTTCATTTACTTTTTTTTCCTTCATTTACTCTTTCCCCCTACATTTATATTTTCCCTACATTTACTTTTTTCCTTATATTTAATTGTCTCTACATTTAATTTTCCCCACATTTATTTCCCCCTGCATTTCTTTCTTTCCCCTACATTTACTTTCCCCCCCTACATTTAATTTTTCCCCTACATTTACTTTTATTTCCCCCCCCCCCATTTGTGAGGTATAAAAGCTTAAAACCCCCCACAACACATCCACAAAGCAATGAGGTAGCTCTATAGCTCCTACTTTGCAGTATTCACCTTGCTAGTGTTGGGTCCTGGAGCAGGTCCAGACCAAGGCACTGAAGGTGGAGAAGGCTCTGGAGACCAGGTCTGGTGAGGGGCAGCTGAGGGAGCTGGAGATGGTCAGGCTGGAGAAGAGGAAGGTGAGGGGTGAGACCTTCTGGCTCCCTAAAGGAGATGCAGCCACTCACTCCAGGAAGGACTTGCTGGCTGTAAGCCTGGGGGGCGTCCAGAGCAGGGCAGGCAGGCTGGAGAGGCCTGGCCCCTGGGCTAGAGGGGGCTGAGGGAGCTGGGGGGTGTTCAGGCTGGAGCAGAGGAGGCTGGATGAGACCTCCTTGCTCTCTACAGCTCCCTGAAGGGAGGTTGCAGCAAGGAGAGGACCTGACTCTTCCCCTTTGTGACAAGCAACAGGACCAGAGGAAATGGTTAGAAGCAACAATTTGGTCTCCTGAGAGCCTTCTCCTCTCCAGCCTGCACAACCCCAACTCCCTCATCTGTCCTCCAGCAAGGCAGACTCCAGCCCTCTGCTCCTCCTCCTGGCCCTTCTCTGGACACCTTCCAGCACCTCCAGAGCCTTCCTGGCACAAAGGCTCCAGAGCTGGTGGAGGTAGATGGTGGAGGTAGAGGAAGAAAGTTTCTTTGCTATTTTCAGTGTTCTATTCACTCTGAAGCAGAGTAACTGAGGGGAAATGCCAGCCAGGAGCAGGAGAGGCCTAATTTAGAAGCTGATCATCATTTGGATGTAAATTAGTATCATGAGTCAGACTCCTCTTAGCTGTTGGGAGTCTCTGCACAGTTCAAGAGAACTATGTAATTCAGAAAGATAAGGGGGAAAAAATCACCAGAATAGCAATTTCTGAGGATTCCAGCACGGCTGGGGTGCACCTGGGGGGCTGTTACTGCTTCTGGGCAGTTAGTGACAAGGTATCACCCTTTGCAGTGCTTATACTGCCCAGCAACAGTATTGCACCCCCAACAGAAACATAAAGCATCTTACACCAGTGCCGGGGGAGGGGCTGCAGCAGCATCACAGCTGCAGCATCATCACAGTTTCAGCATCATCACAGCTGTATCAGCATCACAGCTGCAGCAGCATCAGAGCTGTAGCATCACAGCTTCAGCATCATCACAGCTTCAGCATCATCACAGCTGTATCAGCATCACAGCTGCAGCATCATCACAGCTGCAGCATCATCACAGCTGTAGCATCATCATAGCTGTAGCATCATCATAGCTGCAGCATCATCACAGCTGCAGCATCATAGCTGTAGCATCATCATAGCTGTATCAGCATCACAGCTGTATCAGCATCACAGCTGCAGCATCATCACAGCTGTAGCATCATCATAGCTGTAGCATCATCATCACAGCTGCAGCATCATCATAGCTGTAGCATCATCATAGCTGTATCAGCATCATCACAGCTGCAGCATCATCATCACAGCTGCAGCATCATCACAGCTGCAGCATCATAGCTGTAGCATCATCATAGCTGTATCAGCATCATCACAGCTGTATCAGCATCACAGCTGCAGCATTATCACAGCTGCAGCATTACCACAGCTGCAGCATCATCATAGCTGTATCAGCATCATCACAGCTGCATCATCATCACAGCTGCAGCATCATCATAGCTGTATCAGCATCATCACAGCTGTATCAGCATCATAGCTGCAGCATCATCACAGCTGCAGCATCATCACAGCTGTAGCATCATCATAGCTGTAGCATCATCATCACAGCTGCAGCATCATCATAGCTGTAGCATCATCATAGCTGTATCAGCATCATCACAGCTGCAGCATCATCATCACAGCTGCAGCATCATCACAGCTGCAGCATCATAGCTGTAGCATCATCATAGCTGTATCAGCATCATCACAGCTGTATCAGCATCACAGCTGCAGCATTATCACAGCTGCAGCATTACCACAGCTGCAGCATCATCATAGCTGTATCAGCATCATCACAGCTGCATCATCATCACAGCTGCAGCATCATCATAGCTGTATCAGCATCACAGCTGTATCAGCATCATAGCTGCAGCATCATCACAGCTGCAGCATCATCACAGCTGCAGCATCATCATAGCTGTATCAGCATCATCACAGCTGCATCATCATCATCACAGCTGCAGCATCATCATAGCTGTAGCATCATCATAGCTGTAGCATCATCATAGCTGTAGCATCATCATCACAGCTGCAGCATCATAGCTGTAGCATCATCACAGCTGTATCAGCATCACAGCTGTATCAGCAGCATCACAGCTGCAGCATCATCATAGCTGGAGCATCATCATAGCTGTATCAGCATCATCACAGATGCAGCATCATCATAGATGCATCATAATCACAGCTGCATCACCATAGCAGTAGCATCATCATCACAGCTGTATCAGCATCATCACAGCTGCAGCATCATCACAGCTGCAGCATCATTCAGGGGACAGCAATGTGCCCTGGGGGCCAAGAAGGCCAATGGGGTCCTGGGGGGCATTCAGCGGAGTGTGGGCAGCAGAGCCAGGGAGGTTCTCCTCCCACTCTGCTCTGCCCTGCTGAGACCCCATCTGCAATGTTGCATCCAGTTGTGGGCTCCCCAGTTCAGGAGGAACTCCTTGTCTGGAGCCTTTGCAGCCCTGTCTGGATGTGTTCCTGTGTGACCTGTGCTGGGTTCTCTGCTCCTGCTCTGGCAGGGGCCTTGGACTGGAAGTCCTTTCCAACCCCTAATATCCTGTGAGCCTGTGATCAGGTGACAGGGCAAGAGAAAGCAGCCTCAGATTGTGGCAGGAGAAGCTCAGGTTGGATATCAGGACACATTTCTTCACAGGAAGGGTGACCAAGCATTGCAACAGGCTCCTCAGGGGGGTGGTGGAGAAATCCTTGGAGCTGTTCCAGAAATGTGTGACCATGGCCCTTGGGGGCATGGTTGAATAGCCATGGTGGTGGTGGGCTGAAGGTTGGACTGGATGACCTTAAATCTCGGGTTGAAGGTTGGCCTCAATGACCTTAAAGCTCAGGTTGAAGGTTGGACTCCATGACCTTAAAGCTCAGGTTGGAGGTTGGACTCCATGACCTTAAAGCTCAGGTTGGAGCTTGGCCTCCATGACCTTGAAGCTCAGGTTGGAGGTTGGCCTCCATGACCTTAAAGCTCAGGTTGGAGGTTGGCCTCCATGACCTTAAAGCTCAGGTTGGAGGTTGGCCTCCATGACCTTAAAGCTCAGGTTGGAGCTTGGCCTCCATGACCTTAAAGCTCTCCTCCAGTTGAAATAATTCTATGATGCCTAACTGCTTCACAAGCAAAGGTTCTGCAGGGGCTGCTGCATGGCTGAAGTGAAGGACTGATGGGACAAAGAGTTCTGTGCCCAGACAAAGGCAAACTGTGTCCAAGACAGGAATATTCTGTGCTCAAAACCAGGCAGCTGTAGAACAAGGGCTCAGCAAACTGCTGAGGCAGTGGATTTTCAAGCAGTCCCTCAAGCACTGCTCCTCACCTGCCAAAGCCTGGAGCCAGCTGTAACTACTGGTACAGAGACTTTCAGCCCTGAAGTCCAAGCTTGATTTGAGTGCTTGCTTTTTAAGCCCATATTTCAAGTGAGAGCCATTCAGAGTGTGCACAAACTTGGCAGAGAGGCCTGGGGAGTTATTTCTTGTGGAGCATTGAAGAGAGATTCTGCAGCAATAAAAGCACAGCCAAGCAGGGACAAGCTCTGAGCAGCTTCAGAAAGGCTTTTTCATCACAAGGGTGATAAGCAAGCAGCCAAAAAAAGAGAGGAGAGCTGTGTGGATGTTTGAACATGAAGTCAACAAGAGAGACACCAGCCCCTGCCCCCACAGAAAGATGAACAACCACTAAGGCAACCCCAACGGGTCCAAAGGGTCAACAGCACACAACAGAAAAAGCCAACCCAGCAAAAGCCAGGAAGCCAACCCCAAGCCACCCAGGAAGCCAACCCCAAGCTGCCCAGGAAGCCAACCCCACACAACCCCAAAATTCAACCCCAAACAACTAAAAATCCAAGCCCAAACCACCCAAAAATCCAACCCCAAACCACCCAAAAACCCAACCCCAAACCATCCAAAACCTCAACCCAAAACCAAGCAAAAAGCCAACCCCAAGCCACCAAAAACTCCAGCCCCGAACCACCCAAAAATCCAACCCCAAACCATCCAAAACTCCAACCCCAAACCACCCAAAAATCCAACCCCAAACCATCCAAAACTCCAACCCCAAACCACCCAAAACTCCAACCCCAAACCATCCAAAACTCCAACCCCAAACCACCCAAAAATCCAACCCCAAACCATCCAAAACTCCAAATTCAAAGCATCCAAAACTCCAACCCCAAGCCACCCAAAAATCCAACCCCAAACTACCCAAAACTCCAACCCCAAACTACCCAAAACTCCAACCCCAAACCACCCAAAACTCCAACCCCAAAACACCCAAAATTCCACCCCAAACTACCCCAAACTCCAACCTCAAACCAACCAAAACTCCAACCCCAAACCAGCCAAAACTCCATCTGCAAACCACCCAAAACTCCAACCCCACACCACTCAATAATCCAGCAGCAGACAACAGAAAAATCCAAACCCAAAGAACCCAAAACTTCAACCCTACAGAGCCCCAAAATCCACCCCCCAAACACCCCTGAATTTCAACCCCAGACAAGCCAAAAACCCAGGCAAGAAGGCCCAGCTCCGGGCTACCACTGATCTGCCCAGCACTGTGACATAGCTGATTTGAAGAAGAGACTGAGGCAAGCCAGCAACTGCAGGATGCTCACAGAATGCTTTGGGTTGGAAGGGACTTCCCAAGGTTGTAGCTCTCCACCAAGACAAATGGGGATCTAGGAGCTCAGCTCTGTGGTACTCTGAGCTCAGCAGCAGCCTGGGAGAAGAGCAGAAGCAAAAATGGAGGTAACCTGGCAAATCCCAGAAGGGGCTGGCTTGGAAGGGCCCTCCCAAGGGCATCCAGCCCAGCCCCTCTGCAGGCAGCAGGGACATCCCCAACTAGATCAGGGGGTCCAGAGCCTTCTTGAGCCTCACTTTGGATGGCTCCAGGGATTGAGCCCCAGCCACCTCCCTTTGCCACCTGCTGCAGAGCTCCACCACCCTCACTGTGCAGAGATTGTTCCTCACATCCAATCTCAATCTGCTCTGCTCTGGTTTGGAGTCGCTGTCCCTGGTCCTGTCCCTGCAGCCCTTTGGGAACAGTCTCTCTCCATCCTTCCTGTAGCCCCCTTCAGGTCCTGGCAGGCTGCTCTGAGGTCTGCCTGGAGCCTTTCTCCAGGCTGAGCACCCCCAGCTCCCTCAGCCTGTCCTGAGACACTGGCACAGCTTGCCCAGGGAGGCTGTGGCTGCTGAGACACTGGCACAGGCTGCCCAGGGAGGCTGTGGCTGCTGAGACACTGGCACAGGCTGCCCAGGGAGGCTGTGGCTGCTGAGACACTGGCACAGGCTGCCCAGGGAGGCTGTGGCTGCTGAGACACTGGCACAGGCTGCCCAGGGAGGCTGTGGCTGCCTCCTGTCTGGAGGAGTTTGAGCCAAGGTTTTGTGAGGCCTCGAGCAAGCTGGGCTGGTGGGAGGAGATGGAACTAGATGAACCTTAAGGAGCTTGACAGCAGTTATCCTTTTGCAGCAGCAAGGGAAGTTGCAGCTGAGGCATTAATTACAGGCTATTGTTAGCAGGGAGATGAAGAATACTTAAGGAAGAAGAAAGAGAAGTGAAGAGAGAGCTCAGGAGGTGAATGAATTTGCTGTAATTACTGCCAGCACTCCATTCACTGCACGGCGTGCCGCTCGCACTGAGCTGAGCAGATCCATCAGTGATGCCTCCCCCAGTCAATGCAGCTCCTCATTTGCTTAGCAAATTAAGTGAACAACGATCAGCCTCTCTGTTTGCTTGGAGTCCCTGCAAACAATTAGGACTTGCTCTGGTTCTTCACAGGCATCAACTCGTGGTGGTGGAGCAGGGGCAGGCACAATTAAGGCTCATTAGCAGGATGAGAGGAGGAGCAGAGGGCTGGAGCTGCTCTGCTGTGAGGACAGGCTGGGAGAGTTGGGGTTGTGCAGGCTGGAGAGGAGAAGGCTCCCAGGAGGCCTAATTGTGGCCTTCCAGCATCTGAAAGGGGCTCCAAGAATGCTGGGGAGGGACTCTTGAGGGTGTCAAGGAGCCTGTCATAGGAGCAGGGGGAGTGGAAGAACCCCAGAAATGAGTAGACTCAGAGTGGCTGTGAGGAAGAAGTTGTTGCCCAGGAGGGTGGTGAGAGCCTGTCCCAGGCTGCCCAGGGAGGTGGTGGCAGCCTCCTGCCTGGAGGTGTTTGCAGCCAGGCTGGAGGTGGCTGTGAGCAAGCTGCTGTGGTGTGAGGGGTCCCTGCCCATGGCAGGGGGCTGGGACTGGCTGAGCCTTGAGCTCCCTTCCAGCCCTGCCAATTCCATGGTTCTGTGAATCCCAGCACTGCAGCTAAGCCACTGCCACTAGACCAAATCTCTCAGCACCATGCCCAGGTGGCTTGTAAAGCCCTGCAGGCATGGTGACTCCATTGCCTCCCTGGGCAGGCTGTTCCACTTCCTGAGAACCCTTCCTGCAAAGAAATATTCCCTGATACCATCCTGAACATCCCTGCCACAAACTGGGGCTGTTTGTGTCTCCCCTCCTCAAACTCTAATCCATCCCTCCTCCTCCTGTCACCACAAGCCCTTGTCAAAAGTCCCTCCCCAGCTCTCCTGGAGACCCCTTTGGGTACTGGAAGGCTGCTCTAGTGACACAGGCTCACAGGATGTTTGGGGTGGGAAGGGAGCTCTGGAGAACCCAGCACAGGGCACACAGAACACATCCAGACAGGGCTGCAAAGGCTCCACACCAGGAGACTCCACAACCTCTCTGGGCAGCCTGCTCCAGGCCTCTGCCAGCCTCACAGGGCAGAAGTTCCTCCTCCTGCTGAGCTGGAACCTCCTGGGCTGCAGTTGCCATCCATTGCCTCTTGTCCTACCCCAGGGAGCAAGTGAGCAGAGCCTGGCCCTGTGCCTCTTGACCCCAGTCCTCAAATATTGATAGACTTTGATCAGATTCCCTCTGTGAGAGACAGAGAGCTGCTGGAGAGAGTCCAAGGCAGAGCCAGGAGGAGGATTTGGGGACTTGAGCATCTCCCCTGTGAGGAGAGGCTGAGAGCCTTGGGGCTGTTGAGTCTGCAGAGGAGAAGGCTGAGAGGGATCTGATCAATGTCTCTCAATAGCTGAGGGCTGGGGGCAAGGGGAGGGGGCCAAGCTCTCATGGGTGGTGCACAGCAATAAGCCAAGGAGCAGTGGAGACAAACTTGAACAGAGAAGGTTTCAGCTCAGCATGAGGAGAGACTTCTTTGGTGTGAGGCTGCTGGAGGCCTGGGGCAGGCTGCCCAGGGAGGTTGTGGAGTCTCCTGCTCTGGAGCCTTTCCAACCCCCCCTGGCTGCATTCCTGTGCAGCCTGCCCTGGGTGCTGCTGCTCTGGCAGGGGCTTGGGCTGGCTGATCTCTGGAGCTCCCTTCCAAGCTCTAACCTTCTGTGATTCTGTGATCTACTTGAAGATGTCCCTGATGACTACAGGGGGAGTGGAACGTGATGACCTTTAAAAGGTCCCTTCCAGCCTAAAGCAGTCTATGATTCTCTGTCCTGCACCACATCCTGGTCTCCAGGCTGGTGACACATGGGTGTGATGGGTGACCACCAGATGGATAAGGAACTGGCTTGATGGCTGCACCCAAAAGAGTGGCTGTCCATGGGTCCATGGCCCAGGGGAGGCCAGGGACAAGCAGAGTCCCTCAGGGATCAGTCCTGGGACCAGGCTTGTTCAACATCTCTGTGGGTGCCATGGACAGTGGCACTGAGTGCACCCTCAGCAAGGTTGCTGCTGACACCAAGCTGTGTGGTGCAGCACACAGCTGGAGGGAAGGATCCATCCAGAGGGAGCTGGGCAGGCTGGAGAGGTGGGCACAAGCCAACCTCAGGAGCTTCAACAAGACCAAGGGCAGGGTCCTGCAGCTGGGTCGAGGCAACCCCAGGCACAAATCCAGGCTGGGCAGGGACTGGCTGGAGAGCAGCCCTGAGGAGAGAGCCTTGGGGGTGCTGGGGGAGGAGAAGCTCCCCAGGAGCTCTCAGGGTGCACTTGCAGCCCGGAAAGCCAATCAGAGCCTGGGCTGCAGCAGGAGAAGTGTGGCCAGCAGGGCCAGGGAGGGGATTCTCCCCCTCTGCTCAGCCCTGCTGAGACCCCACCTGCAGTACTGCCTCCAGTTCTGGAGCCCCTATTCCAAGAGGGATCTGGAGGTGCTGGAAGGTGTCCAGAGCAGGGCCAGGAGGATGATCAGAGGGCTGGAGCACCTCTCCTGTGAGGACAGACTGAAGGAGTTGGGGCTGTTCAGGCTGGAGAGGAGAAGGCTCCCAGGTGACCTCATTGTGGCCTTCCAGGATCTGCAGGGGGCTACAGAAAGGCTGGGGAGGGACTGCTCAGGCTCTCAGGTAGTGATAGGACTAGGGGGAATGGACTGAAGCTGGAGGTGGGGAGATTCAGGCTGGAGGGGAGGAGGAAGTTCTTCCCCATGAGAGTGGTGAAGCCCTGGAATGGGTTGTGCAGGGAGGTGGTTGAGGCCCCGTCCCTGGAGGTGTTTAAGGCCAGGCTGGATGAGGCTCTGGCCAGCCTGATCTAGTGTGAGGTGTCCCTGCCCATGGCAGGGGGGGTTGGAACTGGATGCTCCTTGTGGTCCCTTCCAACTCTGACTGATGCTGTGATGCTATGATTCTAAAGGTAGCCAAGTTCCAAACCCCAGTGGAAGAGTTCCTCTGTCCCTGTCTGCCAGGGAGGGACAGGAGGGAATCAGCCTGGCAGCCCTTGTCAGCCCTGCTATCGATCCTGGGTGAAACACTGCCTGCCTGGCACCACTCTGTTAGCAAAGGATTCATAAAAGTGCTAAAGGCATTGAAGGATTCAAAGGTAATTAATGCCAGGAGCAGAAAAGTGCAGCCTGGCTGTAGATCAAGATCTACCTGGCTGCTGCAGCAGGACAAGTTTCCTCTCCTTTGTTTAGTGCCTTGCTGACCGACTTCTTGTGGCAGAGTATTGCAATTAGAAAGCCTCATTACCAACCCACAACCAAACCTGAAGGTGACACCCCAGAGCAAACACTGATCAATACTTCCTTGAGCTCCCTGCAGTGAAGAGTCTGGAAGGACCTGCAGCTCTGGGGCCAGCTCTGGAGCCTCTGTGCCAGGAAGGCTCTGGAGGGGCTGGAAGGTGTCCAGAGAAGGGCCAGGAGGAGGAGCAGAGGGCTGGAGCTGCTCTGCTGTGAGGACAGCCTGAGGGAGTTGGGGTTGTGAGGAGAAGGCTCCCAGGAGACCTCATTGTGGCCTTCCAGGATCTGCAGGGGGCTACAGGAAAGCTGGGGAGGGACTTTTGAGGGAGTCAGGGAGGGATAAGAGCAGGGGGGATGGAGCAAAACTAGCAATGGGTAGATTGAGATTGGCTGTGAGGAAGAAGTTGTTGCCCCAGGAGGGTGGTGAGAGCCTGGCACAGGCTGCCCAGAGAGGTGGTGGCAGCCTCCTGCCTGGGGTTTGGAAGGCCAGGCTGGCTGTGGCTGTGAGCAGCCTGCTGTGGTGTGAGGTGTCCCTGCACGTGGCAGGGGGCTGGGAATGGCTGAGCCTTGAGGTCCCTTCCAGCCCTGACAGTTCCATGGTTCTGTGATTCAAATAACAGAGAAGTTGTTTTGCTAACAGGATTGCAGAGGCCAAGCCTAAACCTTCTGTTGCTTAACATTTAGAAGACCTCAAAGGAAATCCAGGTCAAACTAATGCCTGGAAAAGTTTATGTGCTGCACTGAGAAGTAGGGAAAGCTGACAAAGAGGACTGAGCAGGGATCCAAAGGGCTCTGGGATGATTGATACATTGGGCACAAGCCAGCAAGGTTGTGGTCAACAGCCCAGAAGCCACTTGGGGAGACCTCAGGGCTCTGGAACCCTCACAGGGCAGAAGTTCCTCCTCCTGCTGAGCTGGAACCTCCTGGGCTGCAGTTGCCATCCACTGCCTCTTGTCCTATGCCAGGCTGCAGCTGAGCAGAGCCTGGCCCTGGCCCTTCTCTTCCTGACCCCCAACCTTCAGCTATTGATAGACATTGATCAGATCCCTCTCAGCCTTCTCCTCTCCACACTGAACCCCCCCAGGGCTCTCAGCCTCTCCTCCCCAGGCAGTCTCCAGTCCCTTCCTCATCCTTGGAGCCTCCCTTGAACTCTCTGCAGCAGATCCCTGTCCCTCCTGAGCTGGGCAGCCCAGAGCTGGCTGCAATCTTCCAGGTGAGGTCTGAGCAGGGCAGAGCAGAGGGGGAGGAGACCCTCCCTGGCTCTGCTGGGCACAGTGCCCTGAATGCACTGCTTAGATCTCCCCCCACAAAGCACCTTGCCCAGGAGCTTATTGCTACCAGGATCAGCCCATTTGTCAGCCCCTGCAGGCCATTCCCACAGCAGTGCTGGTGTGGCTCCCCAGCCCTGTGCATGACAGGCCATTAATTATTGAGATTAAAATGCAATCAGTTAGCCTGGGGGGAAGTGGAGTCTAAATCACAGACAAGTGCATCCCCCACGGTCCAGAGGGAAATGAGGAGTCCTGGCCTCTCAAGCTTGTTGCTGTCTCAGGCACCAGACTTCTTTGGCATACTAAATCCAGCTCAGAGCAATGCCATGGGCAGGGACACCTCGGGACTTGGCTGCTTAAGGTCTCACCCAGCTTGGACTTGAACACCCCCCAGGCAGGAGGCAGCCAGAGCTTATTCCAGAGCCTCAGCACTCTTGTACTGAACAACTTCCTCCTCAGCTGCAGCCTGAGCCTGCTCTGCCTCAGCTCCAAACCACTGCCCCTGGGCCTGGCTCAGACCCCCTCAGCAGAAGTCCCTCTGCAGCCTTCCTGCAGGATGCCTTCAGGTGCTGGCAGCAGCTCTGAGCTGCCCCTGGAGCCTTCTGCTCTGCAGGCTGCACAGCCCCAGCTCCCTCAGCCTGTGCTCCCAGCAGAGCTGCTGCAGCCCTGGCAGCAGCCTTGTGGCCTCCTCTGGGCTCTCTCAGCAGCTCTGTGTCCTGCTGCTGCTGGGGACAGCAGGGCTGGAGGCAGGGTTGGAGGGGAGGTCTGAGCAGAGCAGAGCCCAGGGGGCAGGATGCCCTCTCCTGCCCTCTGCCCACCCTGCTGAGGTCAAGGCAGGTGATTCCTCCTCTGGATCTTCATCAGAAGCCTTCAGGAAAGGTGTGACTTCACTTCTCACTGTTTAGAAGCTGTTCCTTACACAATCTGGGGGCTGGCCCCTGAACACTTTGCACTTGGCTTCCTCGAGGTTCAGAGCCTCTCTTACATTTCCCTTGGCTTTGATTTCTGTCAAAGCAGGAGGAATTTCGAGACCAATTACCCCTTCCAAGTCTAACTACTTCAAAGAGCAGCCTCAGACTCCTGCCATTTCCCCTTGCATGGTTGACACTTCCTCAGCACCGTTCTCAAAGGCTTCATTTAGATCTTCCTCAGAGGAAATAAGCAAATGAAAGCCCTGAGCATTTGAAAGGCAAAGAGAATTCCAGGCCAGTCCTCCTGCTCTCCTTGAAAGCCTCTGCTGCTCAGTGACCCAAGCCAGCCCCTGGGGGGATTCTGTGATGCATTCATTTATCTCAAGTGTGTTATTATAATGGGACTGATCAGAACTGGCAAACAAGGGAGGGTGGCTTTGATGTGGGCTGCTGTCTGAGGCTTAAACACATTGTGGCTTTCAAATGAGCTGAGTTAAGCTGAATGGTTTTCCCTGCCTTGAAAGGCACTCTGGATACTCTGGAGATCTGGGGGCATGCAGAGGAGTGTGGGCAGCAGGGCCAGGGAGGTTCTCCTCCCCCTCTGCTCTGCCCTGCTCAGACCTCACCTGGAAGATTGCATCCAGCTCTGGGCTGCCCAGCTCAGGAGGGACAGGGATCTGCTGCAGAGAGGCCAAGGGAGGCTCCAAGGATGAGGAAGGGACTGGAGACTGCCTGGGGAGGAGAGGCTGAGAGCCCTGGGGGGGTTCAGTGTGGAGAGGAGAAGGCTGAGAGGGATCTGATCAATGTCTCTCAAGAGCTGAGGGCTGGGGCTCAGGCAGGAAGGGCCAGGGCCAGGCTCTGCTCAGCTGCAGCCTGGCATAGGACAAGAGGCAGTGGATGGCAACTGCAGCCCAGGAGGTTCCAGCTCAGCAGGAGGAGGAACTTCTGCCCTGTGAGGCTGGCAGAGGCCTGGAGCAGGCTGCCCAGAGAGGTTGTGGAGTCTCCTGGTGTGGAGCCTTTGCAGCCCTGTCTGGGTGTGCTCTGTGTGCCCTGGGCTGGGTTCTGTGCTATGCTCTGGCAGGGGGCTGGCACTGGAGGATCTGTGGAGCTCCCTCCTGACATCCTGTGAGCTGTGACACCAGAGCCTCACAACCACCTGCTGATGTATGCAGATTACCCAAGCAGTGCTGGTGCCAGCCACACACAGTACATTTGTTCTCCAAAGGCTTTTCCAATCAGCACAAATTCCAGAGCAGAGTTTCCTCTACCCTCTCTCTCTATTGTATATATGAGGCTAAATGTGAGGCAGAGCTGTCCCTGGCAGAAAAATATTGCTCTGCAGCTCTGCAGCTTCCCATCTATCAGCTCTTTCTCTGCATTCCATGGCAGAATGTCACCTAGATATATTGGCTGAGCTGCAGTGAGCTCAAGCACCTCTCCAGCAAGCCAGAGTGGAGCTCTGCAGCAGACAGCCCTGCAGACACAGCCACTGCCACCTTTGGTCTTGTGCCACAGCATCACACACCAGCTGTATCCTCCCTTTCCATGTCTCCAGTAGAACAAAACAAGGTCCCAGCTGAAAATTCACAGCGAGAAAAGGCCAAATGAACCCCAAAACAAACCCAGCTGAAAGAACTGGAAGCACTTGCAGCCCAGAGAGCCCAGCAGAGCCTGGGCTGCAGCAAGAGAAGTGTGGCCAGCAGGGCCAGGGAGGGGATTCTGCCCCTCTGCTCAGCTCTGCTGAGACCACAGCTGCAGCTCTGGGGCCAGCTCTGGAGCCTCTGTGCCAGGAAGGCTCTGGAGGGGCTGGAAGGTGTCCAGAGCAGGGCCACGAGGAGGAGCAGAGGGCTGGAGCTGCTCTGCTGTGAGCACAGCCTGAGGGAGTTGGGGCTGTGCAGGCTGGAGAGGAGAAGGCTCCCAGGAGACCTCATTGTGGCCTTCCAGGATCTGCAGGGGGCTCCAAGCAAGCTGGGGGGGACTTCTGAGGGAGAGGGGGAGCAGGGGAATGGAGCAAAACTAGCAATGGGGAGATTGAGATTGGCTGTGAGGCAGAAGTTGTTGCCCATGAGGGTGGTGAGAGCCTGGCACAGGCTGCCCAGGGAGGTGGTGGCAGCCTCCTGCCTGGAGGTGTTTGCAGCCAGGCTGGAGGTGGCTGTGAGCAACCTGCTGTGGTGTGAGGTGTCCCTGCCCATGGCAGGGGGTTGGGGCTGGCTGAGCCTTGAGCTCCCTTCCAGCCCTGACAGCTCTGTGATGCTGTTCTGCAGTCTGCGACAGCCCAGCTCTGCCAACACTTTATCACAGCAACAACCAGGTTGGAGCAGACCACAGAGATGATAAAATCCAACCTCTTACCTAATGCCTGACACCTCCTGACAACTAAGCCATGGCTCCAAGGGCCACAGCCAAGCCTTTTTTTTGAACACCTCCAGGGCTGGGGACTCCACCACCTCCCTGGGCAGCACATCCCAAGGGCCAACAACTCTCTGGGAAGAACTTTCTCCTCACCTCCAGCCTGAACCTCCCCTGGCACAGCTTGAGACTGTGTCCTCTTGTTCTGGTGCTGGCTGCCTGGGAGAAGAGACCAACCCCCACCTGGCTACAACCTCCCTGCAGGGAGTTGGAGAGAGCAATGAGGTCTCCCCTGAGCCTCCTCTTCTGCAGGCTAAGCAACCCCAGCTCCCTCAGCCTCTCCTCCCAGGGCTGTGCTCCAGACCCCTCCCCAGCTTTGTTGCCCTGCTCTGGACACATTCTGGATGGATTCTTCAGCCCCCTGCTCCTCTTCATGGTCCTCCTTTGGCTCTGCTTTGCTGCCAACCCAGTGAGGCTGTGGCAGTTCTCCTTGCTATAAATCTTCTATCCACTGTTTATTTAAAGCCTAATTGTCTCAGCTAGGTATTGGCAATTGTTTAATTGGCAGAGGCCTCGCTGAAAGCACTTACCCTGGAAAGAGCTACCCTGATATCCTCCCAATTAACCACCAGCAAGTCTAAAGTCAAACCCTTTAGCTCAACACCCCCCCCCAATAGCCTGTTAATGGTGATTAAAAGGCAGTCTGAGGTGTGAGACACTCATTTGAAGCTACAGGCTAATTAGTAAGGGCCTGGTTAGAACCACAGGACCTAATGATTAGCTAAAGCTGACTTGTGAAGTATTGATCTCTCTGAGGATTGTCATGAAACACTGCAAATCACAGCATCAACACCCAGAGCCCTGCTCTGCAAGGCTCAGCCCTGAACCACAGCCCCAAGCACCACAGCCAAACCACCTCCAAACACAGCCAGGCCTGGGGGCTCCACCACCTCCCTGGGCAGCACATCCCAGTCCCTGACCACTCTGCATGGGCAAAGATTCTTCCTGCTCTCCAGGCTGAGCCTCCCCAGGGGCAGCTTGAGGCCATTGCCTCTTCTTCTGGCACCAAGGACCTGTGAGCAGAGACCAGCAGCAGCCTCTCCACAACCTCCTTGCAGGTATTTGCTGCCCAGGGAGGTGGCAGAGTCCACAAGCATTCAGAGGAGTGTGGGCAGCAGAGCCAGGGAGGTTCTCCTCCCCCTCTGCTCTGCCCTGCTCAGACCTCACCTGGAAGATTGCATCCAGCTCTGGGCTGCCCAGCTCAGGAGGGACAGGGATCTGCTGCAGAGAGGCCAGGGGAGGCTCCAAGGATGAGGAAGGGACTGGAGGCTGCCTGGGGAGGAGAGGCTGAGAGCCCTGGGGGGTTCAGTCTGGGGAGGAGAAGGCTGAGAGGGATCTGATCAATGTCTCTCAAGAGCTGAGGGCTGGGGCTCAGGCAGGAAGGGCCAGGGCCAGGCTCTGCTCAGCTACAGCCTGGCATAGGACAAGAGGCAGTGGATGGCAACTGCAGCCCAGGAGGTTCCAGCTCAGCAGGAGGAGGAACTTCTGCCCTGTGAGGCTGGCAGAGGCCTGGAGCAGGCTGCCCAGAGAGGTTGTGGAGTCTCCTGGTGTGGAGCCTTTG
The DNA here is from genome assembly GCA_015227895.2 of Colaptes auratus. Taxonomy (NCBI): domain Eukaryota; kingdom Metazoa; phylum Chordata; class Aves; order Piciformes; family Picidae; genus Colaptes; species Colaptes auratus. The sequence goes on along the minus strand of CM037636.1, from coordinate 49,007,654 downwards.
CAGCCCTGTCTGGGTGTGCTCTGTGTGCCCTGGGCTGGGTTCTGTGCTGCTGCTCTGGCAGGGGGCTGTCACTGGAAGCTCTTTGGAGCTCCCTTCCAGGCCCTGGCATCCTGGGAGCCTGGGAGGTGTCTGCTTCACATTTTCTATGAGCTGTGCCCATGAAGGGTGCTGGGATGCTGCCTCTCCAGCTGCCCCGAGCCAAGCTGCTCCCCCTGACCTGTGAGCTGCTCCACTTAGTGATGGCTTTCCTCAGAGCCACTCTCTGCCTGCTCCTGCCTTGGAAAGCCCAGGAGGAGAGGCCAGCCACAGTCTGGTTTAGTTTTTACAGCTGGGAGAGGCTTCAACCCTTTTTTTTTCCACACCACCATCAAACCTAGGAGACAGCTTCATGCTCAGCTTAAACCTCTGCTGTCAGAGCATTGGCTTTGGGCTTAACTCAGTTTGCACAGAGTGATGACTGCTCAGCTTCAGAGGCAGCAGCAGCAGCTTTTAACTCCTCTTCACATAAGTTCTGATTGGAGGGGGGAAAGGCAGTTTATTAGAGGTGCTCAGCTCCTTCACAGCCATTCCATCTCGTTTGGGCTGGGTGTTTTTTGGCTTGGGCTTTTAGGCTGTCATCATTCCCTGGTTCAGTGCATTGCCCCTGGCTGGCAGTTCCTCACCCTGCCCTGCTCCAGCTTAGCACTGCCAAATTCTACAGGCTAGGCAAGGCCTTAGGCATGCAGAACCAGAACTGCTTACATAATTCAGGGCTGCTCATTTCTTTCTAGCTTTGCACCACGGTGTGGGGAAAAGGCTCTCAAGTGGCTCAATTGCTCTCTCCAGTCATCCCCAAAGCCAAACAAGGCAGCCCAGCAAGCCCCAAACAACACCAAAGCAGCCCAGGAAGCCCCAAACAACACCAAAGCAGCCCAGCAAGAACCAAACAACACCAAAGCAGCCCAGCAAGAACCAAACAACACCAAAGCAGCACAGCAAGAACCAACCAACACCAAAGCAGCCCAGCAAGCCCCAAACAACACCAAAGCAGCCCAGCAAGCCCAAACAACACCAAAGCAGCCCAGCAAGCCCCAAACAACACCAAAGCAGCCCAGCAAGCCCCAAACAACACCAAAGCAGCCCAGCAAGCCCCAAACAACACCAAAGCAGCCCAGCAAGCCCCAAACAACACCAAAGCAGCCCAGCAAGAACCAAACAACACCAAAGCAGCCCAGCAAGAACCAAACAACACCAAAGCAGCACAGCAAGCCCCAAACAACACCAAAGCAGCCCAGCAAGACCAAACAACACCAAAGCAGCCCAGCAAGCCCCAAACAACACCAAAGCAGCCCAGCAAGAACCAAACAACACCAAAGCAGCCCAGCAAGAACCAAACAACACCAAAGCAGCCCAGCAAGAACCAAACAACACCAAAGCAGCCCAGCAAGAACCAAACAACACCAAAGCAGCCCAGCAAGAACCAAACAACACCAAAGCAGCCCAGCAAGAACCAAACACACCAAAGCAGCCCAGCAAGAACCAAACACCACCAAAGCAGCACAGCAAGAACCAAACAACACCAAAGCAGCCCAGCAAGCCCCAAACAACACCAAAGCAGCCCAGCAAGACCCAAACAACACCAAAGCAGCCCAGCAAGAACCAAACAACCACCAAAGCAGCCCAGCAAGAACCAAACACCACCAAGCAGCCCAGCAAGAACCAAACAACACCAAAGCAGCCCAGCAAGAACCAAACAACACCAAAGCAGCCCAGCAAGAACCAAACAACACCAAAGCAGCCCAGCAAGAACCAAACAACACCAAAGCAGCCCAGCAAGCCCCAAACAACACCAAAGCAGCCCAGCAAGAACCAAACAACACCAAAGCAGCCCAGCAAGAACAAACAACACCAAGCAGCCCAGCAAGAACCAAACAACACCAAAGCAGCCCAGCAAGAACCAAACAACACCAAAGCAGCCCAGCAAGAACCAAACAACACCAAAGCAGCCCAGCAAGAACCAAACAACACCAAAGCAGCCCAGCAGAACCAACACCACCAAAGCAGACAGCAAGAACCAAACAACACCAAAGCAGCCCAGCAAGCCCCAAACAACACCAAAGCAGCCCAGCAAGAACCAAACAACACCAAAGCAGCCCAGCAAGCCCCAAACAACACCAAAGCAGCCAGCAGAACCAAAAACACCAAAGCAGCCCAGCAAGAACCAAACCCCACCAAAGCAGCCAGCAAGAACCAAACAACACCAAAGCAGCCCAGCAAGAACCAAACAACACCAAAGCAGCCCAGCAAGAACCAAACAACACCAAAGCAGCCCAGCCAAGAACAAAACACACCAAAGCAGCCCGCAAGCCCCAAACAAACCCAAAGCACCCAGCAAGAACCAAACACCACCAAAGCAGCACAGCAAGACCAAACAACACAAAGCCACCCAGCAAGCCCCCAACAACACCAAGCAGCACAGCAAGCCCCAAACACACCAAAGCAGCCCAGCAAGAACCAAACAACACCAAAGCAGCCCAGCAAGAACCAAACAACACCAAAGCAGCCCAGCAAAACCAAACAACACCAAAGCAGCCCAGCAAGAACCAAACAACACCAAAGCAGCCCAGCAGACAAAAACACCACCAAGCAGCCCAGCAAGCCCAAACAACACCAAAGCAGCCCAGCAAGAACCAAACACCACAAAGCAGCACAGCAGAACCAAACACACCAAGCAGCCCAGCAAGCCCAACCACACCAAAGCAGCACAGCAAGCCCAAAACAACACCAAGCAGCCCAGCAGAAACCAAACAACACCAAGCAGCCCACAAGAACCAAACACACCAAAGCAGCCCAGCAAGAACCAAACACACCAAAGCAGCCCAGCAAGACCAAACAACACCAAAGCCCAGCAAGAACCAAACAACACCAAAGCAGCCCAGCAAGCACCAAACAACATCAAAGCAGCCCAGCAAGAACCAAACAACATCAAAGCAGCACAGCAAGAACCAAACACCACCAAAGCAGCCCAGCAAGAACCAAACAACACCAAAGCAGCCCAGCAAGAACCAAACAACACCAAAGCAGCCCAGCAAGCCCCAGACAAGGACCAAAGCAGCCCAGCAAGCCCCAAACAACACCAAAGCAGCCCAGCAAGCCCCAGACAAGGACCAAAGCAGCCCAGCAAGCCACAAACAATAACAAACCAAAGCAGCCCAGCAAGCCACAAACAAACACCAAAGCAGCCCAGCAAGCCCCAAACAACACCAAAGCAGCCCAGCAAGAACCAAACAACATCAAGCAGCCCATCAAGAACCAAACAACACCAACCAAACCAGCAAGACCAAACAACACCAAAGCAGCCCAGCAAGAACCAAACAACACCAAAGCAGCCCAGCAAGAACCAAACAAACACTAAAGCAGCCCAGCAAGACCCAAACAAGGACCAAACAACTTGTGAATATCCAAGACCCTAACAAAACAATGTCCTAGAATCAGAGAATGGCAAGGCTGAAGGGACCTCCTAAGGTCCCCCAGTCCACCCCCCCTGCATATCTCAGCTGTGCCATGCAAGAGGGACAGAAGTTCCTTGCATCCAAGGAGCAGAGAGGACAAAGCTGAAGGCCTTGCAGTTGCAGGCACCTCAGCTCCAGGGCCAGCTGTGAAGTTGAACTCAGCTTCAGGTTTATTCAAGATCTCATTGGGGGCCACTGACCCATCCTGGAGTCACAGCTGCAGCCTTCCCATCCCCTTTAGATTGATGCCAGTCTTAGGTGGCCATCAGCTGCTGCCTTTCCTCTTGCCTCTTCTCACCTTGCAAGCACAGAGGAGGCTGTTTGCCCAGAGGGCACCTGCAGAACAGGCTGCCATGCACCTCTGAGGAGTCCTTCTGCTCTTTCATCCCCAATGTGCCACTGCTGGTGGTGGCAGCGCCTGACCTCCCCTCCCCAGATGGAGAGAGTTGGAGCTATTCAGTCTGGAGAGGAGAAGGCTCCCAGGAGACCTCATTGTTGCCTTCCAGACTCTGAAGAGGGTTACAAGGAGGCTGGGGAGGGACTTTGGAGGGTGGCAGGGAGCAAAAGGAGTAGAGGAATGGATCCAAGCTAGAGGAGGGTAAATTCAGATTGGCTGTTAGGAGGAAGTTGTTGGCCATGAGGGTGGTGAGAGCCTGTCCCAGGCTGCCCAGGGAGGTGGTGGCAGCCTCCTGCCTGGAGGTGTTTGCAGCCAGGCTGGAGGTGCTGGGAGCAGCCTGCTGTGGGGTGAGGTGTCCCTGCCCAGGGCAGGGGGCTGGGACTGGATTGTCCCTTCCAGCCCTGCCAATTCTGTGATTCTATGATTCTAACACCCCAGCTCCCTCAGCCTCTCCTCACAGCAGAGCTGCTCCTACCCCCTGATCATCTTCCTGGCCCCCTTTGGACCTGCTCCATCAGCTCCAGGTCCTTCAGCACTGAGGGCTCCAGAGCTGGCTGCAGCACTGCAGGTGAGGTCTCCCCAGAGCAGAGCAAAGTGGCAGAATCCCCTCTCTGGCTCTGCTGGCCACACATCCCTGGGTGCAGCCATGATGCCTGGGGTCTGACAGGACAGCTCTGTGTGGACATGGACACGCAGAAACCACTGCTGTGTCCCAAAAGAGGGCCTCAGCTTTGGCCTGTGACCTACTTGTGTGCAGCCTGAAACCACAGACTCTTTTTTCATCCACCTTGGGTTAAAAATAGGCCTGGCTCTGCGTCCCTGTCTCACCTTGGAGGTGCTATTTTAGTTCAGGGGAAGAAGTACAGGCAAGGGAGACACAGCCCAATGTGATTGCCCTTGCCAGGAGCTGTCTCAGCAGTGAGAAGCTGATTTTGCACCTCGAGTCCTGCACAGAAATGGAGATGCTCCAGAAGCAGTCTGCACCTTCAGAGAGCAGCCCTGAAGAAAAGGCCTTAGGGGTGCTGGGGGAGGAGAAGCTCAGCAGGAGCCAGGGGAGCACTGGCAGCCCAGAGACCAAGCAAGCCTGGGCTGCAGCAAGGAAGTGTGGCCAGCAGGGCCAGGGAGGGGATTCTGCCCCTCTGCTCCACTCTGCTGAGACCACAGCTGCCGCTCTGGGGCCAGCTCTGGGAGCCTCTGTGCAGGCAGCTCTGGAGTGCTGGAAGGTGTCCAGAGCAGGCCAGGAGGAGGAGCAGAGGGCTGGAGTGCTCTGCTGTGAGGACAGCCTGAGGGAGTTGGGGTTGTGCAGGATGGAGAGGAGAAGGCTCCCAGGAGACCTTCTGGTGGCCTTCCAGGATCTGCAGGGGGCTCCAAGCAAGCTGGGGAGGGACTTCTGAGGGTGTCAGGGAGGGAGAGGAGCAGGGGGAATGGAGCAAAACTGGAAGTGAGGAGATTGAGATTGGCTGTGAGGAAGAAGTTGTTGGCCATGAGGGTGGTGAGAGCCTGGCCCAGGCTGCCCAGGGAGGTGGTGGCAGCCTCCTGCCTGGAGGTGTTGCAGCCAGGCTGGAGGTGCTGTGAGGCAGCCTGCTGTGGTGTGAGGTGTCCCTGCCCATGGCAGGGGGCTGGGGCTGGCTGAGCCTTGAGCTCCCTTCCTGCCCTGACAGCTCTGTGGTTCTGTGGCTCTGAGGGAAGAAGCCTCTGGCATGTTGCCAGGAGTCAGGATGCAGCAGACATGTGAGTCTCAGCCCGTGGCTGATGCCAACAGAACCTCCTGCTTGGGGAATCAGCATTTAGTTGGTGCTGCTCTCAGGCTCAGATCACAGCCTCCTTCCAGGAGCCTTCCTTCCCACCGCTGCTGCTTGTGAAAGGCGGCAAGCAGGAGGGAGAAAAGAGCTTCCCCGTGTCACAGGGACGTTCTCAGGCAGGAGCACGAAGCCTCCACAGCACTGCCTTTAGCATGCAAACCCTTTTGTGTTCCTTGAATAGAACATGAGTCTGTCAGTGTGGTACAGAAAGCCCTCTCAGAAGGGGAGGGGGGGAGGGAAAAAGGATGCAAATCTGCCTCGGAAGGAGGTTGCTTTCCCTCCACAGATCAATCATTTAATACCAGGAAAGGTTTATACATATTGATGTCATCAGGGAGGTCTTTGGACAAGTCATTTGTTTCCCCCTCTTGGTGGGAGGGCAGTGCTGGGCTCTCTCTTTTGCCCTTTTCTTTGCCTTTTTCACTTGCATCTGGAATTCTTACCTCACTCAGCCCACACCTGAGCTGTTCAATCAAGATACACTGAGCCAGCCCAAGTGCCCAAGCAGCAGCCTCAGGCACTGCCTGAGAGCTGAGGCCAGAAGTCTGGGTGTGCACTTCCCAGCAAGTGAGATTTCTGCTGGGCTGCCAGTACAGGAGGGGAATCCCTCAGGAAATCCCCAGCAAGGCATCACAGAATCATGCAGTCAGAGACTGCTCAGGGTTGGGAGGGACCTCCAAAGCTCATCCAGCCCAAGCCCCTCTGCAGTCAGCAGGGACAGCCTCAACTAGACAGAGAGGGACCTGGGGGTACTGGTTGACAGCAGCTGAACAGGAGCCAGCAGTGTGCCCAGGGGGCCAAGAAGGCCAAGGGCAGCCTGGCCTGCAGCAGGAAGAGTGTGGCCAGCAGGAGCAGGGAGCTCATCCTGCCCTGTGCTCAGCACTGCTGAGGCCACACCTTGAGTCCTGGTCCAGCTCTGGGCTCCTCAGGTCAGAAAGATGTTGACTGCTGGAAGGGGTCCAGAGAAGGGCAACAAGGCTGGGGAGGGGTCTGGAGCACAGCCCTGGGAGGAGAGGCTGAGGGGCTGGGGTTGCTTAGCCTGCAGAAGAGGAGGTCAGGGGAGACCTTCTTGCTCTCTCCCCAACTCCCTGCAGGGGGTTGTAGCCAGGTGGGGGTTGGTCTCTTCTCCCAGGCCACCCAGCACCAGAAACAAGAGGACACAGCCTCAAGCTGTGCTAGGGGAGGTTCAGGCTGGAGCTGAGGAGAAAGTTCTTCCCAGCAAGAGAGATTGGCCCTTGGGATGTGCTGCCCAGGGAGGTGCTGGAGTCCCCATCCCTGGAGGTGCTCAAGGAGAGCCTGGCTGAGGCCCTTGGTGCCATGGTTGAGTTGCTGAGATGGTGCTGGGTGATAGGTTGGACTCAATGATCTCTGAGGTCTTTTCCAACCTCAATAATTCTGTATTCTGTTTCTTCCCAGAGAGGGCTTTCAGACATTGGAATGGTCTGTCCAGGGCAGGGCTGGAGTCACTATCCTCTGAGCCTCCTCTTCTCCAGGCTAAGCAAGCCCAGCTCCCTCAGCCTCTCCTCACAGGGCTGTGCTCCAGGCCCCTCCCCAGCTTTGCTGCCCTTCTCTTGTTCCTAGCATCCAGCCTGAGCCTCCCTTGGTGCAGCTTGAATTCAGCCTTTGCTCGTGCAGCCTTACCTGGCTTGGCCAGCAGTGCTCTGCCTGCTCTTGGCTCCTGGGCCCTGTGGACTTGCTAAGCAGAATTAGGAAGATGAGACTTTGGGATGTGGTCTCAGGCTCTACATCAAAGAATCACAGAACTTTGGAGGTTGGAAGGGACCTCCAGAGCTCATCCAGTCCCACCCCCCTGCCAGAGCAGGGTCACACAGAGCAGGTCCCACAGGAATGCATCCAGCGGGGTTTTGCAAGGCTCCAGAGCAGGAGACTCCACAGCCTCCCTGGGCAGCCTGCCCCAGGCCTCCAGCAGCCTCACACCAAAGAAGTTTCTCCTCATCTTGAGCTGAAACCTTCTCTGTTCAAGTCTGGATCTTTGTCTGATTGCTGTGCACCACCCATGAGAGCTTGGCCCCCTCCCCTTGCCCCCCAGCCCTCAGCTATTGATAGACATTGATCAGATCCCTCTCAGCCTTCTCCTCCCCACACTCAACAGCCCCAGGGCTCTCAGCCTCTCCTCACAGGGGAGATGCTCAGGTCCCCAGATCCTCCTCCTGGCTCTCCCTTGGACTCTCCCCAGCAGCTCTCTGTCTCTCTTGACCTGGGGAGCCCCAAGCTGGACACAGGATTGCAGCTATGGTCTGAGCAGGGCAGAGCAGAGGGGCAGCAGAACCTCCCCAGCCCTGCTGGCCACACTTCTCTTGCTGCCCCCCAGAGTGTGCAAGAACTGAGCACCATAGCAACAGCTTCATGCACCTACAGTTATCCCTCCCCTGCTGCCTCCTTGGGGTGCTCACTTGGCTGCATCCTGGAACATCCCCCCCCTGCCTGCTCTCTCATCCCTGGGTGTTTTTAACTCACTCTGTTGATTTAGCCCTAGTGGCTCCTGAGCAGAGCCAGGCAAATTAAATGTTTCCAGGTGTGTGTTTCATTGAGGCTTTTAAATCTGTTTTATTGAGGCAGTAAGTCACCCCCTCCACGTGTCTAATTGGCCAAATAAGTGAAGAGAGTAGGAGCAGTGTCACAGGCAGAGTGAAGCCTTGGGGTAAATGGAACCTACAGCCACACTGGG
>CM037636.1:48951415-48998775 GCA_015227895.2 Colaptes auratus | reverse complement strand
ACTAGCACAGGCTTGAGGAGCCACTGTGCAGACATCACTGAGCAGTTTATTAATCACACAGCTCTCCAAGCAGGCACGGGCTCTCAGTGCCCAGTTATTTACGGTTTAGTGAACTGCCTCTGCTCCCTGAAGCTGCAAGGGTTCAGCCTGAGCTGAAGATATAAACTCCTGATGCGATTAGGGGGGAGTTTTGGAGAGATTTGGCACACTCCTGCGCTGCTTCTGCTGCTCTAATAAGGCTTAGAGTTGGCTGGCAGGTGAAAGCATTGGGCAGCAAAGAAGAGATTTGAAATTCCAGCTGCCCTGCAGCAGGAGCATGGCTGTTCCCAAGCATTCAAGGAGGGAATTGAAATTCCACCTGCCCTGCAGCAGGAGCATGGCTTTTCCCAAGCATTCAGGAGGGATTTGAATTTCACCTGCTGCAGCAGGAGCATGGCTTTCCCAAGCATTCAAGAAGGGATTTGAAATTCCAGCTGCCCTGCAGCAGGAGCATGGCTGTTCCCAAGCATTCAAGAAGGGATTTGAAATTCCACCTGCCTGCAGCAGGAGCATGGGTCCCACAGCATTCAGGAGGGATTTGAAATTCAGCTGCCTGCAGCAGGAGCATGGCTTTTCCCAAGCATTCAAGGAGGGATTTGAAATTCCACCTGCCCTGCAGCAGGAGCATGGCTTTTCCCAAGCATTCAAGGAGGGATTTGAAATTCCAGCTGCCCTGCAGCAGGAGCATGGCTGTTCCCAAGCATTCAAGAAGGGATTTGAAATTCCAGCTGCCCTGCAGCAGGAGCATGGCTGTTCCCAAGCATTCAAGGAGGGATTTGAAATTCAATACATACATACAATACAATACAATACCATGCACCAGGTTGGAAGAGACTTCAAGATCATCATCCAACCCATCAACCAATCCAACCACCTAAAACTAACCCATGGCACCAAGACCCCATCAAGTCGCTCCTGAACACCTCCATGATGGTGACTCCACCCCCTGGGCAGCACATTCCAGTGGGCAATCACTCTCTGTATAGAACTTCTTCTAACCTCCAGCCTAAACCTGCCCTGGTGCAGCTGAGAGTGTGTCCTCTTGTTCTGGTGCTGCTTGCTGGGAGAAGAGACCAACACCCACCTGTCCAAAACCTCCATGCAGGTATATAGAATGCATAAGGTCACCCCTAGTCTCCTCCAGGCTAAGCAACCCAGCTCCCTCAACCTCTCCTCACAGGGCTGTGTTCAAAACCCCTCACCAACTTGTTGCCCTGCTCTGGACACCTTCCGCATGCTAACCTCCTTCCTAACCTGAGGAGCCAGAAGTGGACACAGGACTCAAGGTGTGGCCTAACCAGTGCTGAGCACAGGGCAGAATGACCTCCTGCTCCTGCTGGCCAACACTGTTCCTGATGCAGCCCAGGATGCCATTGGCCTTCTTGGCTGCTGGGCACACTGCAGGCTCATGTTCAGTGCTGTCCACCAGCACCCCAGGTCCCTCTCTGCCTGCTGCTCTCAGCCACTCTTGCCCCCAGCCTGGAGCACTGCCTGGGGTTGCTGTGGCCAATGTGCAGCACCTGGCACTTGGATGTGTTCAATCTCCTGCCACTTGGCCTCTGCCACCCAGCCTGCCGGCAAGGTCCCTCTGCAGAGCTCTCCTACCTCCAAAGATCAACTCCTGCCCCAGCTTGCTGTCATCTGCACTTTCTGCTGATGGACTCAATGCCCTCCTCCAGATCATCAATAAAGTACTAACAAACCACTCTCTGCTCTTTTTTCTTGTCCCATGTACAGTGAGGGTGGAGGGGGGTGGAGAGAGGGAGCAGGGAAGGGGAAGCTACAAGTAGCCTCCTGGCTTTGGCCAGGGGGGTTCTTGTGTAGTTCATAAATGATATTTTACTGTAAATGTACTTTGCCCATATTCACCACATTTCACATTGTGGCTTTGCCTGTAAATGCAGCTTCATTTGCTTTCCAGCTGAGCTGCTCTGGCAATTTGATGTTGGGGGACATCTCAGAGCTGAAGTGTAAGAGAGGATCCCTGGTTTAGGAAAGCTTGTCAACAATCAAATGCATTTTTCAGTGGTTGCACTTTCAGTCTAACAAATGTGAGGGGAGGGGGAAAAAAAAGTCACAATGTTTGAAAAGCTTTCTCGTTGCATTTGACATTAATAAAACCTCTTGAATGGCAAGAAGGGATCCTAAGGAATCAGAGAATTGGCAGGGTTGGAAGGGACCTCAAGGCTCAGCCAGTTCCAACCCCCTGCCATAGCCAGGGACACCTCACACCACAGCAGGTTGCTCACAGCCATCTCCAGCCTGGCTGCAAACACCTCCAGGCAGGAGGCTGCCACCACCACAGAGCCACAGAGCTGCTGCAGGCAGTGGAAGATCTTCCTCAGGAGCAGAGCCTGAGGGAGCTGAGGGCTCTGGAGCTGGGAGAGGAGGAGCCTGAGAGCTGAGCTCCTTGCTGGGGCTGAAGCTGTGCAGGGGCAGTGCCCAGAGGCTGGAGCCAGGCTCTGCTGGGGGCTGCCCAGTGCCAGCACAAGGGGCAGTGGTGGAAGCTGAGCCAGAGGAAGCTCCATGGGAACAGGAGGAAGGATTTCTTCCCTGGGAGGTGCCAGAGGCCTGGAGCAGGCTGCCCAGGGGGGTTGTGAGATATTCCAACCCCACCTGGCTGTGTTCCTTTGTGAGCTGCTCTAGGTGCCCCTGCTCTGGCAAGGGGATTGGACTGGATGAGCTTTCGAGGTCCCTTCCAGCCCCTAAGATTCTGTGATGCTGTCATCTAGTTGCAATGCACTGCAGGGAGGATAATGTTAGGTGCAAAAGACTACCTGTTATTACACAGCATGCATGTATCTGGTGTGTTCTGAAGAGCTTTCTCACCATGAGTTAATATTTGAAGCAACTTGCAGACAAGTTGTGGAGGATGTTCTGTAATCCTGACTCACTAAAGGTGAAGAAATGATGATCAGTTCAGCCAAGCATCTCACTAGATGTGAAGAAAGGATGATCAGTTTATCCAACCATGGCAAACCAGTCAAGGAAATGGTATTGCCACTTCCTACATTTTTAATTGCTGCTCATAATTTCAGGTCCAGCAAACTGCAGCTTTTGCTTTGCTGTATAAGGGGAGAACAATGAAAGCCCAGAAAGCCAACCACATGCTGGGCTGCAGCAAGAGAAGTGTGGCCAGCTGGGCCAGGGAGGGGATTCTGCCCCTCTGCTCCACTCTGCTCAGACCACAGCTGCAGCTCTGCGGCCAGGTCTGCAGCCTCTGTGCCAGGAAGGCTCTGGAGGGGCTGGAAGGTGTCCAGAGCAGGGCCAGGAGGAGGAGCAGAGGGCTGGAGCTGCTCTGCTCTGAGGACAGCCTGAGGGAGTTGGGGTTGTGCAGGCTGGAGAGGAGAAGGCTCTGAGGAGACCTAATTGTGGCCCTCCAGGATCTGAAGGTGGCTCCAAGAAAGCTGGGGAGGGACTTTTGAGGGTGTCAAGGAGTGATAGGACTGGGGGCAATGGAGCAAAACTACAAGTGGATAGATTAAGATTGGATGTTAGGAAGGAGTTTTTCCCCAGGAGGGTGGTGAGAGCCTGGCACAGGCTGCCCAGGGAGGTGGTGGCAGCCTCCTGCCTGGAGGTGTTTGCAGCCAGGCTGGAGGTGGCTGTGAGCAAGCTGCTGTGGTGTGAGGTGTCCCTGCCCATGGCAGGGGGTTGGGGCTGGCTGAGCCTTGAGCTCCCTTCCAGCCCTGACAATTCTCTGATTCTACCAAATGTCTTTTTTTGTTCTGCACATCTCAGTAAGGATCAGGTTGTGGCTTGGCCAGCTGTGAAAACAGACATCTGCCCTTCAGTAGCACATCCCCCTTCGGAGAGGGGACCACAAACGTGTCTGGTAAACTGCTGATGGAGATGGAGGTAAGGAAAAGCTTCTCTCAATGCTTTGTGTGATGTATAAAATCCACCAGCATTTTACTTTTCAGCTGATCCTCTTTAAGTAAGCTGCACCTGCTGCAGAGAACAGCAAATACATGCAGACAGTGTCTGCTTCCAGCAGGCACAGTGTGGAGATGTGGAGCTCCTGCGGGGCTGGGCAGCACACAAACAAAGGCTGTGTTATGCTTGAACCTATGGGGAACAAGGGCACTGCTAAATATTCTGTACTGGGTTGGGGTTGCAGAAAGTAAAAGGCTGTCCCTGAGGGAGAAGTTGTCCAAGTTTGAGGCCCAGGACAAAAGGACAGAAAAGATTTATGACCCCTTCCCAAGGAGTGAAAGAAAATGCTCCACAGTGGACTGGAAATAAAAGGAAACTCTGCTTACAAATATGTAGAAACATAGAATCCTAGGATTGTTAGGATTGATGGGGACCTCAAGGCTCAGCCAGTCCCAACCCCCTGCCATGGGCAGGGACACTCACACACAGCAGCTTGCTCACAGCCACCTCCAGCCTGGCTGCAAACACCTCCAGGCAGGAGGCTGCCACCACCTCCCTGGGCAGCTGTGCCAGGCTCTCACCACCCTCATGGGCAACAACTTCTTCCTCACAGCCAATCTCAATCTACCCATTTCTAGTTTTGCTCCATCCCCTTATTCCTATCACTCCCTGGCACTCTCAAAAGTTCTTCCCCAGCTTTCTTGTAGCCCCCTGCAGATACTGCAGGGTCACAATTAGGTCTCCTGGGAGACTTGTCTTCTCCAGCCTGCACAACCCCAACTCCCTCAGGCTGTCCTCACAGCAGAGCAGCTCCAGCCCTCTGCTCCTCTCTGGCCCTTCCTGGACACTTCCAGCCCCTCCAGAGCCTCCTGGCACAGAGGCTCCAGAGCTGGCCCCAGAGCTGCAGCTGTGGTCTCAGCAGAGTGGAGCAGAGGGGCAGAATCCCCTACCTGGCCCTGCTGGCCACACTTCTCTTGCTGCAGCCCAGGCTCTGCTTGGCTCTCTGGGTTGCAAGTGGAGGCTTGTCTTCAGTATCCTGCTTTTGTGTGCCCTGTTTCAAGCCTGTTTGATACAGGCCATCAAGTTCATAATAGTCATGGACTTACTGTTAGTCAAGTGAAGCCATCAAGTTTATGAGTGGAAGTGGACTTACTATTAATCAGTGAAACCATCATCTGTGCAGAGATGAGGGGAGGGCAGGGTGTGCTAGACAAGAAGGGGAAAAAACCCAACAAAGTATGTTCCTACCTGCAGGATAAAACTGTTCTGGAGAGCTACAAGTGCACTGCAGTCCTTCTAGCTGTATAACTCCAGTCCTGGAGCTGTGACATAATGGGGAGTGCCCTGATGAGCAGCTAGGACATGGAGCAACAAGCAGAACCTCCTGTCCAACTCTTTTAAACGAGTTACCTGTGTGTTATAGGAGGGAGGATGTGCAGAGCAAGAATCATTTAATGGTTTGGAATGGAAGGGACAGCGAAAGGTCATCCAGCCCAACCCCCTCTGCAGCCAGCAGGGACATCCTCAACTCAAGCAGGTTGCCCACAGCCCTCTCCAGCCTCACCTGGAATATCTCAGTGGAACAAAACTAGAACTGGGTAGATTCAGATTGGCTGTTAGGGAGAAATTCTTCCCCATGAGGGTGGTGGAGCTGGCACAGGTTCCCAGGGAGGTGGTGGAAGCCTCATCCCTGGAGGTGTTTAAGGGCTGGCTGGATCCCTGGGGCTGTTTAGTCTGGAGAGGAGAAGACTGAGAGGGATCAACATCCATCAAGAGCTGAGGGCTGGGGTTCAGGAGGGAGGGGACAGGGCCAGGCTCTGCTCACTTGCTCCCTGGGATAGGACAAGAGGCAATGGATGGCAACTGCAGCCCAGGAGGTTCCAGCTCAGCAGGAGGAGGAACTTCTGCCCTGTGAGGCTCCCAGAGCCCTGGAGCAGGCTGCCCAGAGAGGCTGTGGAGTCTCCTGGTGTGAAGCCTTTCAAGACCCATCTGGGATGTGTTCCTGTGTGCCCTGTGCTGAAGTCTATGGTCCTGCTCTGGCAGGGGGTTGGACTCAATGATCTTCAGAGATCCCTTCCAACCCCTAACATCCTGTGATTGCTCCTCAGAGAAACAATTACTGAACTCCCTGGAATAGTACAGGTGACCAAAACCCCTTCTGCTTTCCTGCCCCAAATAGAGAAGTACAGGATTAACCAGCTTGGGGGAGACCTTGGAGATCATCAAGTCCAACCTATCACCCAGCACCATCGAAGCAACCAAACCATGGCACCAAGGGCCTCATCCAGAAACCTGTGTGTCAGATGAATTATTGAGTGCAGTTGTGTGGGCTTGAGCAGTCCTTGCCTCTAAAGGTGTGAAGTCTAAGGCAAATTTAGAAAGGCCTTTGCAATGAGTGCAGGAGTGGTTGCATCCTGAAGGCCTAAGCATGGTTCACAGCGTCTGGAGAATAAATAGCTCCACCTACAGCTGAGCTAGTAAGTTTTCCTGTCCTTAACTTACAGAATACACAATCAACCAGGTTGGAAAAGACCTTTGAGCTCACTGAGTCCAACCTCTCACCCAACACCATCTAATCAACTCAACCCTGGCACCAAGTGCCTCATCCAGGCTCTTCCTGAACACCTCCAGGGCTGGTGGCTCCACCACCTCCCTGGGCAGCACATCCCAAAGGCCAATCCCTCTTGCTGGGAAGAATTTCTTCAGAGAAGCACAGGACATTTAGCTTGCTGCAATTCTTTGTGTCTGCCAACTCCTACCTAGTCTCTGGACTCTGTTTCTCCTCAGAATCAGAGTGTTTCATCACAAAATGCACAGGTCATAAAGAGATTGAGTTGAACAATGATATTGTTTTCCAAGCTGGAAACACATTGCCATGATGGCTTTGAAGCTGACAGAATGCAGAGGTGATTCTGCCTCTTTACTCTGCTCTGGTAAGACCTCACCTGGAGTGCTGTGCCCAGCTCTGCAGCCCTCAATACAGGAAGGACAGGGAGCTGATGGAGAGGCTCCAGAGAAGGACCACAGAACAGATCAGGGGGTTGGAGCAGCTCTGCTACAAGGACAGGCTGAGGGAGCTGGGAGTGCTCAGCCTGGAGAGGAGAAGGCTTCAGGGAGACAGCCTGCCAGGACCTGAAGGGGGCTACAGGAAGGATGGAGAGAGACTGTTTGCAAAGGCCTGCAGGGACAGGAGGAGGAACAATGGCTTCAAATTAGAGCAGAGAAGATTGAGATTGGATGGGAGGAACAAGTTCTGCACCAGGAGGGTGGTGGAACACTGGCACAGGTTGCCCAGGGAGGTGATCTCTGAGGTCTCTATGATTCTATGATTCTGTGGTTGGGGCATCATCCCTGGAGATACTCAAGGTGAGGCTGGACAGGGCTCTGGGCAACCTGCTCTAGTTGAGGATGTCCTTGATGACTCCAGAGGGGGATGACCTAAATGACCTTTGGAGGTCCCTTTCAACCCAAACCATTCTGAGTGTAGCACAAAGCATTCTTCTTTCCCTGTACAAAAGGTGTTTTCGACAGGGGTTTATTCTTCCACTTTGTACTGTATTATATACAGCATTTAAATCTCACTTCAGACTGAGTGATGCTACCTTAGGCAATTCTGTGCACATTTTCCTCTACAGAATAGTTTTGTCTGAACTTACCAGAGGTCTAGGGAAAGAAGAAAAAAAAGGCAAGTGAAAAGAAATCTCTCTTGTAAAGATCACAAATAAGTAACCACAAGGAGACTGCAGAGAAATAATCTCTAACTCCAAGAGTCAACAGTGTGCTCAAACAAAGAGTCTGCTCAGTGATAAACAGATTTCCACCCAGTCCTAGCCTCATGAGGGGGAAAAAAATATGATGTAAATACCACTCAATTCCCTGAGAAATCTGCCTTGAGCCAAGGTCTTATTCTCAGGACACCAGGAATTCAGTAGCTCTTCTGCATCTAAAGGCAAGCACCTTCCTATTTGAAATCTAGGGAGATACACCTGGGCCTGAGCAAAGCCTTCAACGCTGCCCCACAGACATCCTGGTCCCAGGCTGTGCAGGATGGGTTTCCATGGATGGAGCATTCAGTGGGTACAGAACTGGCCTGAGGGCTGCACCCAGAGGGTGGCTGTCAATGGCTCCATGGCCAAGTGGAGGCCAGGGACAAGTGGAGTCCCTCAGGGATCAGGGCTGGGAGCAGTCATGCTCAACATCTTTGTTGGTGCCATGGAATTGGCATTCAGTGCATCCTCAGCAGGTTTGCTGAGGACACCAAGCTGTGTGGTGCAGCAGGCACAGGCTGGAGGAAGGGATCCATCCGATGGAGCTGGGCAGGCTGCAGAGAGAGCCCAGGACAGCCTCAGGAGATTCAGCAAGACCAAGGGCAAGGTCCTGCAGGTGGCTCAGGGCAGTGCCAGGCACTGCTATAGGCTGGGCAGAGACTGGCTGGAGAGCAGCCCTGAAGGGCCAGGGAGGGGATTCTGCCTCTCTGCTCCACTCTGCTGAGACCACAGCTGCAGCTCTGGGGCCAGCTCTGGAGCCTCTGTGCCAGGCAGGCTCTGGAGGGGCTGGAAGGTGTCCAGAGAAGGGCCAGGAGGAGGAGCAGAGGGCTGGAGCTGCTCTGCTGTGAGGACAGACTGAGGGAGTTGGGGTTGTGCAGGCTGGAGAGGAGAAGGCTCTGAGGAGACCTTCTTGTGGCCTTCCAGGATCTGCAGGGGGCTGCAAGAAAGCTGGGGAGGAACTTTGGAGGCTGTCAGGGAGTGATAGGACTGGGGGGAATGGAACAAAACTTGAAGTGGGTGGCTTCAGATTGGCTGTAAGGGAGAAGTTGTTGAATGTATGAGGGTGGTGAGAGCCTGGCACAGGCTGCCCAGGGAGGTGGTTGGAAGCCAAGGGAGGTTTAGGCTGGAATAAGGAGAAAGTTCTTTCCAGAAAGAGTAATTGGCCCTGGGATGTGCTGCCAGGGAGGTGGTGGAGTCACCATCCCTGGAGGTGTTTAGGAAGAGCCTGGCTGAGGCACTTGGTGCCATGGTTGAGCTGATCAGATGGTGCTGGGTGCTAGGTTGGCCTGGATGATCTCTGAGGTCTTTTCCAACCTGGTTAATTCTGTGTTCTGTATTCTTGAACTGCAGAGCCCAGAACTGGCCTCAATACTCCAGGTGTGGCCTCCCAGGGCTCAGCAGTGCTCAGCAATAAAATCTGGGGCGAGGAGGAGGAGGAATTGGGACATTTGAAGTCATGGCATTTGGTCCTCCAAGGAACTGCTAACGTGAAGGAGCCTGCTGTCCTGGAAACAGCTGAGCAGTTGCCTGCCAGGATGAAGTGTGAATGAAGTCCTTATTTCACTCAGCTTTTGAGTGCAGCTTTTGATTTCTCATTAAGCTCTTTTTGTGGGTGAGTTTTCCACTTTTTCTTCACTTTCTCTCCCTTATCCCCCTGAACAGGGAGTGAAGGAGCAGCTGTGTGGTGCTTAACTGCTTCCAGGCATTCAGCCTTTACTTTTTTCTAACCCTCACAGAAACACTCTCTCAAACAAGGTAATATTTCAGGCTAAGCAGGACCAGATGACTGGATATTTCCATCAAGCCATTCCTTCAAACCACTTGCAGAGGGAAGCACTACAGAAGATCACAGAACCCTTTGTACTGCACTCTCCCTACCACTCTTGGGTTGCAAAATGTTCTTGGTTGGAGCTGAAACAGCTGTGGGCTGAGGACAGAATGAAACTACCCCAAAAGGAGCAAATAACCACACTCACACAGCACTGGAGGTTAAGTAGAAAGACTATCTACAGAAGTAACCCAAGTACAACAAAGGTGAGGAGAAAGTCTTCCGCAACAAGAGGAATGGCCCTTGGGATGTGCTGCCCAGGGAGGTGGTGGAGTCCCCATCCCTGGAGGTGTTCAAGAAAGGCTTGGCTGTGGCACTTGCAGCCATGGTTTAGTTGCCAGGAGCTGTCAGATATTAGGTCATAGGTTGGACTTGATGACCTCTGAGGTCTTTCCCAACCTGGTTGATTCTGTGATTCTGAAAGGATATTTATACATCCTCAGAATCAGCCCTGGCTTAGCCCTTCTCTTGCCCCAGCTAAGCCACACAACCAGGCCTCAGCCAGACCACGAAGTCACAGAAACATTCAGGCTGGAGCAGAGCCTCAGGCTCACCAAGGCCAACCCAGAGCCCTGCTCTGCAAGGCTCAGCCCTGAACCACAGCCCCAAGCACCACAGCCAAGCACCTCCAAACACAGCCAGGCTTGGGGACTCCACCACCTCCCTGGGCAGCACATTCCAAGCCCTGACCACTCTGCATGGGGAAAGATTCTTCCTACTGTCCAGTCCAAACCTCCCCAGGGGCAGCCTGAGGCCATTGCCTCTTGTTCTATCACTAATCACTTGTGAGAAAAGACCAGCACCAACCAGTTATAGAAGAGAATAGAATAGAATAGAATAGAATAGAATAGAATAGAATGAATAGATAGGAATAGAATAGATAGAAGTAGAAGAGGAAGAGAAGAGAAGAGAAGAGAAGAGAAGAGACGAAAGAGAAGAGAAGAGAGGAGAGAAGAGAAGAGAGAAGAGAAAGAGAAGAGAATAGAGATAGAATAGAATAGAATAGAATAGAATAGAAATGGATAGAATGCAATGGAATTAACCAGGTTGACAAGAGACTTTTGAGATCATGGAGTCCAACCTATCATCCAACACTATCTAATCAACCAAATCAACTCGTTCAATATCACAAAGTCTAACCTATCACTCAACACCATCTAATCAACCATGGCTCCAAGGCCTCATCCAGTCTCTTCCTAAACACCTCCAGGGTGGGGGGACTCCACCACCTCCCTGGGCAGCACATCCCAAGGGCCATCTTCTGGCTGGGAAGAACTTTTCCTCCCTGCAGCCCAGACCTCCCCTGACACAGCTTGAGACTGTGAAAGGCAGCTCAGTCAGGAGCAATACAACTCAGTTATGTAAGTTCTGGGACTTCTCTTGGGTGGTTTAAGGGCTTTTTTGGGGACTCCTATGTGCAACTCGGAGCAGCATGTTCCTGTATTGACAAAGTCAAACCACCTCAGCATGTCAGCCAGGCATGCTCAAGGGCCACATACTGTTCCTTGCAAATCACAGTTTAATTCAAAGCACTGCCTTAATGAATGGACTGCTGGAATAGAGCAGGCACATGGCTGAAGCAGTTGCAGAATAATTAGGCATTCTCTTAGTTAAAAGATATTTTCCACTCTAATTCCACTCAAAATGCCTTAGATGATTGAATAATTATCATCCTTTAGACAAAGGAAAACAAAACCTCAGTAAATGTCAACCATGTTGATGTGAGTGTGGCAAAGAGATCACTGAAGATGGCTTAACAGCAGCATCTTTAGCCTGGAGAAGAGGAGGTCAGGGGAGACCTCCTTGCTCTCTACAGCTACCTGAAGGGGGATTGTAGCCAGGTCAGGGTGGTCTCTTCTCTCAGGCAACCAGCACCAGAACAAGAGGACACAGACTCAGGCTGTGCAGGGAAGTTTAGGCTGAAGGTGAGGAGAAAGTTCTTCACTGAGAGAGTCATTCCCATTGGGATGTGCTGCCCAGGGAGGTGGTGGAGTCAGTCCCTTGAAGGGTTCAAGAGGGGATTGGATGTGGCACTTGGTGCCATGGTCTAGCCATGAGGTCTGTGGTGACAGGTTGGACTCGATGATCTTTGAGGTCTCTTCCAACCTTGGTGACACTGTGATACTGTGATCTGCTCCTGTGCTCAGCACTGTTCAGGCCACACCTTGAGTCCTGTGTCCAGTTCTGGGCTCCTCAGCTTAGGAAAGCTGTTGAGCTGCTGGAAGGTGTCCAGAGAAGGGCAACAGAGCTGGGGAGGGGTCTGGAGCACAGCCCTGTGAGGAGAGGCTGAGGGAGCTGGGGTTGCTTAGCCTGCAGAAGAGGAGGCTCAGGGGAGACCTTCTTGCTCTCTACAACTCCCTGAAGGGAGGCTGTAGCCAGGAGGGGGTTGGTCTCTTCTCCCAGGCAACCAGCACCAGAACAAGAGGACACAGTCTCAAGCTGTGCCAGGGGAAGGTTTAGGCTGGAGGAGGTGAGGAGAAAGTTCTTCCAGCAAGAGAGATTGGCCCTTGGGATGTGCTGCCCAGGGAGGTGGTGGAGTCACCACCTCTGGAGGTGTTTGAAAAACACTTGGCTGTGGCACTTGGAGCCATGGTTCAGTTCTCAGGAGGTGTTAGGTCTTAGGTCATAGGTTGGACTTGATGATCTCTGAGGTCTTGTCCAACCTGGTTGATTCTGTGATTCTAATTATCCAGACCCTGCTTTGTTCAATGAAAATGCACCTACCTAAAAATTGAACAGGTCTGTTAACCTGGAACAAAAGTGGAACTCAATTGTTCTGAGCCAGTCTGAATCATCCAGACCCTGGTTTGTGAAATAAAAACAAAAATAAATATAAATAATAAAAATAAGTGTTAAAATGTAGATAGAAATAATAAGCCACACTCAGGAGCTTCAACAAGACCAAGGGCAGGGTCCTGCAGCTGGGTGGAGGCAATCCCAGGCACAAATCCAGGCTGGGCAGGGACTGGCTGGGAGCAGCCCTGAGGAGAGAGACTTGGGGGTGCTGGGGGAGGAGAAGCTCCCCAGGAGCTCTCAGGGTGCACTTGCAGCCCGGAAAGCCAAGCAGAGCTGGGCTGCAGCAGGAGAGTGTGGCCAGCAGGGCAAGTGAGAGGGATTCTCCCCCTCTGTTCAGCTTGGGGAGCACCTGGAGTACTGCTCCAGTTAGGAGCCCTCTCCAAGAGGGTTGGAGGTGCGACAGGTGTCCAGGCAGGGCACGAGAGAGCAGAGGGCTGGAGCACCTCTCCTGTGAGGACAGACTGAAGGAGTTGGGGCTGTTGGCTGGAGAGAGAGAAGGCTCCAGGTGACCTCATGTGGCCTTCCGGATTGCAGGGGCTACAGGAAGGCTGGGGAGGGACTGCTCAGGATCTCAGGTAGTGGTGGACCAGGGGGAATGGAATGAAGCTGGAGGTGGGAGATTAGGCTGGAGGTGAGGAGGAAGTTCTTCCCCATGAGAGTGGTGAAGCCTGGATGGGTTGTGCAGGGAGGTGGTTGAGGGTCCAACCCTGGAGGTGTTTAAGGCCAGGCTGGATGAGGCTCTGGCCAGCCTGATCTAGTGTGGGGTGTCCCTGCCCATGGCAGGGGGGTTGGAACTGGATGATCCTTGTGGTCCCTTCCAACCCTGACTGATGCTGTGATACTATGAAACATATAACTAATAAAAATAAACTAAATCAGATGTCTGTTAACCAGGATACAACATCAATAATTAGCTCTGAGCAACCTGCTGCAGTGTGAGGTGTCCCTGCCCATGGCAGGGGGGGGTGGAACTGGCTGAGCCTTGAGGTCCCTTCCCACCCTGACAATTCTATGATTTGCAGGCTGCCTTCCACAGCCCTCCAGGCATTAAAGATGATTTGAAACACTAAATGTCTCCTCAGGTTTTGTTTGGTGTTAGCTCAGCCTCCATTTGCTGTTGCAGAGTTGTCACTTGTAGACTGCTGGGTTCCCAGCAGTACCTCTGCAAACATCACTGGAAAGAGAAACATAGCCCAAGGGCTGAAGACACACAATGGCTGATGCTTGCTCACCAGCTGTGTCTTCCAGAAAGGGATGATGGAATGATGCCAGGGATGCAGAAAAAGTGCTCTCTGCAAGAGGAGAAGGAGGAGGCAAACTGTATTCACCTTGCTCTCTCCCACACCAGGTTCGACCCCTTTTGATATTCCAGCCCTTTGGAATCACACCTGGCTCTGAGGTGACCTGGCATTCATCATGGCACAGAAACTGCAGCATGATTGTGGCCTTCCAGGATCTGAAGGGGGCTACAAGAAAGGTGGGGAGGGACCTTTGAGGGTGTCAGGGAGGGATAGGAGCAGGGGGGATGGAGCAAAACTGGAAATGGGTAGATTGAGATTGGAAGTGAGGAAGAAGTTGTTGCCCAGGAGGGTGGTGAGAGCCTGGCACAGGCTGCCAGGGAGGGGGTGGCAGCCTCTGCCTGGAGGTGTTTGCGCCAGGCTGGAGGTGGCTGTGAGCAAGCTGCTGTGGTGTGAGGTGTCCCTGCCCGTGGCAGGGGGTTGGGACTGGCTGAGCCTTGAGGTCTCTTCCAACCCTGACAATTCTTTGATTGTAAATGGGCTGCTCTCGAAAGGGCTTGCAGTGGGAGACAAGTGGATTGCAGAGGAGACAAATCAATGCTCTTTAATCTTAAGGGAAAAAAAAAAAAAACCAAACTAAAAAGTAGCTGAAAATACTAAGTACATTGACCTTTTTTTGCTTTTAAGTGATCAACATCTTCATCAGCATTTCATAGAGTCATGTAATTGTTAGGGTTGGAAGTCCTGGGTCCAGTCCTGGGCTCCTCAGCTTAGGAAAGATGCTGGAAGGTGTCCAGAGAAGGGCAAGAAAGCTGGGGAGGGGTCTGGAGCACAGCCCTGTGAGGAGAGGCTGAGGGAGCTGGGGTTGCTTAGCCTGCAGAAGAGGAGGCTCAGGGGAGACCTCATTGCTCTCTCCAACTCCCTGAAGGGAGGTGTAGACCAGGTGGGGGTGGGTCTCTTCTCCCAGGCACCCAGCACCAGGACAAGAGACACAGTCTCAAGCGTGCCAGGGGAGTTTAGGTGGAGGTGAGGAAGAAATTCTTCCCAGCAAGAGAGATTGGCCCTTGGGATGTGCTGCCCAGGAGGTGGTGGAGCCCCATCCTGGAGGTGTTTAGGAAGAGCCTGGCTGAGGCACTTGGAGCCATGGTTGAGTTGCTCAGATGGTGTTGGGTACTAGGTCAGACTTGATGTCTGAGGTCTCCTCCAACCTGGTTAATTCTGTATGTTTAAAAATGAGTGAGAGACTGAAGAAGCAGAAAGCAACCAAACCCAAACCTGTTTGTAAGGCTATGAAAAATATCACAGAGTGTCCAGGAAGTACCACAGTTTCCCACAGAGAACTTCAGATCCCTTTTAGCTTCTCCAAGCAAACCCCAGCCTTGGTCATAAGGAGTGGGATTTCAAAGTATTCAAATGTTTACTTAGCTGTATTTCAGCCTACAGATGAAAGGCAAACACAACTGGGAGGACATAGGAAGGGAGGAGCAAGGAACATAAGAAATGTGTCCCAAGCAGTACATGACACGTGACAGAAACACCAAACTGCCAGTGCTGGTGTGGCTCAGCAATGAAGCAGCTGATCAACAACGTGGACAACAAGTTCTCCAGGGCACAGCAATGAGCCCTTGTGGCCAAGAAGATCAATGGGATCCTGGGGTGCACTAGGAAGAGTGAACCTGGGTAATTGTCAGTATATAACACATATTGCTTATGGAGATTGAATGAAAGGATGAAGAAAAGTCAGATTTTATCCCATGTTTCTTATTAGTTAGCAGAGAGAAGAGCAAGAAAGCTGGGGAGGGGTCTGGAGCACAGCCCTGGGAGGAGAGGCTGAGGGAGCTGGGGTTGCTTAGCCTGGAGAAGAGGAGGCTCAGGGGAGACCTTCTTGCTCTCTCCAACTCCCTGAAGGGAGGTTGTAGCCAGCTGGGGGTTGGTCTCTTCTGCCAGGCAAGCAGCACCAGAACAAGAGGACACAGTCTCAAGCTGTGCCAGGGGAGGTTTAGGCTGGAGGTGGGGAAAAAATTCTTGCCAGCCAGAGAGACTGGCCATTGGGATGTGCTGCCCAGGGAGGTGGTGGAGTCCCCATCCCTGGAGGTGTTTAGGAAGAGCCTGGCTGAGGCACTTGGTGCCATGGTTGATGAGATGGTGTTGAGTGATAGGTTAGACTTTGTGATATTGAAGGTCTTTTCCAACCTGGTTTATTCTATTCTATTCTATTCTATTCTATTCTATTCTATTCTATTCTATTCTATTCTATTCTATTCTATTCTATTCTATTTGGAGGTGCTTCTACCCCTTTACTCTGCCATGGTGAGGTCTTGCCTGGGTTATTGCATCCAGACCTGGGCTTCCCAGTTCAGGAGGGACAGGAATCTGCTGGAGAGAGTCCAAGGGAGGACTACCAGAGTGCTGAAGGGACTGCAGCACTGCCTGGTGAGGAGAGGCTGAGAGCCCTGGGGCTGCTTAGTCTGGAGAGGAGAAGGCTGAGAGGGATCTGATCAATGTCTCTCAAGAGCTGAGGGCTGGGGCTCAAGGGGGAGGGGACAGGGCCAGGCTCTGCTCAGTGTCATCCTGGGATGGGACAAGAGGCAGTGGATGGCAACTGCAGCCCAGGAGGTTCCAGCTCAGCAGGAGGAGGAACTTCTGCCCTGTGAGGCTGGCAGAGGCCTGGAGCAGGCTGCCCAGAGAGGTTGTGGAGTCTCCTGGTGTGGAGCCTTTGCAGCCCTGTCTGGATGTGTTCTGTGTGCCCTGTGCTGGGTTCTGTGCTCCTGCTCTGGCAGGGGGCTGGCACTGGAAGGTCTCCAGAGTTCCCTTCCAACCCCTGACATCCTGTGATCAAATTGTGAGACAGAGTTAAGCACCATTAGAATGAAGCATTGCTTTTCATTCCAGAGAGTTTGTGAAGAGAAACAGATGAAGAATACCACCAGAAGCATGAAGATGTTGAGAGTGAAAGATGTGTGTCCAAATAAAATACAAGCACAGAAATGAAAGTCTGCAACTTGATTTCCCCTTGCAAGGCTGTGGTGTCAGACTTTGTGCCGAAGATGTAATGATTGTGAGATGTCTGGCAGCGGTGGACTCCCAAAACTGAGGCCTCCTTTTTTTGTGAGGCAGCATGATGATGTTTTATTAAATCCTTAATTCTAGGCATTGCTTTGGACATGAAAATTTCTGCCTAATGCACCTTGAGGCACAAGGGCAATTAGAGCTTCCAGGTAATAAGAATGATCAGCTCAGAGCAGGTTCTCATTTTGCATTCCCTTCCAGGACAAGCTCTGATCACATGGAGTCTATGTATAATTCATCCATTCCAACTGTCTTCTGCATTTCATTACTGAAACAGAATGTTCATCTTGGTCTTTAGCTCAATTAGAATCACACAATTGGCAGGCTTGGAAGGGACCTCAAGGCTCAGCCAGTCCCATTCCCTCTGCCATGGGCAGGGACACCTCACACCACAGCAGCTTGCTCACAGCCACCTCCAGCCTGGCTGCAAACACCTCCAGGCAGGAGGCTGCCACCACCTCCCTGGGCAGCCTGTGCCAGGCTCTCACCAGCCTCATGGGCAACAACTTCTTCCTCACAGCCAATCTCAATCTACCCATTGCTAGTTTTGTTCCATTCCATTCCCCCTGCTCCTATCCCTCCCTGACACCCTCAAAGGTCCCTCCCCGACACCCTCAAAGGTCCCTCCCCGACACCCTCAAAGGTCCCTCCCCAGCTTTCTTGGAGCCCCCTGCAGATACTGGAAGACCACAAGAAGGTCTCCTCAGAGCCTTCTCTTCTCCAGACTGAACATCCTCAGCTCACTCAGTCTGTCCTCAGAGCAGAGCAGAGCAGCTCCAGCCTTTTGCTCCCCCTCATGACCCTCCTCTGGACACCTCCAGCACCTCCAGATCCTCCCTGGCACAGAGGCTGCAGAGCTGGCCCCAGAGCTGCAGCTGTGTTCTCAGCAGAGTGGAGCAGAGTGGCAGAATCTCCTCCCTGCCCCTGCTGGGATTGTTTGGATCTTGTCTTTTTGTGACCTTTCTGTCTTGCTTAGAGTTTCTCTTGGCATTCAGGCCCTGCAAGGTGTCAGTTATGTATTACTGCAGCTGTGCAGAGATGGATTTCCTTCTCTCCCTGCCACAGCTCAGGTGCCTGTTGCTTAGAGTAGCAGGTAGCCACACAGCTAAATAATGCTGGCAGTCAGGAGAAGACACTAAATACACAAGTCCCAAGATCAGCCATCAATCTTAGCTGAGGGACCACCCCAGAAACAGCTCTAAAAACCACTTCTTCCTTTTGATCACCCCCAGCTCTGTGACAGACACTTTTCAGTCTCCCCCTTATATACAGGATCTAACAGCTTCCAGCATGAATAATGCATTCCACTTGCCTGCCTAACATCCTAACCAAATGAAGCACACTGGGACTGGAAGAAGAGGGTAAAAAAAATCTACCTTCACCAGGTGTAATTTGCAGTGAGGGCACAGAGGAATCTGGCAACTGAGAGGAAGACATTCAAGCAATTCCACTGCTTTCAAGAACATGTTCTGAAATGGTACAAATGGGAATGCTGATTTCCAGACATTCAGGTGAGAAGGGACCCTCAAATGTCATTATGTCCAACCCCCCTGCAGTCAGATCAGGCTGCTCAAGGCCACATCAAGGCTGATCTTCAATGTCTCCATGGATGAGCCCTCAACCATATCCCTGGCCCTCAACCAATCCCATTGTGATGAACTTCCTCCTGATGTCCAACCTAAAACTGCCTTGCTCCAGCTTCAATCCATTTCCTCTCATCCTATCACTAGAAGCCTTTCTTAACAGTCCTTACCCAGCCTTCCTGTAGGTCCCATTTCAGCTATTGAAATGCTGCTGTAAGGTCTCTCCATAAGGAATTACAAGGTCTACTATAGTTGGCCACCAGTACAGGTTATGGGCTGCCCTGGTGGAAAGCAGCTCCAGAGAGAAAGACCTTGGAGTGCTGGTGGGCAGCAAGTTCTGCATGGGACAGCAGTGTGTCCTTGTGGCCAAGAGAGCTAAGGGGGTCCTGGGGGACAGCAAGAGAAGTGTGGCCAGCAGGGCTGGGGAGGTTCTGCTCCTCCTCTGCTCTGCCCTGCTGAGACCACAGCTGCAATCCTCTGTCCAGTTTGGGGCTCCCCAGGTCGAGACAGAGAGCTGCTGGAGAGAGTCCAAGGCAGAGCCAGGAGGAGGAGTTGGGGATTTCAGCATCTCCCCTGTGAAGAGAGACTGAGAGCCCTGGGGGTGTTTAGTCTGGAGAGGAGAAGGCTGAGAGAGGGATCTGATCAATGTCTATCAATAGCTGAGAGGGGTGGGGGGCAAGGGGAGGGAGCCAAGCTCTCATGGGTGGTGCACAGCAATAAGACAAGGAGCAATGGAGACAAACTTGAACAGAGAAGGTTTCAGCTCGACATGAGGAGCAACTTCTTTAGAGTGAGGGTGCCAGAGCCCTGGGGCAGGCTGCCCAGAGAGGTTGTGGAGTCTCCTGCTCTGGAGCCTTTCCAACCCCCCCTGGCTGCCTTCCTGTGCAGCCTGCCCTGGGTGCTGCTGCTCTGGCAGGGTGGCTGGACGATCTCTGGAAGTCCTTTCCAACCTCTAATGTGCTGTGGTCCTGTGTCATTCCTGACTATGATCATACATTCATGAACATCTTCTGCTTTCTTTTCACTTCCAGTAGCTCCACAAGTAAGATGAATCCTTTTAATTGACCAAGTTTCCTCTTCTCTCTCTATCTTCAGTGGAGACATTGATACCTTGGATTATTTCATCTTTCCAAGACACTTTCTCAGCTATTTACATTCATTATTCCTTTTTTAACCCCTTACATTTCTGTTACAATCTCTTTTACCCGTGCAAACCCCTCTGCAAATTCTCTTCATCTCATGTCAACCTTATCTCTGCCCAAATCCTTGCCCACACCATTACTTCTCCTGTCACTGAATATCATGTGGCCTCTCCCTCCCTTGCTTGAAGGCTGGTGCAGTGTGTCCTCATGTGAATTAAGAAATGTAACATCTATAAACACTTTCTGCCCAGATTGCAAAAGTCTTCTGATCAAAATAAGCCTTCAATTAATTTCCTGGAGAGCTTTAGGTATGAATATTAATCAACCTGAGAAACTACCTGTCTGTTCCTCACCAATATCCACTCACTTATCACTGTTTCCTCTCTGCACTTTGCTCTGCAGAAACACAACCACAAAATCATTCACACAGTCACAGAACCATTCAGGCTGGAGCAGACCCTCAGCATCACCAAGGCCAACCCAGAACCCTGCTCCACAAGGCTCACCCCAAAACCACAGCCCCAAGCACCACAGCCAAACCACCTCCAAACACAGCCAGGCCTGGGCACTCCACCACCTCCCTGGGCAGCACATCCCAGTCCCCTGACCACTCTGCATTGGGGAAAAATTTCTCCTAATGCCCAGTCTAACCCTACTCAGTCATGCCTTGAGGCCATTGCCTCTTCTATCACTAATTACCTGTGAGAAGAGGCCAGCACCAACCTCTCCACAACATCCTTTCAGGTAGGTGTGGAGACCAATGAGGTCTCCCCTCAGCCTCCTCTCTTTCCCGCTACCCATCCCCAGCTCCTGCAGCCTCTCTCCAGCAGATTTCTCCTCCAGGCCCTTCCCAGCTTCCTTGCCCTGCTCTGCCCTGGCTCCAGCACCTCCACACTCTCTTGCCTTCAGCTGCCCAGCACTGGACACCAGCCTCCAGGTGTGGCCTGCCCAGAGCTGAGTGCCAGGGGACAATCCCCTGCCTGCTGCTGCTGGACACAGCATTGCTGAGCCCAGCCAGGAGGCCTGTGGCTCCCTTGGCCCCCTGGGCACACTGCTGGCACACTCATTGCTGCCTGAAAAAAAACCCAAACCAAAACAAAAAACCCACCACCCACAAAAACAGAAAAACCACCACACACCAAACCCCCAAACAAAACCAAACCCCAAACCAAAAGCCAAACCAAAACCAAAACACCCAAATCCAAGCCAACACCAAAATGCCCCAAACCAAAGCAAAACCAAAATACCCAAACCAAAACACCCCAAACCAAAAAGCAAAAAAAGCAAACCAAAACTGAAAACCAAGCCCAAACCAAAATCCAAACCAAAACACCAAAACCAAATGAAACCCAAAATCTAAAACCCAACCCAAATGCCAAACCAAAACCCAAAACTGTAACCCAAAACCCAAGCCAAAAGCCAAAACTGAAACCCCAAAGCCAAACCAAAGCCTAAAAGCCAAAACCAAATGCAAAAGCCAAAGCCAAACCAAAACCCAAAAGCCAAAACTGAAACCCAACAACCAAGCCAAAAGCCAAAACTCAACCCCAAAAACCAAGGCAAAAAGCCAAAACTGAAACCCAAAAGCCAAACCAAAGCCTAAAAGCCAAAACCAAATGCAAGCCAAGCCAAAACCAAACCCAACAACCAAAACTGAAATCCAAAAGCCAAACCAAAGACCAAAAGCCAAAACCAAATGCAAAAGCCAAAGCCAAATCAAAACCCCAAAGCCAAATCTGAAACCCAAAAGCAAACCAAAGCCCAAAAGCCAAAACAAATGCAAAAGCCAAAGACAAACCAATACCCAAAAGCCAAACCAAAAAAAAGAACCAAACTGAAGCCCAAAAGCCAAACCAAAGT
Source organism: Colaptes auratus (assembly GCA_015227895.2). Lineage (NCBI taxonomy): Eukaryota > Metazoa > Chordata > Aves > Piciformes > Picidae > Colaptes > Colaptes auratus. The sequence continues at coordinate 48,977,580 of CM037636.1, read as the reverse complement.
CCAAAAAAAGCCAAAACCAAAATGCAATACCAAAGCCAAACCAAAACCCAAAAGCCAAAGCTGAAACCCAAAAGCCAAACTGGAGCCCAAAAGCCAAAACCAAATGCAAATACCAAAGCCAAATCTGAAACCCAAAAACCAACCCAAAGCCCAAAAGCCAAAACCAAATGCAAAAACCAAAGACAAACCAAAAACCAAAAGCCAACCTGAGCCCAAAAAACAAACAAAAAAAAAAAAACAAAAGCCCAAGCAAAGCCAACCCAAACCCAAAGGCCAAACAGGTGTGAACCTGCCTTCATTTAGCACAGAACCAAGTCCAGCTCTTGCAGAATCCCAGTGAACATATCAGGAAAATAAACAGCAATCCTCTGCTGTGATTGCTTTTCCCCCTCCCCCTAGACGTAGCTGGTAAGAATTTTCCCAAGCCAGAACCAAACCAGAAAATGAAATGAAACAAAAACGCTTGCACAGACCTCAGCTTTCCCCGAAACTCACTGGAGCTGAAGTGAATGTTGCCTTGAGCTAGCTAGTATTAAAGTATTCTACAGAGATCTAATGCACTGCTACATAACTAAATCTATTGACAATTGCCTTTGAACCAGCTGGGTATATAAAGAGTCTGCAGAGATCTACTGCATTACAGCCTGAAAATCTATTTCTATGTGGTAATGGTAGTCAATTGGCTGTGATCTGACAAATCAATAGTTACAGTGATGCACTGGGGAAGGAAAAGAACAAAACATGAGGAAAGAAACAAAAAGGAGGAGGGAAGAGGAAAGGAAAGGAGCAAGTGGAAAGAGAGAGAGAGAAAGGAGCAAGTGGAAACAGAAAGAGAAGAAAGTGGAAACAAAGTGAAGCAAATGGACACAAAAAGAGAGAAGCAAGTGGAAACAGAAAGAGAAACAAGTGGAAACAGAAAGAGAAGCAAGTGGAAACAGAAAGAGAAGCAAATGGAAACTGAAGAAAGAAGCAAATGGATACAAAAAGAGAGGCAAGTGGAAACAGAGAAGCAAATGGGAACAGACAGAGAAGCAAATGGAAACAGAAAGAAAGAAGCAAATGGAAACAGAAAGAAAGAAGCAAGTGGAAACAAAAAGAAGCAAATGGAAACAAAAAGAAGCAAATGGAAACAAAAAGAAAGAAGCAAGTGGAAACAAAAGAAAAGGAAACAAGCAGTGGAAACAGAAAGAAGTGAAACAAGAACTAGAAACAGAAACAAAGAAGCAAGTGGAAACAGAAAGAAGTGAAAACAGAGAAGTAACTAGAAACAGAAACAAAGAAGCAAGTGGAAACAGAAAGAGAAGCAAGTGGAAACAGAGAAGTAACTAGAAACAGAAAGAAAGAAGCAAGTGGAAACAGAAAGAAACAAGAGGTGGGGGGTGGGTGTGAGAGGGGAGAAGAAAGCAAGAAGCAACCTAAGGGAACTTTGTGCATGGCTGTTTAACAGTCACTGTAAAAACGCAGACCTGTCTAGCTCCAGCTAAGGCACAACAGTTCGCTGGTCGGCATAGAAACTGGGGGCTGGAGAGGGCACTGCATTCTGGTTCCCTCGCTCCCTCCTCGGGCCACAAGATGGCACCAGAGGATTGAGAGTAGCTGCATCCTAACGCTTTGTCGGGGAAAAAAGGGACAAACGTTTCAGGGGATTGCACAAGAAATGCCGCACAGAATTGTCAGCGTTGGAAGGGACCTCGAGGATCGTCGAGTTCCCATGGGCAGAGACACCCTCCACTAGATCAGGCTGCCCAGAGCCACATCCAGCCTGGCTTTAAAACCTTTCAGGGATAGGGCTGCCACCACCTCCCTGGGCAACCTGTGCCAGTCTTCCACCACCCTCCTGGGGCAGAACTTGTTCCTCACATCCAATCTAAGTCTGCTCTGCTCTAGTTTGAAGTCACTGTCCCTGGTCCTGTCCCTGCAGGCCTTTGGGAACAGTCTCTCTGCAGCCTTCTTGTAGCCCTTTTCAGGTACTGGCAGGCTGCTATTAGGTCTTCCCAGAGCCTCCTCTTCTCCAGGCTGAACACCCCCAGCTCTCTCAGCCTGCCCTCAGAGCAGAGCTGCTCCAACCCCCCTGATCATCTTCTTGGCCTGCTTCATCAGGGCCCTATCCTTCCTATGTTGAGGGCTCCAGAGCTGCACACAGTACTCCAGGTGAGGTCTCCCCACAGCAGAGCAAAGTGGCAGAATCCCCTCTCTGGCTCTGCTGGCCATGCTGCTTTGGATGCAGCCCAGGCTGCTTTTCTATTCCCACAGCAAAACCTCATCCTTCACAATGAAGAGCATTATAGGAGAGAATCAGGTCAGAGTGCACCAACTTCCTCAAACCAAACCAAAACCCCAAAGCTTTGTGGAGGATAAAATACAAACCTCAGAGGATAACTATTTGAGAGGCAATTAATTTGTGCAGTACATTTAATTTACCTATTAAACAAAACCCCACATACAATAAGACAACTGCTAGAGAAGTGCTCACAGCCTTCAGCCAGGAGGAAACCAAGCACCCCAGAACATGAAGTAGAGCAGCACACCAGCACATTTCCACTCACTAGAATTAGAATAGAATAGAATAGAATAGAACAGAATTGAATTGAATTGAATTGAATTGAATTGAGTTGAGTTGAATTGAATTGAATTGAATTGAATTGAATTGAATTGAATTGAATTGAATTGAATTAACCAGGTTGGAAAAAACCTTCAAGATCATAGACTTCAACCTATCACCCAACACTATCTAATCAACTCAACCATGGCACCAAGGGCCTCATCCAGGCTCTTCCTAAACCCCTCCAGGGATGGGGACTCCACCACCTCCCTGGGCAGCACATCCCAAGGGCCAATCTCTCTTGCTGGCAAGAATTTCTTCCTCAGCTCCAGCTTAAACCTCCCCTGGCACAGCTTGAGACTGTGTCCTCTTGTTCTGGTGCTGGCTGCCTGGGAGAAGAGACCAACCCCAGCTGGCTACAACCTCCCTTCAGGGAGTTGGAGAGAGAAAGAAGGTCTCCCCTGAGCTCCTCTCTCCAGGCTAAGCAACCCCAGCTCCCTCAGCCTCTCCTCATAGGGCTGTGCTCCAGACCCCTCCCCAGCTTTGTTGCCCTTCTCTGGACACCTTCCAACATCTTTCCTAACCTGAGGAGCCCAAAACTAGACACAGGACTCAAGGTGTGGCCTAACCAGTGCAGTGTACAGGGGCAGAATGACCTCCCTGCTCCTGCTGGCCACACTCTTCCTGATGCAGGCCAGGATGCCAGGATGCCAGGGGGCCCCCTGGGCACACTGCTGCCTCATGTTCCCCATTGTTTCCTTTAAAGCTAACAATAAGGGGAAAAAAAAGACCCTCAACAGTATCAGGGCTATGAAATATTTTTTTATGCAGCTATTATCCCTATCTTCCCTGCCAGCCTTTATGATGTTACAGAAACCTCTTAAGCTGCCTTCAAACTTCTTTTCCCCCCCCCCCTGTACATCACTTCAGCTCATGTTTTTTGAAGCACTTTAACTCATGCATTTTAAAGCACTTAAGACATATACTTTCAAGCACTAATGGATTACCCTGGAAGTTTCAGTGCTTAATAACACATTAGAATCACTGAGATGAATTTTGTTTACTTAAATAGAAATTAATGTAAGCCTCTATAAAATACTTGATCTCTTTTCTTTCTTTTCTTCCCCCCACCATTTTGCCATGAGGGTGGTGGAACACTACAACAGGTTGCCCAGGGAGGTGGTTGAGGTCCCATCCCTGGAGATCACAGAAAGGTTCAGGCTGGAAAATACCCTCAGGATCACCAAATGCAACACAGAACCCTACTCTACAAGTTTCACCCTTAAACCATATTGGACACTTCCAGAGCCCTATTCTACAAGGGTCACCTCTAAACCATATCCTAAACGGTACTGGACAATTTCAGGTTGGATCAGACCCTCAGGATCACCAAGTGCAACCCAGAGCATTATTCTACAAGAGTCAGCCCTAAATCACATCCTAAACCATGTCCTAAACCATATTGGACACTTTCAGATTGGAAAAGAAGCTCAGGATCACCAAATCCAACCCAGAACCCTACTCTACAAGGTTTACCCCTAAACTATATCCTAAACCATACTGGATAATTTCAGGTTGGAAACTACCCTCAGGATCACCAAGTCCAACCCAGAACCCTACTCTACAAGGCTCACCCCTAAACCATATCATAAACCATATAGGACACTTTCAGGTTGGAAAAGTCCCTCAGGACCACCAAGCCCAACCCAGAACCCTACTCTACAACGCTCACCCCTAAACCATATCCTAAACCACATTGGACACTTTCAGGTTGGAAAAGTCCCTCAGGACCACCAAGCCCAACCCAGAACCCTACTCTGCAAGGCTCACCCCTAAACCACATCCTAAACAATATTGGACACTGTCAGGTATGAAAAGACCCTCAGGATCATCCAGTCCAACTCAGAACCCTTCTCTACAAGGCTCACCCCTAAACCATATTGGACACTTTTAGGTTGGAAAAGACCCTCAGGATCACCAAATCCAACCCAGAACCCTACTCTGCAAGGCTCACTCCTAAGCCATATCCTAAACCATATTGGACACTTTCAGGCATAAGCAAAAAGCCATGACAGTGTTCTTTTTGTGGCTTGCCAAAATATTCTGGTGGTGTGAACTGCTTTCATTGCTGCTTGAGGCTTAGGAATGGCTATGTGATGTTATTCCAAGAGTACAGTAGCATTTTCTGGCCTCTGTATATATGTATTTTGGTTGGTTGGTTGATTGCTTCTTTTGTTTTCCACAATGAGATTTCCAACTATTTCCTCTCCTTCTGAAAACTGCTCCAAACAAAACCAAACCCTCTAAATGAAGCTAAACAGAAACAAACACTAAATACTCTAAACAAAACTAGCAATCTACCTATCTAGAAAAGAGGAGGCTCCAGGGAGACCTAACAGCAGCCTGCCAGTACCCAAAGGGGGCTGCAAGAAGGATGGAGAGAGACTGTTTGCAAAGGCCTGCAGGGACAGCACCAGGGGCTCATGTGGAGGGATTCCTGAGTTCACTCGAAGATGTATGCTCATCAAAACTTTAATGAGAGGATTGCTGCAGTACACTGGGTTTTTTTTAGCTCACATTTACAGCTTCTGTTATTCTGACCCCAAATAAAATGCTCGAGGAAACCAAGCCACAATTAGGAGAGTCGTTAGAGGAGAGTGAATTTAGAATGCCAGCAGAGCCTGGGCTGCAGCAAGAGAAGTGTGGCCAGCAGGGCCAGGGAGGGGATTCTGCCCCTCTGCTCCTCTCTGCTGAGACCACAGCTGGAGCTCTGGGTCCAGTTCTGGAGCCTCTGCTCCAGGAAGGCTCTGGAGGTGCTGGAAGGTGTCCAGAGAAGGGCCAGGAGGAGGAGCAGAGGGCTGGAGCTGCTCTGCTGTGAGGACAGCCTGAGGGAGTTGGGGTTGTGCAGGCTGGAGAGGAGAAGGCTCTGAGGAGACCTTCTTGTGGCCTTCCAGGATCTGCAGGGGGCTCCAAGAAAGCTGGGGAGGGACTTTTGAGGGTGTCAGGTAGGGATAGGTGTTGGAGAATGGCTTAAATCTAAGGGACATGTCCCTTAGATTTAAGCCATTCTCCAACAGATAGGAGCAGGGGGAATGGAGCAAAACTAGAAGTGGATAGATTGAGATTGGATGTGAGGAAGAAGTTGTTGCCCATGAGGGTGGTGAGAGCCTGGCACAGGTTGCCCAGGGAGGTGGTGGAAGACTCCTGCCTGGAGGTGTTGAAGGCCAGGCTGGATGTGGATTTGGGCAACTTGATTCAATGGAAGGGGAGTTGGAACTGGATGATCCCTTCCAACCCTGAGAGTCCTCTGCAGATCTTAACATTTTATCTTTCACAGAATCATTGAATACAATACAATACAATACAATACAATGCAATACAATACAACAGGTTGGAAGAGACCTTCAAGATCATCGCGTCCAACCCATCAACCAATCCAACCCACCTAAACAACTCAACCATGGCACCAAGCACCCCAGCAAGTCTCCTCCTGAACACCTCCAATGAAGGTGACTCCACCACCTCCATGGGCAGCACATTCCAATGGGCAATCACTCTCTCTGTATAGAATGGTTTGGTTAGGAAGGGACCTTCAAGCTCATCTAGTTCCAACCCCCCTGCCATGGCTAGGAACACCTTCCACTAGTCCAAGGTTCTCAAGGCCTCATTCAACCTGGCCTTGGACACCTCCATGACATTCCATGCCACCAGGAAACGTCTTGCTTCACTCACCCTAGAAATTATCAAGTGCTTTCATGCAGCTGCAAAATGATTTGGTCTGCCCCAGTAACACATTTTGGGCCTTGAGGTCTACATCATGACTATTTAATCCATGAGCTGTTTTAACTGAAGGCTGCTGATTAAATTAATGAATGCTCTTGGTCTCTGCTAAAACTCTTCTTCATTATAGGCACTGATGGGTTATAGATTCTGATTTTGTGTGTGTAAAACTGTGTATTTAATTGTAATTCAGGGCTAGATGGGTTAGCAGATCTGACTAATTAGGGTCAGTTAGCATGGCTAACTAGGTTTGGTTTCTGTTTTAATTGAAGGCTGCTGATTAAATTAGTGAATGCTCTGGCTCTCTGCTAAAACTCTTATTGGAGACACTGATGTGGTATAGATTCTGATTTTGGGATAGGATAGGATAGGATAGGATAGGATAGGATAGGATAGGATAGGATAGGATAGGATAGGATAGGGTAGGGTAGGATGGAATGGAATGGAATGGAATGGAATGGAATGGAATGGAATGGAATGGAATGGAATGGAATGGAATGGAATGGAATGAACCAGGTTGGAAGAGACCTTTGAGATCGAGTGCAACCTATCACCCAACACCATCTAATCAACTCAATCATGGCACCAAGTGCTTCATTCAGGCTCTTCTTAAACACCTCCAGGAATGGTGACTCCACCACCTCCCTGGGCAGCACATCCCAATGGCCATTCTCTCTCTCTATGAAGAATTTCCTCACCTCCAGCCTAAACCTCCCCTGGTGTAGCTTGAGACTGTGTCCTCTTGTTCTGGTGCTGGCTGCCTGGGAGAAGAGACCAACCCCCACCTGGCTACAACCTCCCTGCAGGGAGTTGGAGAGAGCAAGAAGGTCTCCCCTGAGCCTCCTCTTCTCCAGGCTAAGCAACCCCAGCTCCCTCAGCCTCTCCTCCCAGGGCTGTGCTCCAGACCCCTCCCCAGCCTCGTTGCCCTTCTCTGGACACCTTCAAGTGTCTCAATGTCCTTCTTAAATTGAGGAGGCCAGAACTGGACTCAGGAGTCTCGGTGTGGCCTAACCTTTGTGTGTGTGTTTAAAACTGTGTGTTTGATTGTAATTCAGTGCTAGATGGGTTAGCTGACCTAGGGTCAGTGAGCATGGTTGACTAGGTTTGGCTTCTGAGCAGAAAGGTTGGAGGGCAGGCTAGTAGCACCCCAGAGCTCATCCTGCAGTAGAAATGGCTTACTGGGCATGGAAGAGATCTTCCTACTCAGTAAGATGAGACAAAGAAAATAATCAGAAGACATCTACACTGAAAGCAACCAAAAAATATCTTCTGCAGCACGATTTGGTTCCATTTGTTTGCCTGATTCATTACTGAAATGGATGCTTCTAGGTGGGAAGAAAAGGAGTGCTAAAATAGTGACATTCTCCTGCTTCAGTTCCTCACGGCCTCTGATGCATTCTTTTGGCTTTGTTTTAAGCCTATCCTGCCCCTTTTATTTTTCCCCTTTCTTTTTGGGGGGTTTTGTAGTCTTTTGTGTTTCTCTGGTTGTGCTTTGCAGTTATTTCTGGCTCTCTGCTACCCAAATCCAGGTCACCTTCTGAGTGTAGCCTCAGCATTAAGCAAACCAAAGAGCCCACATTATTTAAGGAGCAAAATCTTACCCATCTAATTAGCAGGTGCACACCGCTATAGTGAAAGTGTTACTTAGAATCATCCTGGTGGGGAGAAATCAACGACACTCAACTTCTTTTTAGCTGATTTCCTGGTGACACAGAGATAAAATTGATCTATAGGTCCTCAGGGAATCTTCTTATATACCATAGAAGAGATGGGACCCAAAGGGAAACCTTTAGATTCACACCGTGGCTTGTGTATTTAAGCTCACAGATTTCTCCCCCAAAGAATGAAACCTGAATGCAGAATTAAGGAGGTTGGAAAAGACCTTCAGGATCATCATAGAATCACAGAATTGTCAGGGTTGGAAGGGACCTCAAGGATCAGCCAGTTCCAACCCCCCTGCCATGGGCAGGGACACCTCACACTGCAGCAGGTTGCTCACAGCCACCTCCAGCCTGGCTGCAAACACCTCCAGGCAGGAGGCTGCCACCACCTCCCTGGGCAGCCTGTGCCAGGCTCTCACCACCCTCATGGGGAGGAACTTCTTCCTCACATTCAATCTCAATCTCCCCAATTCTAGTTTTGCTCCATTACCCCTGCTTCAATCCCTACCTGACAGCCTGAATTTCCAACCTAAATCTCCCCTGCTCCAGTTTCAAACCACTGCCCCTCACCCTGTCACCCCAAGCCTTTCTACACAGCCCTTCCCCAGCCTTCAGCTCTAGGTCCCCCTCAGCTATTGCTACACCCTGGGTTCCCTTTTACTCCCTCTCATAAAGATTTTGTCCATGTGTTTCATCTCATCTTTAAGATAAGTGATTGGCCCTTGGGATGTGCTGCCCAGGGAGGTGGTGGAGTCACCACCACTGGAGGTGTTTAGGAAGAGCCTGGATGAGGCACTTGGTGCCATGGTTGAGTTGATTAGATGGTGTTGGGTGATAGGTTGGACTGGATGGTCTCAAAGGTCATTTCCAACCTGGTTAATTCTATTCTATTCCATTCTATTCCATTCTATTCTACTCTATTCCATTCTACTGTAGTCCATTCTGCTCCATTCTATTCTATTCTATTCTATTCTATTCTACTCCTATTCCATTCTACTCCCATTCCATTCCATTCCATTCCATTCCATTCCATTCTATTCTATTCCACTCCATTCCACTCCATTCCATATGAAACATATTCCAGACCATGTAGGTACAAACCTCTCTTGCTTCCAGTGGAAACAAACAGACAACCTCCCCCCCTCAACCCTCCCAGCTTTACATTTGTAGTACACAGAGGAACCAAGAACAGAATGCAGAGCATCTAAGTTTCCTAGCCACAGGCACTATTTCCCCTTCATTTCTGCTTACCATCAGGATAGTGAAAAAACAAAACACAAAACAAACCAAAACAGAGGAAAAAAAAACCCCAAAGAAAAACCCCCAAGAAGATATTTTCATTCATTGAGTGTCAATATTCTGTGACCTGCTGAAGTGTGGTGGGACACAGCAGCAGTTCAGTCAGGCAGATTTGGGGTGCATGCTAAGCTGGGAGGAGAAAAGGAGAATTAGCAGTCTCCTTGCAGGCTTGCCCAGTGCTGTAACCGACACTGGGAGACACCAGGGTGTCTGTGGTGGGTTGAAAGTACCCCCCCAGAAATAAACTTGCCAGCCCTCACCTCAACAGCTGCCTCCAGCTCTGCTGTCCCCAGCAGAAGGAGGACACAGAGCTGCTGGGAAGAGTCCAGAAGAGACCACAAAGATGATCCAAGGGCTGGGCACCTCTGCCCTGAGGACAGGCTGAGGGAGCAAATGAAGCTCTACAAGCAAACTGCAGCCTGAAATTTGAAATGCAATGGACCTGTGCAAAAGATACAATGCCCCAGCAAGAGCAGGAGGGGATTGTCCCCTAGCACTCAGCTCTGGGCAGGCCACACCTGGAGGCTGCTGTCCAGTGCTGGGCAGCTGAAGGCAAGAGAGCTGTGGAGGGGCTGGAGCCAGGGCAGAGCAGGGCAAGGAAGCTGGGAAGGGCCTGGAGGAGAAATCTGCTGGAGAGAGGCTGCAGGAGCTGGGGATGGTCAGGGAAAGAGAGGAAGCTGAGGGAGACCTCCTGGCTGCCTCCAGCTGCCTGCAAGGAGGTTGTGGAGAGGCTGCTGCTGGTCTCTGCTCACAGCTCCTTGGTGCCAGAACAAGAGGCAATGACCTCAAGCTGCCCCTGGGGAGGCTCAGCCTGGAGAGCAGGAGGAATCTTTGCCCATGCAGAGTGGTCAGGGACTGGGATGTGCTGCCCAGGGAGGTGGTGGAGCCCCCAGGCCTGGCTGTGTTTGGAGGTGGTTTGGCTGTGGTGCTTGGGGCTGTGGTTAGGGCTGAGCCTTGCAGAGCAGGGTTCTGGGTTGGCCTTGGTGATCCTGAGGCTCTGCTCCAGCCTGAATGCTGCTGTGACACATACAACATGTACTTATATATTTATAACTTATAGACAATGCAGAAACTCCTCAAAGTCCCCTGGATGGATCCAGGGGACCTGTTCACCTCTTCCCCCACTCCCTCCCTCCTTCCCATTCCCTCACGCAGTAGTCAAAAGGGAGATACCCTTGGCACGGCCACAGGAGAGAGATAGAGGGAGGATGGTTGCAAGCAGAAGTGACAGGAGAAGAAAAGAGAATCAAACAATTTATGCCTCTGCTCTGTATTCCCATCAGCAAGCCAAGGGTTCATATTTATAGCACCTATAGCATTATTAGGGGTTTACAGCATTATTTTTCTGTGGTATCCAATGGACCTTGCTGCCTCTCTGTGCCTCACATTCTGTTTCTTTTTGGGGCAAGGGTAAATATCAGGACCCCACATTAGACACTGGCTGAGAGGAAAAGCTAATGTCTGCAAAACATTCAGAATACAAATTAACCAGGCTGGAAAAGACCTCAGAGATCACCAAGTCCAACCTCTCACCCAGCACTATCTCATCACCTAAACCCTGGCACCAAGTGCCTCAGCCAGGCTCTTCCTAAACACCTCCAGGGCTGGGGACTCCACCACCTCCCTGGGCAGCACATCCCAATGGCCAATCTCTGGCTGGGAAGAAAGAAGCAGACAGTTCTGACTTCTGAGCAACAGCACTCTGGAAACTTCTATTTGCAATTCATTTTTCCCTTTTGGATCACTACCTTTGCATTAACAGCTCCCTCAGTCTTTATCTGGTTTGCCACTCTTTGGAAGGTGATTTAAAACTCACTGTTTTGGGGGGGTGGGGTGGGTGGGTAAATACCTCCCCAGCCTCCAACTGTTGTGTGAACAGTTGTGGGCATGTGGAGACAATACCACAAAGGCCACCTGCCCATGTTGCTTGGCTCCATCCCTGGAGACATTCTGGAGAAGAAAAGGTACAGAGGGGACCTTACTGTAGCCTTCCAGTATCTGAAGGGGACCTACAAAAAAGCTGGGGAGAGACTTTTCAGGGTGTTGGGTACTGATAGGACCAGGGGGAATGGAGCAAAACCAGAAGTGGGTAGATTGAGATTGGCTGTTAGGAAGAAGTTGTTGCCCATGAGGGTGGTGAGAGCCTAGCAGAGGCTGCCCAGGGAGGTGGTGGCAGCCTCCTGCCTGGAGGTGTTTGCAGTCAGGCTGGAGGTGGCTGTGAGCAAGCTGCTGTGGTGTGAGGGGTTGGAACTAGATGATCCCTGAGGTCCCTTCTGAGGTCCCTTCCAACCCTGACAATTCTATGATTCAAGATGAGCCTTGATGGGGCCCTGAGCATTGTGACCTAGTTGGAGATGTCCCTGCTCACTTCAGCAGGATTGGATAAGATGACATTTGTGGGTCCCTTCCAACCCAATGCATTCTATGACTCCTAAGTCTTTGTATGGCCCTGGTGCAGCCTGTTGAATCAGACAGAGGACTGCACACTTCCAACTAGAAGCCCTGACTCTGGCCTCTGAGAGTACACGTTGGGGTGTGCCTCAGAGTACAAGTTGGGGAGTACCTCTGAGCTACTACCAGGCCTTTAGCCCTCCTCCTGGACACACTTCTTGACCAAGAAAGTGATAAACTCTTTTATTTTAATACATAGACGTTAAAAGAGGCAAGAAGCAAGAGTGGGAGCATACAGAAAATATGAAGGAGCAGAAAGCTCCAATAGATTGAGAGATCCATTTGTACACTGTGTGGCTGCTGCCATGCAATCCAAGACAGAGGATTCCCCTGGTTTGCCTCTCCTGCACACATGCACACTCTTGAGGCTCTGATGCTGGATAAGCAGGATGACTGCAGGCACGAAGAACTGGGTAGAAAGCTTCACATGGCAGATACTTTGTTTTGGCAGAGCCTCCACATGGTAAAATTGAGGCTGATAAGGCACCAAAAAGGAACATGCAAAGGCAATGGCTCTTTGGTTGGGTGGTGTTTTGGCTTCCCACCAGGTGAAAACAGAATCAAAGGGAAAAAGAAAACAAAACCACAGTGCTCAGGTCTGGTAGATTCTTGCTGGATGGAATAATGCTGCCTGATAGCTACAGCACACTCAGGTCCCCTGAGATGAGACTGAGCCATGGAAATAGAGAATCAGAGAATCACTGAATGCTCTGGCTGGAAGGGAGCTCCAAAGCTCATCCAGTCCAACCCCTCTGCACTCAGCAGGGACATCCCCAACCAGATCAGGTTGTCCAGAGCCCTGTCCAGCCACACCTTGAATATCTCCAGGGATGAGGCCCCAACCACCTCTCTGGGCAGCCTGTTGCAGTGTTCCACCACCCTCACTGTGCAGAGCTTGTTCCTCACATCCAATCTCAATCTGCTCTGCTCTAGCTTGGTTCCACTGCCCCTTGTCCACTCTCCACAGGCCTTTGTGAACTGTCTCTCTCCATTCTTCTCACTGCAGAGGGGGTTGGACCAGATGACCTCTGGTTGCCCAGAGCCCTGTTGAGCTTCACTTTGACTTTCTCCAGGGATGGGGCCACAACCACCTCCCCAGGCAACCTGTTCCTGTGTTCTGGATTCTCTTCTTGTTGCTGCTCTCTTGTGGAGCTCCTAACCCACAGAAACAGGCACACCAAGGACTTAGAGGTAAAGAGATGCAAAAGCAGAGAGGGCAAAGCAAGCAGCATTCAAGGCAGCGGTTCCTCCTGGCCTGAAGAGGGATTTGGGGAAGGCTTAGCTGAAGGCAGAATTCAGAATACCATTTTTTGTTCATTGTTTGTTCCTTTCCAGCTCTTCCAGCAGTGGTGCAGAAGAGGAAGAAGAGGGATTCGTTTGGGGCTTCTTGTATCCAAAAAGCAAGTGTTCACAGCAGTTGATTTGAGGGCAGAGGACGTGAAGTGTGTGTGTTGAGCAATCAACCAAGGATGCAGTGAACTCTACCTTCAGCTTGCATTAGTAGTTATAACCATTCAAAGCAACTGAAAGCTATGGTCTGGCATAGAGTCACAGAATTGTCAGGGTTGGAAGGGACCTCAAAGATCATCCAGTTCCAACCCCCCTGCCGTGGGCAGGGTCATCTCACACCACAGCAGGTTGCTCACAGCCACATCCAGCCTGGCTGCAAACACCTCCAGGTTTTGACTGTGCTTGTGCACATGAATAACATCTGCAGTCTCTCACCGCCCTTATGGTTTAGGACTTCCTAACATCTAATCTAAAACTCCCCTCCTGGCCTAAAGCCACCCTTGATCATGCTTTGGGAATCCTAGGGCTATGGTCCTCATAGTGGTAGTGTGTTGTAAAGGGAAGGAGAAGTGTGTTGCCCTGTGCCTTGTGTAGCAAGTAAAACCCACTACTACTGAGGGACCTGGGCAAGCTGGAGAGGTGGTCCCAGGTTAACCTCCTGAGGTTCAACAAGAGCAAGTGCAGGGTCTGCACCTGGACCAGAACAGTCCTCTCTATCAATACAGACTGGGGGATGAGGTGATAGAAAGCAGCCCTGTGGGAAAGGACTTGGGGTGCTGATGGACAAGAAGCAGGACTTAAGCAGAGAGTGTGTGCTGGCAGCCCAGAAAGCAAATCACATCCTGGGCTGCATCAAAAGATGTGGTGCCAGCAGACCCAGAGAGATAATCCTGCCACTCTGCTCTGGTAAGTCACCACCTGGAATACTGCATCCAGGTCTGGAACCCTCAACAGAGGAAAGATGTGGAGCTGATGGAGCAGGTGGAGGATTGCCACGAAAAAGATCAGGGGGTTGAAGCCCTTCTACTAGAAGGACAGGCTGAGGGAGCTGGGGTTGTTCAGCCTGGAGAAGTGGAGGCTCTGGGAGACCTAATAGCAGCCTGCCAGTACCTGAAGGGGGCTACAAGAAGGATGGAGAGAGGCTGTAGTGATAGTACAAGGGACAATGGCTTCAAACCAGAGAAGAGCAGATTTAGATTGGATGTTAGGAACAGGTTCTTCACTATGAGGGTAGTGGAATACTTGAACAAGCTGCCTGGGGAGGTGGTTGGTTCCCCATCCCTGGAGACATTCACAGTAAGGCTCAACAGGGCAGCCTGGCTGAGCAGAGGATGCCCCTGCTTACTGCAGGGGGGTTGGACTAGATGACCTTTGGAGGTCCCTTTCAAACCCAGACCATTCTATGATGTCATGATTCCATGATCATGCTTTACTTGAGCGTGCTCAAGCTCCTCAGAAGCAAGGAAGGTTTCTTCCTGAAGGTCGATTTTCCTCCTGCCCTGATAAATCAAGGAAGTTCACAGGAGAGGCAGCAGAAACCTGGGACATTTCTGTGCTTCACTGAAGCACTCCCCAGATGTTCCTTAAACACTTGTGTTCTTCCCAAACAGCCAGTGCTTTCCTGCCATGGCTGTCTGTCACATCATATCAAAGAGTTAACTGCACAGCAGAGTTTTTTCTTCCTCATGTATGAACAAGGGCGTAGTGTGAGGTCCAGCTAAGAGAGCTTGCTGGTTGTGAGCTTGGTTTCAAGTGACAGGATCGCAGGGACAGGATATCAGGGGTTGGAAAAGACCTCTGGAGATCTTCCACTCCAAGCCCCCTGCCAGAGCAGGAGCGTAGAATCCAGCACAGGTCACACAGGAGCACTTCCAGACAGGGCTGCAAAGGCTCCAGAGAAGGAGACTCCACAACCTCCACAAACCACAGCAAATGGTTTAAAAAAGGAAGCCAAACTTCACCCCATTGTTGGCATTCAAGAGCATTCCAATCTCAAGCTGACCCCTGCACCATTGCTGCAACCTGGTGGTGCAAGAAAGGCTCAAATTGTTCTCCTTTGCCCCGCAGCCTGGCTGTGAATGTGCTCAGCAGACAGAGGAACCTGCACAGGATTAGCCAGAGGAGACAGGGAGCTGTCTCATCCCCTTGTTTCCTTGGGAAATCACAATGATGAGCTCAAGAAATTAGTTTCCCTGAATCAGAGGGAGGATATCATTTCCAAATGAAACATAAATGCTGTGGCTCAGCTGAAATGTGTACACCAGCATGCAGCTATAGCTGTGTGTCTTATGGCTCTCGACATCTAATTAATGATGAGCTCATTTGCTTTGACATGTAACATGGGCTTGATGCATTTTTCCACGACAGCTAGGCACAGAGAACAGTACCCACAGTGTCTGCTGGCAGCACAGCTCAGTATTTCAGCAGTTTCTTCACAGATCCTTTGTCTATTGAGGAGATGCAAGCACAAAGTTTGAATGTATCCACGCTTTACCCTAATGCAAACCCGACAAGAAGGCTTTGAAACGCACTGAGTGCCCTACATGCAGCCCCTTTGTGATCTGCTTTGCTCCCTCCTCTCCCCTGAACTGTTAGAAAGCAGCAGCAATATGAACTGGTGGCAAAACTAGCACCCCAGAGGGATTTCCTGATGAGACCCAAAGCAAGGAAAAGAAATCACAGAATCAAGCAGGTTGGAAAAGACCTCAGAGATCATCAAGTCCAACCTATTGCAATCCTCAACAGTTGCAGGTTTGAGTATCTGCCTTGGAATCAACATTCCTCAGACATGACAAAGTTCCTGTTCAAGTACACAAACCCCATCTTGACACCACACAAAGCAAGCACAGACACAGAGCTGAACTCCGCGGAGATGACCTCTTGATTCTTAATTCATCCTGATGCTTAACACAGCCTAGGGGGAAAGCCAAGCCTGGGAAGGCTCCCTCAGGCACAAACCAGACTACCCAGTTAGAATCCAAGAAGTATTCCTCCCTTAATTGAAGCTCATACTGGCTCCAAACAGCTGGTTGTCAACTCTGGAGAGAGACAGAGGGATGGAGAGAGAGGGAGGGATTGATGGAGAGAGAGGGAGGGATTGATGGAGAGAGAGGGAGGGATGGAGTGAGAGAGAGGGATGGATGCGGAGAGAGAGGGAGGGATGGACGGAGAGAGAGGGAGGGATGGACGGAGAGAGAGGGAGGGATGGACGGAGAGAGAGAGAGGGATGGATGGAGAGAGAGAGAGGGATGGACGGAGAGAGGAGGGAGGATGGATGGAGAGAGAGGAGGGATGGATGGAGAGAGAGGGAGGGATGGAGAGAGACAGGGATGGATGAATGGATGGATGGATAGGAGAGATAGAGGGATGGATAGGAGAGATAGAGGGATGGATAGGAGGGATAGAGGGATGGATAGGAGGGATAGAGGGATGGATAGAGGGATGGATTGATGGATGGATGGATGGATAGATGGATAGGAGGGAGGGATGGATGGAGGATGGATGGATAGGAGGGATGGATGGATGGATGGATGGGGAGATGGAGGGATGGATGGATGGAAGAGAGGGATGGATGGATGGGGGGAGATGGACAGCTTGCCTTTTCTACTTGCCTTTCCCACTCCCCTAAGTTCAATCTTTCATCTCCTCCTCTAAAGTAGCACAGACAAGTCTTGCATTAAAAAAATAAGAAGGAGTAGTAATAAATGGAGAAGTTTTAGTAACTGGAGGAAAAAAATGTAATCAATCAGAAGCTGAGCTTGTGCTTGCACCAGACTCAGAATTTCCCTGGGAGATGGCATATTGGAAAAGGACTTAGAGCTTCAGAACTATCTTCCAGCCTCCCACTCCCTGCTTTCCCCCTCCAGAAAGATCCCCGATTTAGAGCCTACTGGCTTAAAAGAAATAGGGGGAGAAAAAAAGGGGGGGGGGGGAGGGGGGAAACAACCCAAAAACCAAACAAAGCCACACAATTTTCTCCAAATCAGCTCCCTCACACTCTCAGGCTGTGCACCAGGATCCATCCATCCACAACAAGTTGCATAATTCCAAGAGAGAAAAAAAAATACCTTCAGGAAGCGAGGGGCGCCCGGCGGCGGGGGTAGGACAGAGGCTGCTACCGAAAGGAGAGCCGAAGATTACAGGCAACAGCAGCTCCATTTGTGCGTGGAAGCAGCAGAGATGATAGGTCAGGCTTAAAAGGGGCTGCTCGCTGTTTGTCCCCCTGATTGCACGTGGGGATGCATTCTCTTCAGCTGAAGGACTCTTTGGTTTTGGGGGGTGGGGGGGTTGGTTGGTTTTGGGGTTGTCGGGGTGGGTTTTTTTTTACAGCTGTAGCCCCGTGCCGAGCGTTAGCCTCCCGCGGATTTCCCAGCGCAGGTGACGGTCCCCCATCAATAGTTGGGCTGTTGGGGACGCGGGTTTCGGCTTTGCATCGTGCTGCATTCATTTAGCACCACATCAAATATGGATTTTATTGCAGCAGCGGCAATAAATGCTCGCACAGGTGCAGGCGAAATTTTTCTTCCCTCCACCTTTTTCCCCTCCTCCCCCTCCCCCCTTCCCCCTGAAATGTCAAACCTGGCAATACAACCCCCCCCCCCCCCCCATTTGTGTGTAAAGAGCCCTGCTCAGCTAACAGCGACCCTGCCTGTACCCACCCTCGCTCCCCCCTTTCCCACGGGGATATTTTTTTGCCTTCTCCGGGAAACAGCGAGTCCGAGCATCGATAATTATTCTGCCATTCAATTCAGGGCAGCGCAAACAGGCAGCGAAAGCTGTAGCAGGCTCGCAGTGGTACACAGAAAGTGCGTGTGCGTGTGTGTGGAGGGGGCACATATGTGCCGTGCTTCATGCAGCCTTCATAGCAGTCGCGCTGTGAAACAATGTGCTGCGCGTTGGTTTTGTTATCCCACTTTAATGAGTGTTGTTCTCTTCAAAGAAAAAGCTGAATGCAAGGCAGGGAGAGCTGCTGAAAAGGGCAGCCTGCTCCCTAGGAGAGAGGGGGCGAAAAAAAATCATGGCATCGCGAAACGCTGGCAGCAAAGATGCTGTTGGTTTACTTTGAGGAAGGGAAAACACGGCGGCAGTTTGGTGGTGTTTTGTTGCTTCCTTGCCATCCCTTGTCTCGTCCCTCTCGAAGCATCTTTAGAGAAATGTGTATATATATATATAAATATAAATATATGCACATAAAGTTGTCTCCAGGTGAACAATTCCATGCCCTGAGCACCGCTCTGTCCGCGCTGTCATCACAACGGCGACAACTGCAAAGAGCTTAAGAGGGAATAAAAAGCAGAGAAAGGCTCCTACCTTTTTATTCTGCTTCTGAGAATGGGAATTAGAGTCCACCCCGAGCAAACTGTGACACGAGCTGGTAGAGTCCTTTTTTCGGTGGTGGTGGTGGTGGTGGTGGTCGTCGTCTTCTTTTTTTTCCTGTGTTTTAGGTTGTTGGGTTGGTTTTTTTTTTTTTCCTGCTGTTATTTCCTAAGACTGATCCTTACTTGGATCTAACTCAGGCTTCTTTTTTTTTCCCTCCCCTCCCAGCATCACTTCACTCTGGACAGCTGGGAAGTAAAGCTAAAGGGAAGGGGGGGGGAGCTCTCACTCTGACTGGCTTTCATTCAGAGCTCCTGATTGAAAAAAAAAAAGGGGGGGGGGAGAAAAAAAAGGGGGAGAATAGGGGAAAAAAAAGGAAAAAATAGGGGGGGAGAAAAAAGAAAAAAATCAGAAAAAACAAGAGGGGAGTGAAAAACCATCTCAAAGGCACAAACCATCATCATCACCGCCACGCACACGCACCATGCACGGACACACACACGCACACACACGCACTGGGGGAGAGAGCAGCACTTACCCTGGGAAGGCTTGGAGAGTGGGGAAGCGCAGGATTTGCCAAGCGCGCAGCGATGATTTGCAAGTGAATGCGGTGGGAGGGTACAGCAAAGCCACAGCTTCCCTTTCTCTCTCTCTCTCTCGCTTTTCTCTCTCTCTCCTCTCTCTTTTTTAAATTCCTTTTAAAAAAAGCCTCTCGCCCTCCCTGCGCTGCCAGAATGGTTCTCTGGGTTTTGAAGTCGAAGGTAATCAGCCTCCTCTGCTTGGCTTGGCGGTAGAATACCGAAAGCATCACCACTTTGGGTATCATTTCATTTTTTTGTTGGGGTGGGGGAGGTAGAGGGGGTGTATTTTTCTTGATTCAATAGAATCACTTCAATTTTTGGTGCCACTACTAACCTTAATAGCTACCATTTGATTTTTCTCTTTTTAATATAGACTATTCTTTTTGTTAATGCAATTGAGTTCAATGGCAACCTCCGAGGACTCAGATGAAACCACTGGGAGCAACTCTTTCTCCTTGCTGAATTGCTTCTGCCATTAGACAAGAAACGTTTTCCAATCATACTCCACCAGGTCTATTAACATAAGCCACGACAGGTCCATATAACTTGATATTGTCAGGTATTTTAGAGCTATATTAAACGTAGCTATGTAGATCTATGGAGCAGCATTTATTTATATATATATATTAAATATATCGAGACAAGCAATTATTTATATAATCTTATATTATTAAATCATTTTCTATATTAAAAAGCATCTATTTATATATTTTAGATACATTATAAACCCATTTTTAGATAGATTAAAAAGCCTTTATTTATATATTTTATATATATATTATAAACCCATTTTATATAGACTTAAAAGCATTTATTTATATATTTTATATATATTATAAACCCATTTTTATATAGATTTAAAAACATTAATTATATATTTTATATATATTATAAACCCATTTTATATAGATTAAAAGCATTAATATTTTTATATATATATAAATATATATTTATATATATAATAAACCCATTAAATATAGATTAAAAAGCATTTATTTATATATTTTATATATATTTTAACCCCATTTTTATATAGATTAAAAAGCATTAATATATATATTTTATATTATATATAATAAACCCATTTTATATAGACTAAACCCCATTTTTACTTATTATTCATATATTATAACCCCATTTTTATATAGATTAAAAAAGCATTTATTTATATATTATATCTATATTATAACCCCATTTATACATATTAAACAGCATTTATTTAGGTATTTATCTATCCATGTAATAAACCCATTTTTATATAGACTCATCAAGCATTTCCTTAGGTGCTTTTTTATCTGTTATCCAACCATTTATCTACATTAAAGTAATTTCTTAGGATACATTTGATATCTTTTCAAACCATTTGTGTGAAAACCCCCCATTTATTTATATATTTGTATGCACATTATAAACCCATTTTTATCTCTATTAAACAGCATTTATTTATATATATTAATATATATTATTAAACCATTTTATGTATTATAACCCCCCATTTATTTATATATTTTTTTCTATATTGCACTCCCCTTCACACCTGTTAAAAGCCCCTTGTTTATTTATTTTTAATCTATATCATTAAACCATTTGCTTCTATTTGGCAGCATTTATTTTGCTATGTCTTAATCTCTGTTCTAAACCCCATTTATTGAGATTTACATCTTGCATTTATATATATATTTAGATATTACAAATCCATGTCTATTAAAAATCACTTGGCTTTGTATTTACATATTTCCCCCCCTATTTATCTATTTTAGCTAGGCAAACAGCTACCTATTAAACCCCCATCACTCCTAATCCCCCACTGAGATCCATTTTTCCTCCTCTCCCCCCCCCCCCCCCTCCTTAATGCTGGAGATGGCATTTGAAATGCCTCTTTCAGCCACTGCACTTCGACTTCAGGTTTGGTTTTCTTGCACTCTTCAGCAAGTTAATCTGAGCGGGTTTCATGTTTCTAATGCAGCAAATTGGACTTAGCACAATCCTCCTTGGATCGTATCAAGCCCAATCCTTTCTCTGTGGCTACTGTCAGAGGGGTTCTGTGGACGTTAGATTTAGCTAGCAGTCAAAGAGGATTAAGCCAATGGATGTCACTATTGCTCTATCTAAACAGTGTCACAAGGGGCTTTCTTTGGTTGCCAAAAAAAAAGTCTTCCTGGGAAAAAAAACAACAAATCCACAAAAAAGAAATGAAAGAAAAGGAAAAGAAAACGAAAGGAGAAAAAAAAAAACAACATGAAAATGAAAGAAAAAAAAAAAACAGAGAAAAAGGAAAATTAAAGAAAAAATTACAGAGAAAAAGGAAAGTTAAAGAAAATATTACAGAAAAAAAGGAAAATTAAGAAAAAAAATTACAGAAAAAAGGAAAATTAAAGAAAAAAATACAGAAAAAAAGGAAAGTTAAAGAAAATATTATAGAAAAAAAGGAAAATTAAGAAAAAAAATTACAGAAAAAAGGAAAATTAAGAAAAGAAATTACAGACAAAAGGAAAATTAAGAAAAAAATACAGACAAAAAGGAAAATTAAAGAAAAATTACAGACAAAAAGGAAAATTAAAGAAAAAAATCACAGACAAAAAGGAAAATTAAAAAAAAAATACAGAAAAAAAGGAAAATTAAGGAAAAAAGTTAAGAAAAAAGAAAAGGAAAAAAATTAGGAAAAAATAAAGGAAATAAAGAAGTTAAGAAAAAAAGATAAAATTAAGGACAGAAAGAAAACGAAGGGAAAAAATTAAAGAAAAAAGAAAATTAAGGGAAAAAAATAAGAAAAAAAGAAAATGAGGGAAAAATGAAAATGAAGGAAGAAAAAGAAGTTAAACAAAAAAAGGAAATTAAGGAAGAAAAAAGAAAGTTCAAAGGAAATTAAGGAAGAAAAAAGAAAGTTAAAGAAAATTAAGGAAGAAAGAAGAAAGTCAAAGAAAAAAAAAAAATTCAGAAAAGGAAATTGAGGGAAAAAATTAAAAATATAAGAAAAATAATAGAATTAAAACAGAAAATGCAGAAAAAATAAAGCAAAGGGAACAAAAGAAAATTAAGAAAAGAAAATTAAGGGAAAAAAGAAAATCAAAGTAAAAAGAAAAATTAAGGAACAAAAATGAAAATTAAAAAAAAAAAGAAAATTAGAGAAAAAAGCAAAGAAAAATAAAGAAAAAAAAAACCAGAAAATTAAGGGAAAATAAAGAAAAATAAGAAAAAAAGAGAAAATAATTTTAGAAAAAGATTTTAAATGCACCAAATTCTCTTAAAACAGGAGCTGAAAAAATCTGTTGTGTTTGGTAGTGAGGAAGAAAGTAGCAATGAAAAGTATTTATTGATTGGAAAAAATCTAATGCAGGAGGAGAGCGATCACTGAGGAGCACAGAAATCAACCCAGAACATTAGAGACTGGAAGGCACTTCCCCAAAGATCATTTAGTCCACCCCCCTGCCAAAGCAGCATCACCCAGGGTAGTCCTCACAGGAATGCATCCAGGTGGGTTTTGGATGTGTTAAAGAAAGGAGACTCCACACCACCCCTGGTTTTAGGCTGCTCAGTGCTAACCACTTGGTGGATAGGATAGGATAGGATAGGATAGGATAGGGTAGGGTAGATTAGCGTAGGGTAGGGTAGGGTAGGATAGGGTTGGGTAGGGTAGGGTAGGGTAGGGTAGGGTAGAATAGAAGAAAGAGTAGAGTAGAATAGAATAGAATAGAATAGAATAGAATAGAATAGAATAGAATAGAATAGAATAGAATAGAATAGAATTAACCAGGTTGGAAAAGGCCTCAGAGATCATCAAGTCCAACCTATCACCCAACACCATCTAATCAACTCAACCATGGCACCAAGTGCCTCAGCCAGGCTCTTCCTAAACACCTCCAGGGATGGTGACTCCAGTGATGGGCAGCACATTCCCATGGCCAGTCTCTCTTGTTGGGGAGAATTTCTTCCTAACATCCAGCCTAACCCTCCCCTGGCACAGCTTGAGACTGTGTCTTCTTGTTCTGGCACTGGTTGCCTGGGAGAAGAGACCAACCCCCACCTGGCTATAACCTCCCTTCTTGGCTTTGTTTTCATCTCCTCTCAGTCTAAAGGGCAATAGAAAAAGAGAAGCAAGATCCTTATCGTGCCTGGTGCCACTTCCTAAAGTAACCAACTGCTCTCCTTCCCCTAGATCTATAAGCACCAGTAGGAAAATAACCAACCACCTAAGCACATCCTTCTGGCCGATGAACAAGTCAGCATTTCATTAACCTGCTCTACTAGCACACAAAACATCATCTGGAGATAGAACGAGGCAAAGCAGCAAAATGCCAGGGGCAGAAGTGAGGGCCAGGGTGTGAAATCTCTTCTTATTACCACACAGGAAATGGTTTGGGCTTGAAAAGAATTATCTAGCATGACAGATGTTTAATTTTTCAAGGATAACAATGCAGTTCACAGAATCACAGAGCTGTCAGGGCTGGAAGGGACCTCAAGGATCAGCCAGTCCCAACCTCCTGCCATGGACAGGGACACCTCACACTGCAGCAGGTTGCTCACAGCCACATCCAGCCTGGCCTTCCAAACCTCCAAGGATGGGGCTTTGACTGTGCTTGTGCACATGGATAACATATCTGTAAAAAAAAAAAAAGCCAAAAATATGATTTCCATTGATTTCCTTCTTCCTTCCCTATTGTTACAGCACTATACAGAGTAGAATTGCCATGTGTCCATCTGCCCTGGGTTTCCAAAGCTCTTCGTCCTCATATGGAGACAGGCTGAGAGAGTTGGGCTTGTTCAGCCTGGAGAAGAGAAGGGTCCCAGGAGACCTAATTGTGGCCTTCCAGTATCTGAAGGGGGCTCCAAGAAAGCTGGGGAGGGAATTTTTGATGTCAGGGAGTGATAGGACCTTTTTAGGTGCCCTTTTTAGGGTGTCAGTTAGAGATAGGAGCAGGGGGAATGGAGCAAAACTAGAAGTGGGGAGATTGAGATTGGATGTGAGGAAGAAGTTGTTGCCCAGGAGGGTGGTGAGAGCCTGGCACAGGCTGACCAGGGAGGTGGTGGAAGGCTCCTGCCTGGAGGTGTTTGCAGCCAGGTTGGATGTGGCTGTGAGCAAGCTGCTGTGGTGTGAGGTGTCCCTGCCCATGGCAGGGGGGTTGGAACTGGCTGAGCCTTGAGGTCCCTTCCAACCCTGACAATCCTATGATTCTTATGCAGGAAAGGAGGAGACTGCAGCATTGAACTCAGGCTTCCCAGTCTCTGCCACCATTCGATGCAACACTGTGCAGAGACACATTCACAGCTCCCAGGGAGCTGCATGGAGCTGTCACTACAGGGACATCTGCACTGTCCTCCAAGCTGACCCACATATTTGTGCAAAAAAATGGAAGCATAAAATCTCTTTATTCTGGGCAAATCCTCTCACAGTGAGCTGAAGGTGAAGTTTTCTCTGCTGGCTGCACCACGTGTATTCTGCCTCTTGAAATATCAGATCTAGGCTTGGACCCTACGGTAGAAAGCCAAAGATTGGCTTAAAATAGAAGTTGCACTTTCAGTGTGCTACTACAGAGACATTAAATTGCAATGAAAGGAGGCACAAACTATGTGGAAATGTCTGCACCTGGCTGGGACTGAGCTCTTTAAAGCTGGACTGCTTTTTTTTGTGTGTGTGTTTGGTTTTGTTTGGGTTTGGTGGTTTGTTTTTTTTTTTTTTTGGATGATGACAAAATATTGAGGGTTGAAAATTAAGTGAAAAAGCTTCAGTTCCTCTCAGCAGTTTCTCTTCTGCCATTCGAGTTGCAGCCACGAAGTGGGAAATAAATCAAGATTTGTGTAGACACCCAAAAGTTTCCTCTCCTCCTGCACACACAGAGCTAAGCCAAATTCTGAGGTAAAAGGGAAGAGGGAATCTGGTGGAATTGTTAAGGCACAAGAGCTTCAGAGTGGCTGAGTAGGAGCTTGCTCCCTCTTTGTTTTTACTGAGCATTTGGGTGTGTTTTTTTCATTGGGTTCTTATCCAGCTGGACTGAACCAACCTTCTCCTAGAGACAGCTGAATTTATTCAGGCAGAGTGACTGTGAGTCACTTAGACTTGGCCTAACTTTGGGTTTGACTCCAGAAAAGCCACACTGGTCACTGACTCCTGTTTCTGTTGGTCTGAGCACAGTGGTCACAGGCATTGGAATGTGCTGCCCACGGAGGTGGTGGAGTCACCATCCCTGGAAGTGTTTAAGAAAGCCTGGGTGAGGCACTTGGTGCCATGGCTGAGTTGATCAGATGGTGCTGGGTGACAGGTTGGACTGGATGAACTCAAAGGTCTTTTCCAACCTGGGCAATTTGGTATTCTGTGTGTTTTAAAATGACTTTAAAGGTCATTTGGATGTGGTGCTTGGGGATGTGGTTTAAGGGTGAACCTTGTAGAGTGGGGTTATCAGCTGGACTTGGTGTTGCTGAGGGTCTTTTCCAACCTGAATTAATATTTCTGTCCTCACAGATCACAGGATGTCAGGGGTTGGAAGGGACCTCCAGAGATCTGCTAGTCCAACCCCCCTGCCAGAGCAGGAGCATGGAATCCAGCACAGCTCAGAAGGAGCCTCCACAACCTCTCTGGGGAGTGCTCTGTGACCCTTACAGTAAAGAAGCTCTTCCTCGTGTTCCTGTGCTGGAGTTTCCATCCATTGTCCCTTGTCCTATCCCGGGGTGCAAATGAGCAGAGGCTATCCCTGTCCCTTCCTTCCTTTTCCTCAACCCTCAGCTATTGATAGACATTGATCAGATTCCCTCCAGTCTTCTCTTCTCCAGACTCAAACCTACTTAAAAATCAGTACTTCAGTGTCCTGGCAGCATATGGGGATCTAAAGCAAACCAGTTCTTCAACCATCTCCTTAGTCACACACATGACAGTAACTTTAAAAGGAGGTGGCATCATAACCTATTTTTAACACTGCCTAATACTTCCCCATTATAACAATCCCTCCAACAGTTGCTCATAAATTTACCAAACAAATTATTTGGGATTAAATTTTCTACGCTGCTGGTCTGCCTCAGGCAAGAAATGATTAAAAATGAACCACACACACACACACAAAAAAACCCCAACTCCAACAAAACAACCCAAAACGTTTCAGCCCAAGTGAGAGTGAGAGTTCAGAGAAGGAGAGGAAAATGATACAGCTGGAATTTGCTCACAGGACTAAAGCAACCTTCGTGCTTGGAAGGCCAACCCAGAACCCTGCTCTGCAAGGCTCAGCCCTAAACCACAGCCCCAAGCACCACAGCCAA
>CM037636.1:48914055-48951405 GCA_015227895.2 Colaptes auratus | reverse complement strand
CAGCAGCATTCAGGCTGGAGCAGAGCCTCAGGCTCACCAAGGCCAACCCAGAACCCTGCTCTGCAAGGCTCAGCCCTAACCCACAGCCCCAAGCACCACAGCCAAACCACCTCCAAACACAGCCAGGTCTGGGCACTCCACCACCTCCCTGGGCAGCACATCCCAGTCCCTGACCACTCTGCGTGGGCAAAGATTCTTCCTGCTCTCCAGGCTGAGCCTCCCCAGGGGCAGCTTGAGGCCATTGCCTCTTGTTCTGGCACCAAGGAGCTGTGAGCAGAGACCAGCAGCAGCCTCTCCACAACCTCCTTGCAGGCAGCTGGAGGCAGCCAGGAGGTCTCCCCTCAGCCTCCTCTCTTTCCCACTACCCATCCCCAGCTCCCGCAGCCTCTCTGCAGCAGATTTCTCCTCCAGGCCCTTCCCAGCTTCCTTGCCCTGCTCTGCCCTGGCTCCAGCCCCTCCACAGCTCTCTTGCCTTCAGCTGCCCAGCACTGGACAGCAGCCTCCAGGTGTGGCCTGCCCAGAGCTGAGTGCCAGGGGACAATCCCCTCCTGCTCCTGCTGGGGCATTGTATCTTTTGCACAGACCCACTGCATTTCAAATTTCAGGCTGCAGTTTGCTTGTAGAGCTTCATTTGCTCCCTCAGCCTGTCCTCAGGGCAGAGGTGCCCAGCCCTTGGATCATCTTTGTGGCCTCTTCTGGACTCTTTCCAGCAGCTCTGTGTCCTCCTTCTGCTGGGGACAGCAGAGCTGGAGGCAGTTGTTGGGGTGAGGGCTGGCAAGTTTATTTCTGGGGGGGTACTTTCAACCCACCCCAGACACCCTGGTGTCTCCCAGTGTCGGTTACAGCACTGGGCAAGCCTGCAAGGAGACTGCTAATTCTCTTTTTCTCCTCCCAGCTTAGCATGCACCCCAAATCTGCCTGGCTGAACTGCTGCTGTGTCCCACCACACTTCAGCAGGTCACAGAATATTGACACTCAATGAATGAAAATATCTTCTTGGGGGTTTTTCTTTGTTTTTTTTTTTTTTTTTTTTTTCCTCTGTTTTGGTTTGTTTGTGTTGTTTTTTTTTCACTATCCTGATGGTAAGCAGAAATGAAGGGGAAATAGTGCCTGTGGCTAGGAAACTTAGATGCTCTGCATTCTGTTCTTGGTTCCTCTGTGTACTACAAATGTAAAGCTGGGAGGGTTGAGGGGGGGGGGGTTGTCTGTTTGTTTCCACTGGAAGCAAGAGAGGTTTGTACCTACATGGTCTGGAATATGTTTCATATGGAATGGAGTGGAATGGAATGGAATGGAATGGAATGGAATGGAATGGAATGGAATGGAATGGAATAGAATAGAATAGAATAGAATAGAATAGAATAGAATAGAATAGAATAGAATAGAATAGAATGGAGTAGAGTAGAATGGAGTAGAGTAGAATGGAATAGAGTAGAATAGAATGGAATAGAATAGAATTAACCAGGTTGGAAATGACCTTTGAGACCATCCAGTCCAACCTATCACCCAACACCATCTAATCAACTCAACCATGGCACCAAGTGCCTCATCCAGGCTCTTCCTAAACACCTCCAGGGATGGGGACTCCACCACCTCCCTGGGCAGCACATCCCAAGGGCCAATCACTTATCTTAAAGATGAGATGAAACACATGGACAAAATCTTTATGAGAGGGAGTAAAAGGGAACCCAGGCTGTAGCAATAGCTGAGGGGGACCTAGAGCTGAAGGCTGGGGAAGGGCTGTGTAGAAGGGCTTGGGGTGACAGGGTGAGGGGCAGTGGTTTGAAACTGGAGCAGGGGAGGTTTAGGTTGGAAATTCAGGCTGTCAGGTAGGGACTGAAGCAGGGGGGATGGAGCAAAACTAGAATTGGGGAGATTGAGATTGAATGTGAGGAAGAAGTTGCTCCCCATGAGGGTGGTGAGAGCCTGGCACAGGCTGCCCAGGGAGGTGGTGGCAGCCTCCTGCCTGGAGGTGTTTGCAGCCAGGCTGGAGGTGGCTGTGAGCAAGCTGCTGTGGTGTGAGGTGTCCCTGCCCATGGCAGGGGGATTGGAACTGGCTGAGCCTTGAGGTCCCTTCCAACCCTGACAATTCTGTGATTCTATGATGATCCTGAAGGTCTTTTCCAACCTCCTTAATTCTGCATTCAGGTTTCATTCTTTGGGGGAGAAATCTGTGAGCTTAAATACACAAGCCACGGTGTGAATCTAAAGGTTTCCCTTTGGGTCCCATCTCTTCTATGGTATATAAGAAGATTCCCTGAGGACCTATAGATCCATTTTATCTCTGTGTCACCAGGAAATCAGCTAAAAAGAAGTTGAGTGTCGTTGATTTCTTCCCACCAGGATGATTCTAAGTAACACTTTCACTATAGCAGTGTGCACCTGCTAATTAGATGGGCAAGATTTTACTCCTTAAATAATGTGGGCTCTTTGGTTTGCTTAATGCTGAGGCTACAGTCGGAAGGTGACCTGGATTTGGGTAGCAGAGAGCCAGAAATAACTGCAAAGCACAACCAGAGAAACACAAAAGACTACAAAACCCCTAAAAAAGAAAGGGGAAAAATAAAAGGGGCAGGATGGGCTTAAAACAAAGCCAAAAGAATGCATCAGAGGCCGTGAGGAACTGAAGCAGGAGAATGTCACTATTTTAGCACTCCTTTTCTTCCCACCTAGAAGCATCCATTTCAGTAATGAATCAGGCAAACAAATGGAACCAAATCGTGCTGCAGAAGATATTTTTTGGTTGCTTTCAGTGTAGATGTCTTCTGATTATTTTCTTTGTCTCATCTTATCGAGTAGGAAGATCTCTTCCATGCCCAGTAAGCCATTTTTACTGCAGGGTGAGCTCTGGGGTGCTACTAGCCTGCCCTCCAACCTTTCTGCTCAGAAGACAAACCTACTCAACCATGCTAACTGACCCTAGGTCAGCTAACCCATCTAGCACTGAATTACAATCAAACACACAGTTTTAAACACACACACAAGGGTTAGGCCACACCGAGACTCCTGAGTCCAGTTCTGGCCTCCTCAATTTAAGAAGGACATTGAGAGACTTGAAGGTGTCCAGAGAAGGGCAGCGAGGCTGGGGAGGGGTCATGGAGCACAGCCCTGTGAGGAGAGGCTGAGGGAGCTGGGGTTGCTTAGCCTGGAGAAGAGGAGGCTCAGGGGAGACCTTCTTGCTCTCTCCAACTCCCTGAAGGGAGGTTGCAGCCAGGTGGGGGTTGGTCTCTTCTCCCAGGCACCCAGCACCAGAACAAGAGGACACAGTCTCAAGCTGTGCCAGGGGAGGTTTAGGCTGGAGGTGAGGAAATTCTTCATAGAGAGAGAGAATGGCCATTGGGATGTGCTACCCAGGGAGGTGGTGGAGTCACCATTCCTGGAGGTGTTTAAGAAGAGCCTGAATGAAGCACTTGGTGCCATGGTTGAGTTGATCAGATGGTGTTGGGTGATAGGTTGCACTCGATCTCAAAGGTCTCTTCCAACCTGGTTAATTCCATTCCATTCCATTCCATTCCATTCCATTCCATTCCATTCCATTCCATTCATTCCATTCCATTCTATCCTACCCTACCCTACCTACCCTACCCTACCCTATCCTACCCTTCCCTACCCTACCCTATCCTACCCTATCCTATCCTATCCTATCCTATCCTATCCTATCCTATCCTATCCTATCCTATCCTATCCTAAATCAGAATCTATACCACATCAGTGTCTCCAATAAGAGTTTTAGCAGAGAGCCAGAGCATTCACTAATTTAATCAGCAGCCTTCAATTAAAACAGAAACCAAACCTAGTTAGCCATCCTAACTGACCCTAATTAGTCAGATCTGCTAACCCATCTAGCCCTGAATTACAATTAAATACACAGTTTTACACACACAAAATCAGAATCTATAACCCATCAGTGCCTATAATGAAGAAGAGTTTTAGCAGAGA
Organism: Colaptes auratus; assembly: GCA_015227895.2. NCBI lineage: Eukaryota > Metazoa > Chordata > Aves > Piciformes > Picidae > Colaptes > Colaptes auratus. Next base: position 48,947,466 of record CM037636.1, on the reverse strand, counting down.
CCAAGAGCATTCATTAATTTAATCAGCAGCCTTCAGTTAAAACAGCTCATGGATTAAATAGTCATAATGTAGACCTCAAGGCCCAAAATGTGTTACTGGGGCAGACCAAATCATTTTGCAGCTGCATGAAAGCACTTGATCATTTCTAGGGTGAGTGAAGCAAGACGTTTCCTGGTGGCATGGAATGTCATGGAGGTGTCCAAGGCCAGGTTGAATGAGGCCTTGAGAACCCTGGACTAGTGGAAGGTGTTCCTAGCCATGGCAGGGGGGTTGGAACTAGATGAGCATGAAGGTCCCTTCCTAACAAAACCATTCAATGATTCTGTGAAAGATAAACTGTTAAGATCTGCAGAGGATTGTCAGGGTTGGAAGGGATCATCCAGTTCCAACTCCCCTGCCATGGGCAGGGGACTCCTTCCACTGAATCAAGTTGCCCAAAGCCACCTCCAGCCTGGCTACAAACACCTCCAGGCAGGAGGCTTCCACCACCTCCCTGGGCAACCTGTGCCAGGCTCTCACCACCCTCCTGGGGAACAACTTCTTCCTCACAGCCAAGCTCAATCTACCCAGTTATAGTTTTGCTCCATTCCCCCTGCTCCTTTCCCTCCCTGACACCCCCAGAAGTCCATCCCCACCTTTCTTGGAGCCCCCTGCAGATACTGGGAAGCCACAATTAGGTCTCCTCAGAGCCTTCTCCTCTCCAGGCTGAACAGCTCCAACTCCCTCAGTCTGTCCTCACAGCAGAGCAGCTCCAGCCCTCTGCTCTTCCTCGTGGCCCTGCTCTGGACACCTTCCAGCCCCTCCAGAGCCTTCCTGGCACAGAGGCTCCAGAGCTGGCCCCAGAGCTGCAGCTGTGGTCTCAGCAGAGTGGAGCAGAGGGGCAGAATCCCCTCCCTGGCCCTGCTGGCCACCCTTCTCTTGCTGCAGCCCAGGCTCTGCTGGCATTCTAAATTCACTCTCCTCTAACGACTCTCCTAATTGTGGCTTGGTTTCCTCGAGCATTTTATTTGGGGTCAGAATAACAGAAGCTGTAAATGTGAGCTAAAAAAAACCATTGCACTGCAGCAATCCTCTCATTAAAGTTTTGATGAGCATACATCTTCAAGTGAACTCAGGAATCCCTCCTCATGAGCCCCTGGTGCTGTCCCTGCAGGCCTTTGCAAACAGTCTCTCTCCATCCTTCTTGCAGCCCCCTTTGGGTACTGGCAGGCTGCTGTTAGGTCTCCCTGGAGCCTCCTCTTTTCTAGATAGGTAGATTGCTAGTTTTGTTTAGAGTATTTAGTGTTTGTTTCTGTTTAGCTTCATTTAGAGGGTTTGGTTTTGTTTGGAGCAGTTTTCAAAAGGAGAGGAAATAGTTGGAAATCTCACTGTGGAAAACAAAAGAAGCAATCAACCAACCAACCAAAATACATATATACAGAGGCCAGAAAATGCTACTGTACTCTTGGAATAACATCACAGAGCCATTCCTAAGCCTCAAGCAGCAATGAAAGCAGTTCACACCACCAGAATATTTTGGCAAGCCACAAAAATAACACGTTCATGGCTTTTTGCTTATGCCTGAAAGTGTCCAATATGGTTTAGGATATGGTTTAGGGGTGAGCCTTGCAGAGTAGGGTTCTGGGTTGGACTTGGAGATCCTGAGGGTCTTTTCCAACCTGAAAGTGTCCTATATGGTTTAGGATATGGCTTAGGAGTGAGTCTTGCAGAGTAGTGTTCTGGGTTGGATTTGGTGATCCTGAGGGTCTTTTCCAACCTAAAAGTGTCCAATGTGGTTTAGGGGTGAGCCTTGTAGAGTAGGGTTCTGGGTTGGACTTAGTTTCATAGTTTATAGTTTCATAGTTTCAGTTAGGGTTGGAAGGGACCACAAGTTCCAACCCCCCTGCCATGGGCAGGGACACTCTACCCTAGATCAGGCTGGACAGAGCCTCGTCCAGCCTGGTCTTAAACACCTCAAGGGACAGGGCCTCAACCACCTCCCTGCACAACCCATTCCAGGGCTTCACCACCCTCACGGTGAAGAACTTCCTCCTCACATCTAGCCTGAATCTCCCCACCTCCAGCTTCATCCCATTCCCCCTAGTCCTATCACTTCCTGATAGTCTGAAAAGTCCCTCCCCAGCCTTCTTGTAGGCCCCCTTCAGATACTGGAAGGCCACAATGAGGTCACCTGGGAGCCTTCTCTTCTCCAGGCTGAACAGCCCCAACTCCTTCAGTCTGTCCTCACAGGAGAGGTGCTCCAGCCCTCTGCTCATCCTCGTGGCCCTTCTCTGGACACGCTCCAGCACCTCCAGATCCCTCTTGGAATAGGGGCTCCAGACCTGGACGCAGTACTCCAGGTGGGGTCTCACCAGAGCTGAGTAGAGGGGGAGAATCACCTCCCTGCCCTGCTGGCCACACTTTCCTGATGCAGCCCAGGATCTGATTGGCTTTCTGGGCTGCAAGTGCACATTGAGAGCTCATGTTGAGCTTCTCGTCCACCAGCACCCCCAAGTCTCTCCTCTGGGCTGCTCCCCAGCCAGTCACTGCCCAGCCTGGATTTGTGCTGGGATTGCCTCGACCCAGATGCAGGACCCTGCACTTGGTCTTGTTGAAGCTCCTGAGGTTGGCCTGTGCCCACCTCTCCAGCCTGTCAAGGTCCCTCTGGATGGCATCCCTTCCCTCCAGCCTGTCTGCTGCACCACACAGCTTGGTGTCATCAGCAAACTTGCTGAGGGTGCACTCAATGCCACTGTCCATGTCACCCACAAAGATGTTGAACAAGACTGGTCCCAGGAGTGATCCCTGAGGGACTCTGCTTGTCCCTGGCCTCCACTGGGACATGGACCCATTGACAGCCACTCTTTGGGTGCGGCCATCAAGCCAGTTCCTTATCCATCTGGTGGTCCATCCATCAAACCCGTGTGTCACCAGCTTGGAGACCTAAGGGTCTAAGGGTCTAAGACTTGGTGATCCTAAGGGTGTTTTCCAAACCTGAAAGTGTCCTATATGGTTTAGGATATGGCTTAGGAGTGAGTCTTGCAGAGTAGGGTTCTGGGTTGGATTTGGTGATCCTGAGGGTCTTTTCCAACCTAAAAGTGTCCAATATTGTTTAGGATGTGGTTTAGGGGTGAGCCTTGTAGAGTAGGGTTCTGGGGTTGGGCTTGGTGGTCGTGAGGGACTTTTCCAACCTGAAAGTGTCCTATATGGTTTAGGATATGGTTTAGGGGTGAGCCTTATAGAGTAGGGTTCTGAGTTGGACTTGGTGATCCTGAGGGTAGTTTCCAACCTGAAATTATCCAGTATGGTTTAGGATATGGTTTAGGGGTAAACCTTGTAGAGTAGGGTTCTGGGTTGGATTTGGTGATCCTGAGCTTCTTTTCCAATCTGAAAGTGTCCAATATGGTTTAGGACATGGTTTAGGATGTGATTTAGGGCTGACCCTTGTAGAATCATGCTCTGGGTTGCACTTGGTGATCCTGAGGGTCTGATCCAACCTGAAATTGTCCAGTACGGTTTAGGATATGGTTTAGAGGTGACCCTTGTAGAATAGGGCTCTGGAAGTGTCCAATATGGTTTAAGGGTGAAACTTGTAGAGTAGAGTTCTGGGTTGCATTTGGTGATCCTGAGGGTATTTTCCAACCTGAACCTTTCTGTGATCTCCAGGGATGGGACCTCAACCACCTCCCTGGGCAACCTGTTGCAGTGTTCCACCACCCTCATGGCAAAATGGTGGGGGGAAGAAAAGAAAGAAAAGAGATCAAGTATTTTATAGAGGCTTACATTAATTTCTATTTAAGTAAACAAAATTCATCTCAGTGATTCTAATGTGTTATTAAGCACTGAACTCTCCAGGGTAATCCATTAGTGCTTGAAAGTATATGTCTTAAAGTGCTTTAAAATGCATGAGTTAAAGTGCTTCAAAACACATGAGCTGAAGTGATGTACAGGAGGGGAAAAAAAGAAGTTTGAAGGCAGCTTAAGAGGTTTCTGTACCATCATAAAGGCTGGCAGGAAAGATAGGGATAACAGCTGGCATAAAAATAATTGTTTCATAGCCCTGATACTGTTGAGGGTCTTTTTTTTCCCCCTTATTGTTAGCTTTAAAGGAAACAATGAGGAACATGAGGCAGCAGTGTGCCCAGGGGGCCAAGAAGGCCAATGGCATCCTGGCCTGCAGCAGGAACAGTGTGGCCAGCAGGAGCAGGGAGGTCATTCTGCCCCTGTACGCTGCACTGGTTAGGCCACACCTTGAGTCCTGTGTCTAGTTTTGGGCTCCTCAGGTTAGGAGAGATGTTGGAAGGTGTCCAGAGAAGGGCAACAAGGCTGGGGAGGGGTCTGGAGCACAGCCCTGGGAGGAGAGGCTGAGGGAGCTGGGGTTGCTTAGCCTGGAGAAGAGGAGGCTCAGGGGAGACCTTCTTGCTCTCTCCAACTCCCTGCAGGGAGGTTGTAGCCAGGTGGGGGTTGGTCTCTTCTCCTAGCAAGCAGCACCAGAACAAGAGGACACTGCCTCAAGCTGTGCCAGGGGAGGTTTAGGCTGGAGGTGAGGAAGAAATTCTTCCAGCAAGAGGGATTGGCCCTGGGGATGTGCTGCCCAGGGAGGTGGTGGAGTCCCCATCCCTGGAGGTGTTTAGGAAGAGCCTGGATGAGGCCCTTGGTGCCACGGTTGAGTTGATTAGATGGTGTTGGGTGCTAGGTTGAAGTCTATGATCTTGAAGGTTTTTTCCAACCTGGTTAATTCAATTCAATTCAATTCAATTCAATTCAATTCAATTCAATTCAATTCAACTCAATTCAATTCAATTCAATTCAATTCAATTCAATTCAATTCTGTTCTATTCTATTCTATTCTATTCTATTCTATTCTATTCTAATTCTAGTGAGTGGAAATGTGCTGGTGTGCTGCTCTACTTCATGTTCTGGGGTGCTTGGTTTCCTCCTGGCTGAGGGCTGTGAGCACTTCTCTAGCAGTTGTCTTGTTGTATGTGGGGTTTTGTTTAATAGGTAAATTAAATGTACTGCACAAATTAATTGCCTCTCAAATAGTTATCCTCTGAGGTTTGTATTTTATCCTCCACAAAGCTTTGGGGTTTTGGTTTGGTTTGAGGAAGTTGGTGCACTCTGACCTGATTCTCTCCTATAATGCTCTTCATTGTGAAGGATGAGGTTTTGCTGTGGGAATAGAAAAGCAGCCTGGGCTGCATCCAAAGCAGCATTGCCAGCAGAGCCAGAGAGGGGATTCTGCCACTTTGCTCTGCTGTGGGGAGACCTCACCTGGAGTACTGTGTGCAGCTCTGGAGCCCTCAACATAGGAAGGATAGGGCCCTGATGAAGCAGGCCACGAAGATGATCAGGAGGGTTGGAGCAGCTCTGCTCTGAGGACAGGCTGAGGGAGCTGGGGGTGTTCAGCCTGGAGAAGAGGAGGCTCCGGGGAGACCTAATAGCAGCCTGCCAGTACCTGAAAAGGGCTACAAGAAGGCTGCAGAGAGACTGTTCCCAAAGGCCTGCAGGGACAGGACCAGGGCCAGTGTCTTCAAACTAGAGCAGAGCAGACTTAGATTGGATGTGAGGAACAAGTTCTGCCCCAGGAGGGTGGTGGAAGACTGGCACAGGTTGCCCAGGGAGGTGGTGGCAGCCCTATCCCTGGAAGGTTTTAAAGCCAGACTGGATGTGGCTCTGGGCAGCCTGATCTAGTGGAGGGTGTCTCTGCCCATGGGAACTCGACGATCCTCGAGGTCCCTTCCAACGCTGACAATTCTGTGCGGCATTTCTTGTGCAATCCCCTGAAACGTTTGTCCCTTTTTCCCCAGACAAAGCGTTAGGATGCAGCTAATCTCAATCCTCTGGTGCCATCTTGTGGCCCGAGGAGGGAGAGAGGGAACCAGAACGCAGTGCCCTCTCCAGCCCCCAGTTTCTATGCCTACCAGCGAACTGCTTTGCCTTAGCTGGAGCTAGACAGGTCTGCGTTTTGACAGTGACTGTTAAACAGCCATGCACTAAGTTCCCTTAGGTTGCTTCTTGCTTTCTCCTCCCCTCTCACACCCACCCCCCACCTCTTGTTTCTTTCTTTCTGTTTCCACTTGCTTCTTTCTTTCTGTTTTTATTTACTTCTCTGTTTCCACTTCTTTCTGTTTCCACTTGCTTCTCTTTTTGTTTCCACTTGCTTCTCTTTCTGTTTCCACTTGCTTCTTTCTTTCTGTTTCTATTTACTTCTCTGTTTCCACTTCTTTTTGTTTCCACTTGCTTCTCTGTTTCCACTTGCTTGTCTGTTACCACTTTCTTCTTTCTTTTTGTTTCCATTTGCTTCTTTTTGTTTCCATTTGCTTCTTTTTGTTTCCACTTGCTTCTTTCTTTTTGTTTCCATTTGCTTCTTTCTTTTTGTCTCCATTTGCTTCTTTCTTTCTGTTTCCATTTGCTTCTCTGTCTGTTTCCATTTGCTTCTCTGTCTGTTTCCACTTGCTTCTCTTTTTGTATCCATTTGCTTCTTTCTTCAGTTTCCATTTGCTTCTCTTTTTGTTTCCACTTGCTTCTCTTTTTGTTTCCACTTGCTTCTCTTTTTGTTTCCACTTGCTTCTCTCTTTTTGTGTCCATTTGCTCCTCTCTTTTTGTGTCCATTTGCTTCACTTTGTTTCCACTTTCTTCTCTTTCTGTTTCCACTTTCTTCTCTCTCTCTTTCCACTTGCTCCTTTCCTTTCCTCTTCCCTCCTCCTTTTTGTTTCTTTCCTCATGTTTTGTTCTTTTCCTTCCCCAGTGCATCACTATAACTATTGATTTGTCAATTCTCAGCCAGTTGACTACCATTACCACATAGAAATAGATTTTCAGGCTGTAATGCAGTAGATCTCTGCAGACTCTTTATATACCCAGCTGGTTCAAAGGCAATTGTCAATAGGTTTAGTTATTGTAGCAGTGCATTAGATCTCTGTAGAATACTTTAATACTTAGCTAGCTCAAGGCAACATTCACTTCAGCATCCAGTGATGTTCCGGGGAAAGCCGAGGTCTGTGCAAGCGTTTTTGCCTTTCATTTCATTTTCTGGTTCTGGCTTGGGAAAATTCTTGCCAGCCTAGGTCTAGGGGGAGGGGGGAAAAGCAATCACAGCAGAGGATTGCTGTTTATTTTCCTGATGTGTTCACTGGGATTCTGCAAGAGGCTTGGACTTGGTTCTGTGCTAAATGAAGGCAGGTTTCACACCTGTTTGGCCTTTGGGTTTGGGTTGGCTTTTGGCTTTTGGGCTCCAGTTTGGCTTTTGGGTTTTGGTTTTGGCTTTTGGGCTCCAGTTTGGCTTTTGGGTTTTGGTTTGTCTTTGGTTTTTGCATTTGGTTTTGGCTTTTGGGCTTTGGTTTGGCTTTTGGGTTTCAGATTTGGCTTTGGTATTTGCATTTGGTTTTGGCTTTTGGGCTCCAGTTTGGCTTTTGGGTTTCAGCTTTGGCTTTTGGGTTTTGGTTTGGCTTTGGTATTTGCATTTGGTTTTGGCTTTTGGGCTTTGGTTTTGGCTTTCGGGCTTCAGTTTGGGCTTTTGTTTTTTGGTTTTGGCTTTTGGGTATTGGTTTGTCTTTGGCTTTTGCATTTGGTTTTGGCTTTTGGGCTTTGGTTTGGCTTTTGGGTTTCAGTTTTGGCTTTTGGGTTTTGATTTGGCTTTGGCTTTTGCATTTGGTTTTTGCTTTTGGTCTTTGGTTTGGCTTTTGGATTTCAGTTTTAGTTGTTGGGTTTTGGTTTTGGCTTTGGCTTTTGCATTTGGTTTTGGCTTTTAGGCTTTGGTTTGGCTTTTGGGTTTCAGTTTTGGCTTTTGGCTTGGGTTTTGGGTATCAGTTTTGGTTTGGCATTTGGGTTGGGTTTTAGATTTTGGCTTTCATTTGGTTTTGGTGTTTTGGTTTGGATTTTGGTTTGGGCTTGGTTTTCAGTTTTGGTTTGCTTTTTGCTTTTTGGTTTGGGTTTGGCTTTTGGTTTGGGGTTTGGTTTTTTGTTTGGGGTTTTGGTGTGTGGTGGTTTTTCTGTTTTTGTGGGTGGTGGATTTTTTTGTTTGGTTTGGTTTTTTTTTCAGGCAGCAATGAGTGTGCCAGCAGTGTGCCCAGGGGGCCAAGAGAGCCAAAGGCCTCCTGGCTGGGCTCAGCAATGCTGTGTCCAGCAGCAGCAGGGAGGGGATTGTCCCCTGGCACTCAGCTCTGGGCAGGCCACACCTGGAGGCTGCTGTCCAGTGCTGGGCAGCTGAAGGCAAGAGAGCTGTGGAGGGGCTGGAGCCAGGGCAGAGCAGGGCAAGGAAGCTGGGAAGGGCCTGGAGGAGAAATCTGCTGGAGAGAGGCTGGAGGAGCTGGGGATGGGTAGTGGGAAAGAGAGGAGGCTGAGGGGAGACCTCATTGCTCTCCACACCTACCTGCAAGGAGGCTGTGGAGAGGCTGGTGCTGGCCTCTGCTCACAGGTAATTAGTGATAGAACAAGAGGCAATGGCCTCAAGGCATGACTGAGTAGGTTTAGACTGGGCATTAGGAGAAATTTTTCCCCAATGCAGAGTGGTCAGGGACTGGAATGTGCTGCCCAGGGAGGTGGTGGAGTGCCCAGGCCTGGCTGTGTTTGGAGGTGGTTTGGCTGTGGTGCTTGGGGCTGTGGTTTAGGGGTGAGTCTTGTGGAGCAGGGTTCTGGGTTGGCCTTGGTGATGCTGAGGGTCTGCTCCAGCCTGAATGGTTCTGTGACTGTGTGAATGATTTTGTGGTTGTGTTTCTGCAGAGCAAAGTGCAGAGAGGAAACAGTGATAAGTGAGTGGATACTGGTGAGGAACAGACAGATAGTTTCTCAGGTTGATTAATATTCATACCTAAAGCTCTCCAGGAAATTAATTGAAGGCTTATTTGATCAGAAGACTTTTGCAATCTGGGCAGAAAGTGTTTATAGATGTTACATTTCTTAATTCACATGAGGGCACACTGCACCAGCCTTCAAGCAAGGGAGGGAGAGGCCACATGATATTCAGTGACAGGAGAAGTAATGGTGTGGGCAAGGATTTGGGCAGAGATAAGGTTGACATGAGATGAAGAGAATTTGCAGAGGGGTTTGCATGGATAAAAGAGATGTAACAGAAATGTAAGGGGTTAAAAGAAGAATAATGAATGTAAATAGCTGAGAAAGTGTCTTGGAAAGATGAAATAATCCAAGGTATCAATGTCTCCACTGAAGATAGAGAGAGAAGAGGAAACTTGGTCACTTAAAGGGATTCATCTTACTTGTGGAGCTACTGGAAGTGAAAAGAAAGCAGAAGCTGTTCATGAATGTATGATCATAGTCAGGAATGACACAGGACCACAGCACATTAGAGGTTGGAAAGGACTTCCAGAGATCATCCAGTCCAGCCACCCTGCCAGAGCAGCAGCACCCAGGGCAGGCTGCACAGGAATGCAGCCAGGGGGGGTTGGAAAGGCTCCAGAGCAGGAGACTCCACAACCTCCCTGGGCAGCCTGCCCCAGGGCTCTGGCACCCTCACTCTAAAGAAGTTTCTCCTCATGCTGAGCTGAAACCTTCTCTGTTCAAGTTTGTCTCCATTGCTCCTTGTCTTATTGCTGTGCACCACCCATGAGAGCTTGGCCCCCTCCCCTTGCCCCCCACCCCCTCTCAGCTATTGATAGACATTGATCAGATCCCTCTCTCAGCCTTCTCCTCTCCAGACTAAGCAGCCCCAGGGCTCTCAGTCTCTCTTCACAGGGGAGATGCTGAAATCCCCAACTCCTCCTCCTGGCTCTGCCTTGGACTCTCTCCAGCAGCTCTCTGTCTCTCTTGACCTGGGGAGCCCCAAACTGGACACAGGTTTGCAGCTGTGGTCTCAGCAGGGCAGAGCAGAGGAGGAGCAGAACCTCCCCAGCCCTGCTGGCCACACTTCTCTTGCTGCCCCCCAGGACCCTCTTAGCCACAACGACACACTGCTGTCCCATGCAGAACTTGCTGCCCACCAGCACTCCAAGGTCTTTCTCTCTGGAGCTGCTTTCCACCAGGGCAGCCCATAACCTGTACTGGTGGCCAAGTATAGTAGACCTTGTAATTCCTTATGGAGAGACCTTACAGCAGCATTTCAATAGCTGAAATGGGACCTACAGGAAGGCTGGGTAAGGACTGTTAAGAAAGGCTTCTAGTGATAGGATGAGAGGAAATGGATTGAAGCTGGAGCAAGACAGTTTTAGGTTGGACATCAGGAGGAAGTTCATCACAATGGGATTGGTTGAGGGCCAGGGATATGGTTGAGGGCCCATCCCTGGAGACATTGAAGATCAGCCTTGATGTGGCCTTGAGCAGCCTGATCTGACTGCAGGGGGGTTGGACATAATGACATTTGAGGCTCCCTTCTCACCTGAATGTCTGGAAACCAGGCTTCCCATTTGTACCATTTCAGAACATGTTCTTGAAAGCAGTGGAATTGCTTGAATGTCTTCCTCTCAGTTGCCAGATTCCTTCTGTGCCCTCACTGCAAATTACACCTGGTGAAGGTAGATTTTTTTCACCCTCTTCTTCCAGTCCCAGTGTGCTTCATTTGGTTAGGATGTTAGGCAGGCAAGTAGAATGCATTATTCATGCTGGAAGCTGTTAGATCCTGTATATAAAGGGGGAGACTGAAAAGTGTCTGTCACAGAGCTGGGGGTGATCAAAAGGAAGAAGTGGTTTTTAGAGCTGTTTCTGGGGTTGGTCCCTCAGCTAAGATTGATGGCTGATCTCTGGGACTTGTGTATTTAGTGTCTGCTCCTGACTGCCAGCATTATTTATGTCTGCTGTGGCTACCTGCTACTCTAAGTAACAGGCACCTGAGCTGTGGCAGGGAGAGAAGGAAATCCATCCTGCTGCACAGCTGCAGTAATACATAACTGACACCTTGCAGGGCCTGAATGCCAAGAGAAACTCTAAGCAAGACAGAAAGGTCACAAAAAGACAAGATCCAAACAATCCCAGCAGGGGCAGGGAGGAGATTCTCCCCCTCTGCTCCACTCTGCTGAGAACACAGCTGCAGCTCTGGGGCCAGCTCTGCAGCCTCTGTGCCAGGGAGGATCTGGAGGTGCTGGAAGGTGTCCAGAGGAGGGTCATGAGGAGGAGCAAAAGGCTGGAGCTGCTCTGCTCTGCTCTGAGGACAGACTGAGTGAGCTGAGGATGTTCAGTCTGGAGAAGAGAAGGCTCCGAGGAGACCTTCTTGTGGTCTTCCAGTATCTGAAGGGGGCTCCAAGAAAGCTGGGGAGGGACCTTTGAGGGTGTCAGGGAGGGATAGGAGCAGGGGGAATGGAATGGGTAAAAACTAGCAATGGGTAGATTGAGATTGGCCATGAGGAAGAAGTTGTTGCCCATGAGGGTGGTGAGAGCCTGGCACAGGCTGCCCAGGGAGGTGGTGGCAGCCTCCTGCCTGGAGGTGTTTGCAGCCAGGCTGGAGGTGGCTGTGAGCAACCTGCTGTAGTCTGAGGTGTCCCTGCCCATGGCAGGGAGATTGGGACTGGCTGAGCCTTGAGCTCCCTTCCAAGCCTGCCAATTGTGTGATTCTAATTGAGCTAAAGACCAAGATGAACATTCTGTTTCAGTAATGAAATGCAGAAGACAGTTGGAATGGATGAATTATACATAGACTCCATGTGATCAGAGCTTGTCCTGGAAGGGAAATGCAAAATGAGAACCTGCTCTGAGCTGATCATTCTTATTACCTGGGAAGCTCTTAATTGCCCTTGTGCCTCAAGGTGCATTAGGCAGAAATTTTCATGTCCAAAGCAATGCCTAGAATTAAGGATTTAATAAAACATCATCATGCTGCCTCACAAAAAAAGGAGGCTTCAGTTTTGGGAGTCCACTGCTGCCAGACCTCTCACAATCATTAAATCTTCGACACAAAGTCTGACACCACAGCCTTGCAAGGGGAAATCAAGTTGCAGACTTTCATTTCTGTGCTCGTATTTTATTTGGACACACATCTTTCACTCTCAACATTTTCATGCTTCTGGTGGTATTCCTTCATCTGTTTCTCTTCACAAACTCTCTGGAATGAAAAGCAATGCTTCATTCTAATGGTGCTTAACTCTGTCTCACAATTTGATCACAGGATGTCAGGGCTTGGAAGGGACCTCTGGAGATCTTCCAGTCCAAGCCCCCTGCCAGAGCAGGAGCACAGAACCCAGCACAGGGCACACAGAACACATCCAGACAGGGCTGCAAAGGCTCCACACCAGGAGACTCCACAACCTCTCTGGGCAGCCTGCTCCAGGCCTCTGCCAGCCTCCCAGGGCAGAAGTTCCTCCTCCTGCTGAGCTGGAACCTCCTGGGCTGCAGTTGCCATCCATTGCTTCTTGTCCCATCCCAGGATGACACTGAGCAGAGCCTGGCCCTGTCCCCTCCCTCTTGAGCCCCAGCCCTCAGCTATTGATAGACATTGATCAGGTCCCTCTCAGCCTTCTCCTCTCCAGACTAAGCAGCCCCAGGGCTCTCAGCCTCTCCTGACCAGACAGTGCTCCAGTCCCTTCAGCACCCTGGTAGTCCTCCCTTGGACTCTCTCCAGCAGATCCCTGTCCCTCCTGAACTGGGAAGCCCAGGTCTGGATGCAATAACCCAGGCAAGACCTCACCATGGCAAAGTAAAGGGGTAGAAGCACCTCCAAATAGAATAGAGTAGAATAGATAAATAGAATAGAATAGAATAGAATAGAATAGAATAGATAGAATAGAATAGAATAGAATAGATAGAATAGACCAGGTTGAAAAGACCTTCAATATCACAAAGTCTAACCTATCACTCAACACCATCTCATCAACCATGGCACCAAGTGCCTCAGCCAGGCTCTTCCTAAACACCTCCAGGGCTGGGGACTCCACCACCTCCCTGGGCAGCACATTCCAATGGCCAATCTCTCTTGCTGGGAAGAACTTTCTTCCTCACCTGCAGCCCAAACCTCCCCTGACACAGCTTGAGACTGTGTCCTCTTGTTCTGGTGCTGGGTGCCTGGGAGAAGAGACCAACCCCCACCTGGCTACAACCCTCCTGCAGGGAGTTGCAGAGAGCAATGAGGTCTCCCCTGAGCCTCCCCTCTCCAGGCTAAGCAACCCCAGCTCCCTCAGCCTCTCCTCACAGGGCTGTGCTCCAGACCCCTCCCCAGCTTTCTTGCCCTTCTCTCTGCTAACTAATAAGAAACATGGGATAAAATCTGACTTTTCTTCATCCTTTCATTCAATCTCCATAAGCAATATGTGTTATATACTGACAATTACCCAGGTTCACTCTTCCTAGTGCACCCCAGGATCCCATTGATCTTCTTGGCCACAAGGGCTCATTGCTGTGCCCTGGAGAACTTGTTGTCCACGTTGTTGATCAGCTGCTTCATTGCTGAGCCACAGTTTGGTGTTTCTGTCACGTGTCACGTACTGCTTGGGACACATTTCCTTGCTCCTCCCTTCCTATGTCCTCCCAGTTGTGTTTGCCTTTCATCTGTAGGCTGAAATACAGCTAAGTAAACATTTGAATACTTTGAAATCCCACTCCTTATGACCAAGGCTGGGGTTTGCCTGGAGAAGCTAAAAGGGATCTGAAGTTCTCTGTGGGAAACTGTGGTACTTCCTGGACACTCTCTGATATTTTTCATAGCCTTACAAACAGGTTTGGGTTTGGTTGCTTTCTGCTTCTTCAGTCTCTCACTCATTTTTAAACATACAGAATTAACCAGGTTGGAGGAGACCTCAGACATCAAGTCTGACCTAGGACACAGCACCATCTAAGCAACTCAACCATGGCACCAAGGGCCTCAGCCAGGCTCTTCCTAAACACCTCCAGGGATGGGGACTCCACCACCTCCCTGGGCAGCACATCCCAAGGGCCAATCTCTCTTGCTGGGAAGAATTTCTTCCTCACCTCCAAGAGACCAACCCCCACCTGGCTGCAACCTCCCCTCAGGGAGTTGGAGAGAGCAAGAAGGTCTCTCCTGAGCCTCCTCTGCTCCAGGCTAAGCAACCCCAGCTCCCTCAGCCTCTCCTCACAGGGCTGTGCTCCAGACCCCTCCCCAGCTTTGTTGCCCTTCTCTGGACACCTTCCAGCATCTCAACATCTTTCCTAACCTGAGGAGCCCAGAACTGGACCCAGGACTTCCAACCCTAACAATTGCATGACTCTATGAAATGCTGATGAAGATGTTGATCACTTAAAAGCAAAAAAAGTCAATGTATTTAGTATTTTCAGCTACTTTTTAGTTTGTTTTTTTTTCCCTTAAGATTAAAGAGCATTGATTTGTCTCCTCTGCAATCCACTTGTGTCCCACTGCAATCCCTTTCGAGAGCAGCCCATTGACAATCACAGAATTGTCAGGGTTGGAAGGGAGCTCAAGGCTCAGCCAGTCCCAACCCCCTGCCATGGGCAGGGACACCTCACACCACAGCAGCTTGCTCACAGCCACCTCCAGCCTGGCTGCAAACACCTCCAGGCAGGAGGCTTCCACCACCTCCCTGGGCAGCCTCTGCCAGGCTCTCACCACCCTCATGGGGAACAACTTCTTCCTCACATCCAATCTCAATCTACCCATTTCTAGTTTTGCTCCATCCCCCCTGCTCCTATCCCTCCCAGACACCCTCAGAAGTCCCTCCCCACCTTTCTTGTAGCCCCCTTCAGATCCTAGAAGGCCACAATCATGCTACACTCTGTGCCATGATGAATGCCAGGTCACCTCAGGGCCAGGTGTGATTCCAAAGGGCTGGAATATCAAAAGGGGTCGAACCTGGTGTGGGAGAGAGCAAGGTGAATACAGTTTGCCTCCTCCTTCTCCTCTTGCAGAGAGCACTTTTTCTGCATCCCTGGCATCATTCCATCATCCCTTTCCTGGAAGACACAGCTGGTGAGCAAGCATCAGCCATTGTGTCTTCAGGCCCTTGGGCTATGTTTCCTCTTTCCAGTGATGTTTGCAGAGGTACTGCTGGGAAACCCAGCAGTCTACAAGTGACAACTCTGCAACAGCAAATGGAGGCTGAGCTGACACCAAACAAAACCTGAGGAGACATTTAGTGTTTCAAATCATCTTTAATGCCTGGAGGGCTGTGGAAGGCAGCCTGCAAATCATAGAATCACAGAATTGTCAGGGTGGGAAGGGACCTCAAGGCTCAGCCAGTTCCAACCCCCCTGCCATGGGCAGGGACACCTCACACCACAGCAGCTTGCTCAGAGCTACTTATGGATGTTGTATCCTGGTTAACAGACATTTGATTTAGTTTATTTTTATTAGTTGTATGTTTCATGGTATCACAGCATCAGTCAGGGTTGGAAGGGACCACAAGGATCAGCCAGTTCCAACCCCCCTGCCATGGGCAGGGACACCCCACACTAGAGCAGGCTGGCCACAGCCTCATCCAGCCTGGCCTTAAACACCTCCAGGGACAGGGCCTCAACCACCTCCCTGGACAACCCATTCCAGGGCTTCACCACTCTCATGGGGAAGAACTTCCTCCTCACCTCCAGCCTGAATCTCCCCATCTCCAGCTTCAGTCCAGAGCTGCAGCTGTGGTCTGAGCAGAGCTGAGCAGAGGGGGAGAATCCCCTCCCTTGCCCTGCTGGCCACACTTCTCCTGCTGCAGCCCAGGCTCTGATTGGCTTTCCGGGCTGCAAGTGCACCCTGAGAGCTCCTGGGGAGCTTCTCCTCCCCCAGCAGCCCCAAGTCTCTCTCCTCAGGGCTGCTCCCCAGCCAGTCCCTGCCCAGCCTGGATTTGTGCCTGGGGTTGCCTCCACCCAGCTGCAGGACCCTGCCCTTGGTCTTGTTGAAGCTCCTGAGGTGTGGCTTATTATTTCTATCTACATTTTAACACTTATTTTTACTATTTATATTTATTTTTGTTTTTATTTCACAAACCAGGGTCTGGATGATTCAGACTGGCTCAGAACAATTGAGTTCCACTTTTGTTCCAGGTTAACAGACCTGTTCAATCTTTAGGTAGGTGCATTTTCATTGAACAAAGCAGGGTCTGGATAATTAGAATCACAGAATCAAGCAGGTTGGAAAAGACCTCAGAGGTCATCAAGTCCAACCTATTACCTAATCCCTAACACTTTCTGACAACTAACCCATGGCTCCAAGTGCCACAGCCAAGGGTTTTTCAAACACCTCCAGTGGTGGTGACTCCACCACCTCCCTGGGCAGCACAGCCCAAGGGCCAATCTCTCTGGCTGGGAAGAACTTTCTCCTCACCTCCAGCCTAAACTTCCCCTGGCACATCTTGAGACTGTGTCCTCTTGTTCTGGTACTGACTGCCTGAGAGAAGAGACCAACCCCCAGCTGGCTACAACCTCCCTGCAGGGAGTTGGAGAGAGCAAGGTGGTCTCCCCTGAGCCTCCTCTTCTGCAGGCTAAGCAACCCCAGCTCCCTCAGCCTCTCCTCACAGGGCTGTGCTCCAGACCCCTCCCCAGCTCTGTTGCCCTTCTCTGGACACCTTCCAGCAGCTCAACATCTTTCCTAAGCTGAGGAGCCCAGAACTGGACACAGGACTCAAGGTGTGGCCTGAACAGTGCTGAGCACAGGAGCAGATCACAGTATCACAGTGTCACCAAGGTTGGAAGAGACCTCAAAGCTCATCGAGTCCAACCTGGCACCACAGACCCCATGACTAGACCATGCCACCAAGTGCCACATCCAATCCCCTCTTGAACCCTTCAAGGGACAGTGACTCCACCACCTCCCTGGGCAGCACATCCCAATGGTGAATGACTCTCTCAGTGAAGAACTTTCTCCTCACCTTCAGCCTAAACTTCCCCTGGCACAGCCTGAGTCTGTGTCCTCTTGTTCTGGTGCTGGTTGCCTGAGAGAAGAGACCAACCCTGACCTGGCTACAATCCCCCTTCAGGTAGCTGTAGAGAGCAAGGAGGTCTCCCCTGAGCCTCCTCTTCTCCAGGCTAAAGATGCTGCTGTTAAGCCATCTTCAGTGATCTCTTTGCCACACTCACATCAACATGGTTGACATTTACTGAGGTTTTGTTTTCCTTTGTCTAAAAGGGATGATAATTATTCAATCATCTAAGGCATTTTGAGTGGAATTAGAGTGGAAAATATCTTTTTAACTAAGAGAATGCCTAATTATTCTGCAACTGCTTCAGCCAGTGCCTGCTCTATTCCAGCAGTCCATTCATTAAGGGCAGTGCTTTGAATTAAACTGTGATTTGCAAGGAACAGTATGTGGCCCTTGAGCATGCCTGGCTGACATGCTGAGGTGGTTTGACTTTGTCAATACAGGAACATGCTGCTCCTGAGTTGCACATAGGAGTCCCAAAAAAAGCCCTTAAACCACCCAAGAGAAGTCCCAGAACTTAACATAACTGAGTTGTATTGCTCCTAACTGAGCTGCCTTTCACAGTCTCAAGCTGTGTCAGGGGAGGTTTGGGCTGCAGGTGAGGAGAAAGTTCTTGCCAGCAAGAGAGATTGGCCCTTGGGATGTGCTGCCCAGGGAGGTGGTGGAGTCCCCAGCCCTGGAGGTGTTTAGGAAGAGACTGGATGAGGCCCTTGGAGCCATGGTTGATTAGATGGTGTTGAGTGATAGGTTAGACTTTGTGATATTGAAGGAGTTGATTTGGTTGATTAGATAGTGTTGGATGATAGGTTGGACTCCATGATCTCAAAAGTCTCTTCCAACCTGGTTAATTCCATTGCATTCTATTCTATTCTATTCTATTCTATTCTATTCTATTCTATTCTATTCTATTCTATTCTATTCTATTCTATTCTTCTTCTCTTCTCTTCTCTTTCTCTTCTCTTTCTCTTCTCTTCTCTTCTCTTCTCTTCTCTTCTCTTCTCTTCTCCTTCTCTTCTCTTCTCCTCTTCTCTTCTCTTCTCTTCTCTTCTCTTCTCTTCTCTTCTCTTCTCTTCTCTTCTCTTCTAACTGGTTGGTGCTAGTCTTATCTCACAAGTGATTAGTGACAGAACAAGAGGCAATGGCCTCAGGCTGCCCCTGGGGACGTTTGGACTGGACAGTAGGAAGAATTTTTCCCCATGCAGAGTGGTCAGGGACTGGGATGTGCTGCCCAGGGAGGTGGTGGAGTGCCCAGGCCTGGCTGTGTTTGGAGGTGGTTTGGCTGTGGTGCTTGGGGCTGCGGTTCAGGGCTGAGCCTTGCAGAGCAGGGCTCTGGGCTGGCCTTGGTGACCCTGAGGCTCTGCTCCAGCCTGAATGTTTCTGTGACTTTGTGGTCTGGCTGAGGCCTGGTTGTGTGGCTTAGCTGGGGGCTGATTCTGAGGATGTATAAATATCCTTTTAGAATCACAGAATCAACCAGGTTGAAAAAGACCTCAGAGATCATCAAGTCCAACCTATGACCTAATATCTGACAGCTCCTGGCAACTAAACCATGGCTGCAAGTGCCACATCCAAGCCTTTATTGAACACCTCCAGGGACAGGGACTCCACCACCTCCCTGGGCAGCACATCCCAAGGGCCAATTCCTCTTGCTGGGAAGAACTTTCTCCTCACCTTTTGTACTTGGGTTACTTCTGTAGATAGTCTTTCTACTTAACCTCCAGTGCTGTGTGAGTGTGGTTATTTGCTCCTTTTTGGGGTAGGTTCATTCTGTCCTCAGCCCACAGCTGTTTTCAGCTCCAACCAAGAACATTTTGCAACCCAAGAGTGGTAGGGAGAGTGCAGTACAAAGGGTTCTGTGATCTTCTGTAGTGCTTCCCTCTGCAAGTGGTTTGAAGGAATGGCTTGATGGAAATATCCAGGTCATCTGGTCCTGCTTAGCCTGAAATATTACCTTTGTTTGAGAGAGTTTTCTGTGAGGGTTAGAAAAAAGTAAAGGCTGAATGCCTGGAAGGCAGTTAAGCACCACACAGCTGCTCCCTCACTCCCTGTTCAGGGGGATAAGGGAGAGAAAGTGAAGGATAAAAGGGGAAAACTCACCCACAAAAAGAGCTTAATTGAGAAATCAAAAGCTGCACTCAAAAGCTGAGTGAAATAAGGACTTCATTCACACTTCATCCTGGCAGGCAACTGCTCAGCTGTTTCCAGGACAGCAGGGCTCCTTCACGTTAGCAGTTCCTTGGGAAGAAAATGCCATGACTTCAAATGTCCCAATTCCTCCTCCTCCTCGCCCCAGATTTTATTGCTGAGCACTGCTGAGCCCTGGGGAGGCCACACCTGGAGTATTGAGGCCAGTTCTGGGCTCTGCAGTTCAAGAATACAGAACACAGAATTAACCAGGTTGGAAAAGACCTCAGAGATCATCCAGGCCAACCTCACACCCAGCACCATCTGATCAGCTCAACCATGGCACCAAGGGCCTCAGCCAGGCTCTTCCTAAACACCTCCAGGGATGGTGACTCCACCACCTCCCTGGGCAGCACATCCCAAGGGCCAATTACTCTTTCTGGAAAGAACTTTCTCCTCATGTGCAGCCTAAACCTCCCCTGGCTTCCACCACCTCCCTGGGCAGCCTGTGCCAGGCTCTCACCACCCTCATGGGCAACAACTTCTCCCTTACAGCCAATCTGAAGCCACCCACTTCAAGTTTTGTTCCATTCCCCCCAGTCCTATCACTCCCTGACAGCCTCCAAAGTTCCTCCCCAGCTTTCTTGGAGCCCCCTTCAGATCCTGGAAGGCCACAATTAGGTCTCCTGGGAGCCTTCTCCTCTCCAGCCTGCACAACCCCAACTCCCTCAGGCTGTCCTCACAGCAGAGCAGCTCCAGCCCTCTGCTCCTCCTCCTGGCCCTTCTCTGGACACCTTCCAGCCCCTCCAGATCCTTCCTGGCACAGAGGCTCCAGATCTGGCCCCAGAGCTGCAGCTGTGGTCTCAGCAGAGTGGAGCAGAGAGGCAGAATCCCCTCCCTGGCCCTTCAGGGCTGCTCTCCAGCCAGTCTCTGCCCAGCCTATAGCAGTGCTTGGGACTGCCCTGAGCCACCTGCAGGACCTTGCCCTTGGTTTTGCTGAACCTCCTGAGGCTGTCCTGGGCTCAGCTCTGCAGCCTGTCCAGCTCCCTCTGGATGGATCCCTTCCCTCCAGCCTGTGCCTGCTGCACCACACAGCTTGGTGTCCTCAGCAAACCTGCTGAGGGTGCACTGAATGCCACTGTCCATGGCACCAACAAAGCTGTTGAGCAAGCCTGCTCCCAGCCCTGATCCCTGAGGGACTCTACTTGTCCCTGGCCTCCACTTGGCCAAGGAGCCATTGACAGCCACCCTCTGGGTGCAGCCCTCAGGCCAGTTCTGTACCCACTGAATGCTCCATCCATGGAACCCATCCTGCACCAGCCTGGGGACCAGGATGTGCTGTGGGGCAGCGTTGAAGGCTTTGCTCAGGCCCAGGTATATCTCCCTAGATTTCAAATAGGAAGGTGCTTGCCTTTAAATGCAGAAGAGCTACTGAATTCCTGGTGTCCTGAGAATAAGACCTTGGCTCAAGGCAGATTTCTCAGGGAATTGAGTGGTATTTACATCATATATTTTTTTCCCCCTCATGAGGCTAGGACTGGGTGGAAGTCTGTTTATCACTGAGCAGACTCTTTGTTTGAGCACACTGTTGACTCTTGGAGTTAGAGATTATTTCTCTGCAGTCTCCTTGTGGTTACTTATTTGTGATCTTTACAAGAGAGATTTCTTTTCACTTGCTCTTTATTTTTTTCCCCAGACCTCTGGGTAAGTTCAGACAAAACTATTCTGTAGAGGAGAATGTGCACAGAATTGCCTAAGGTAGCATCACTCAGTCTGAAGTGAGATTTAAATGCTGTATATAACACAGTACAAAGTGGAAGAATAAACCCCTGTCCAAAATCACCTTTTGTACAGGGAAAGAAGAATGCTTTGTGCTACACTCAGAATGGTTTGGGTTGAAAGAGACCTCCAAAGGCCATTTAGCTCATCCCCCTCTGGAGTCATCAAGGACATCCTCAACTAGGTCAGGTTGCCCAGAGCCCTGTCCAGCCTCACCTTGAATATCTCCAGGGATGGTGCCCCAGCCACAGAATCATAGAATCAATAAGGTTGGAAGAGACCTCAGAGATCACCTCCCTGGGCAACCTGTGCCAGTGTTCCACCACCCTCCTGGTGCAGAACTTGTTCCTCACATCCAATCTCAATCTTCTCTGCTCTAATTTGAAGCCATTGTTCCTCCTCCTGTCCCTGCAGGCCTTTGCAAACAGTCTCTCTCCATCCTTCCTGTAGCCCCCTTCAGGTCCTGGCAGGCTGTCTCCCTGAAGCCTTCTCCTCTCCAGGCTGAGCACCCCCAGCTCCCCTCAGCCTGTCCTTGTAGCAGAGCTGCTCCAACCCCCTGATCTGTTCTGTGGTCCTTCTCTGGAGCCTCTCCATCAGCTCCATGTCCTTCCTGTATTGAGGGCTGCAGAGCTAGACACAGCACTCCAGGTGAGGTCTTACCAGAGCAGAGTAAAGAGGCAGAATCACCTCTGCATTGTCAGCTTCAAAGCCATCATGGCAATGTGTTTCCAGCTTGGAAAACAATATCATTGTTCAACTCAATCTCTTTATGACCTCTGCACTTTGTGATGAAACACTCTGATTCTGAAGAGAAACAGAGTCCAGAGACTAGGTAGGAGCTGGCAGACACAAAGAATTGCAGCAAGCTAAATGTCCTGTGCTTCTCTGAAGAAATTCTTCCCAGCAAGAGGGATTGGCCTTTGGGATGTGCTGCCCAGGGAGGTGGCGGAGCCACCAGCCCTGGAGGTGTTCAGGAAGAGCCTGGGTAAAGCACTTGGTGCCAGGGTTGAGTTGATTAGATGGTGTTGGGTGATAGGTTGGACTCAGTGATCTCAAAGGTCTTTTCCAACCTGGTTAATTCTGTGTTCTGTAAGTTAAGGACAGGAAAACTTAATAGCTCAGCTGCAGGTGGAGCTATTTATTCTCCAGACGCTGTGAACCATGCTTAGGCCTTCAGGATGCAACCACTCCTGCACTCATTGCAAAGGCCTTTCTAAATTTGCCTTAGACTTCACACCTTTTAGAGGCAAGGACTGCTCAAGCCCACACAACTGCACTCAATAATTCATCTGACACACAGGTTTCTGGATGAGGCCCTTGGTGCCATGGTTTGGTTGCTTCGATGGTGCTGGGTGATAGGTTGGACTTGATGATCTCCAAGGTCTCCCCCAAGCTGGTTAATCCTGTACTTCTCTATTTGGGGCACTAAAGCAGAAGGGGTTTTGGTCACCTGTACTATTCCAGGGAGTTCAGTAATTTTTCCTCTGAGGAACAATCACAGGATGTTAGGGGTTGGAAGGGATCTCTGAAGATCAATGAGTCCAACCCCCTGCCAGAGCAGGGCCATAGACTTCAGCACAGGGCACACAGAACACATCCAGATGGGTCTGAAAGGCTCCACACCAGGAGACTCCACAACCTCTCTGGGCAGCCTGCTCCAGGGCTCTGCCAGCCTCACAGGGCAGAAGTTCCTCCTCCTGCTGAGCTGGAACCTCCTGGGCTGCAGTTGCCATCCACTGCCTCTTGTCCTATCCCAGGGAGCAAGTGAGCAGAGCCTGGCCCTGTCCCCTCCCTCCTGAACCCCAGCCCTCAGCTCTTGATGGATGTTGATCAGATCCCTCTCAGTCTTCTCCTCTCCAGACTAACACCCCCAGGGATCCAGCCAGCCCTTAAACACCTCCAGGGATGAGGCTTCCACCACCTCCCTGGGCAACCTGTGCCAGGCTCTCACCACCCTCATGGGGAAGAATTTCTCCCTAACAGCCAATCTGAATCTACCCAGTTCTAGTTTTGTTCCACTGAGATATTCCAGGTGAGGCTGGAGAGGGCTGTGGGCAACCTGCTTGAGTTGAGGATGTCCCTGCTGGCTGCAGAGAGGGTTGGGCTGGATGACCTTTGTCTGTCCCTTCCATACCAAACCATTAAATGATTCTTGCTCTGCACATCTTCCCTCCTATAACACACAGGTAACTCGTTTAAAAGAGTTGGACAGGAGGTTCTGCTTGTTGCTCCATGTCCTAGCTGCTCATCAGTGCACTCCCCATTATGTCACAGCTCCAGGACTGGAGTTACACAGCTAGAAGGACTGCAGTGCACTTGTAGCTCTCCAGAACACAGTTTTATCCTGCAGGTAGGAACATACTTTGCTGGGTTTTTTCCCTTCTTGTCTAGCACACCCTGCCCTCCCCTCATCTCTGCACAGATGAATGGTTTCACTGATTAATAGTAAGTCCACTTCCACTCATAAACTTGATGGCTTCACTTGACTAATAGTAAGTCCATGACTATTATGAACTTGATGGCCTGTATCAAACAGGCTTGAAACAGGGCACACAAAAGCAGGATACTGAAGACAAGCCTCCACTTGCAGCCCAGAGAGCCCAGCAGAGCCTGGGCCAAGCAGCAAGAGAAGTGTGGCCAGCAGGGCCAGGGAGGGGATTCTGCCCCTCTGCTCCACTCTGCTGAGACCACAGCTGCAGCTCTGGGGCCAGCTCTGCAGCCTCTGTGCCAGGAAGGCTCTGGAGGGGCTGGAAGGTGTCCAGAGCAGGGCCAGGAGGAGGAGCAGAGGGCTGGAGCTGCTCTGCTGTGAGGACAGACTGAGGATTGTGGGGTGTGCAGGCTGGAGAAGAGAAGGCTCCCAGGAGACCTCATTGTGGCCCTGAAGTATCTGCAGGGGGCTACAAGAAAGCTGGGGAAGAACTTTTGAGAGTGTCAGGGAGTGATAGGAATAAGGGGAATGGAGCAAAACTTGAAATGGACAGATTGAGATTGGCTGTGAAGAAGAAGTTGTTGCCCAGGAGGGTGGTGAGAGCCTGTCCCAGGCTGCCCAGGGAGGTGGTGGCAGCCTCCTGCCTGGAGGTGTTTGCAGCCAGGCTGGAGGTGGCTGTGAGCAGCCTGCTGCAGTGTGAGGTGTCCCTGCCCATGGCAGGGGGTTGGGACTGGCTGATCCTTGAGGTCCCCATCAATCCTAACAATCCTAGGATTCTATGTTTCTACTTACTTGTAAGCAGAGTTTCCTTTTATTTCCAGTCCACTGTGGAGCATTTTTCTTTCACTCCTTGGGAAGGGGTCATAAATCTTTTCTGTCCTTTTGTCCTGGGCCTCAAAACTTGGACAACTTCTCCCTTCAGGGACAGCCTTTTACTTTCTGCAACCCCAACCCAGTACAGAATATTTAGCAGTGACCTTGTTCCCCATAGGTTCAAGCATAAACAAGAGCCTTTGTGCGTGCCAGCCCCCAGCAGGAGCTCCACATCTCCAGCACTGTGCCTGCTGGAAGCAGACACTGTCTGCATGTATTTGCTGTTCTCTGCAGCAGGTGCAGCTTACTTAAAAGAGGATCAGCTGAAAAGTAAAATGCTGGTGGGACTTTATATCACACAGAAGCATTGAGAGAAGCTTTTCCTTACCTCCATCTCCATCAGCAGTTTACCAGACACGTTTGTGGTCCCCTCTCCGAAGGGGGATGTGCTACTGAAGGGCAGATGTCTGTTTTCACAGCTGGCCAAGCCACAACCTGATCCTTACTGAGATGTGCAGAACAAAAAGAAGACATTTGATAGAATCACAGAATTGTCAGGGCTGGAAGGGACCTCAAGGCTCAGCCAGTCCCAGCCCCCTGCCATGGGCAGGGACACCTCACACCACAGCAGCTTGCTCACAGCCACCTCCAGCCTGGCTGCAAACACCTCCAGGCAGGAGGCTGCCACCACCTCCCTGGGCAGCCTGGGACAGGCTCTCACCACCCTCCTGGGGAAAAACTCCTTCCTAACATCCAATCTTAATCTATCCACTTGTAGTTTTGCTCCATTGCCCCCAGTCCTATCACTCCTTGACACCCTCAAAAGCCCTCCCCAGCTTTCTTGGAGCCACCTCAGATCTGGATCCACAATTAGGTCTCCTCAGAGCCTTCTCCTCTCCAGCCTGCACAACCCCAACTCCCTCAGTCTGTCCTCACAGCAGAGCAGCTCCAGCCCTCTGCTCCTCCTCCTGGCCCTGCTCTGGGCACCTTCCAGCACCTCCAGAGCCTGCCTGGCACAGAGGCTCCAGAGCTGGCCCCAGAGCTGCAGCTGTGGTCTCAGCAGAGTGGAGCAGGCAGAATCCCCTCCCTGGCCCTGCTGGCCACACTTCTCTTGCTGCAGCCCAGGCTCTGCTTGGCTCTCTGGGCTTTCATTGTTCTCCCCTTATACAGCAAAGCAAAAGCTGCAGTTTGCTGGACCTGAAATTATGAGCAGCAATTAAAAATGTAGGAAGTGGCAATACCATTTCCTTGACTGGTTTGCCATGGTTGGATGAACTGATCATCCTTTCTTCACATCTAGTGAGATGCTTGGCTGAACTGATCATCATTTCTTCACCTTTAGTGAGTCAGAATTACAGAACATCCTCCACAACTTGTCTGCAAGTTGCTTCAAATATTAACTCATGGTGAGAAAGCTCTTCAGAACACACCAGATACATGCATGCTGTGTAATAACATGTAGCCTTTTGCACCTAACATTATCCTCTCTGCAGTGCATTGCAACTAGATGACAGCATCACAGAATCTTAGGGGCTGGAAGGGACCTCAAAAGCTCATCCAGTCCAACCCCCTTGCCAGAGCAGGGTCACCTAGAGCAGCTCACACAGGAACACATCCAGGTGGGGTTGGAATATCTCACAACCCCCCTGGGCAGCCTGCTCCAGGACTCTGTCACCCTCACAGGAGAATAAATCCTTCCTCCTGTTTCCATGGCACTTCCTCGGCTCACCTTCCCCACTGCCCCTTGTGCTGCACTGGGCAGCCCCCGCAGAGCCTGGCTCCAGCCTCTGGGCACTGCCCCTGCACAGCTTCCCCCCAGCAAGAGCTCAGCTCTCAGGCTCCTCCTCTCCAAGCTCCAGAGCCCTCAGCTCCCTCAGGCTCTCCTCCTGAGGAAGATCTTCCACTGCCTGCAGCAGCTCTGTGGGTCTGTGGTGGTGGCAGCCTCCTGCCTGGAGGTGTTTGCAGCCAGGCTGGAGGTGGCTGTGAGCAACCTGCTGTGGTGTGAGGTGTCCCTGGCTATGGCAGGGGGTTGGAACAGGCTGAGCCTTGAGCTCCCTTCCAACCCTGCCAATTCTCTGATTCCATAGGATCCCTTCTTGCCATTCAAGAGGTTTTATTTCTGTCAAATGCAACGAGAAAGCTTTTCAAACATTGTGACTTTTTTTTCCCCTCCCCTCACATTTGTTAGACTGAAAGTGCAACCACTGAAAAATGCACTTGATTGTTGACAAGCTTTCCTAAACCAGGGATCCTCTCTTACACTTCAGCTGTGAGATGTCCCCCAACATCAAATTGCCAGAGCAGCTCAGCTGGAAAGCAAATGAAGCTGCATTTACAGGCAAAGCCACAATGTGAAATGTGGTGAATATGGGCAAAGTACATTTACAGTAAAATACCATTTATAAACTACACAAGAACCCCCCTGGCCAAAGCCAGGAGGCTACTTGTAGCTTCCCCTTCCCTGCTCCCTCTCTCCACCCCCTTCCACCCTCACTGTACATGGGACAAGAGAAAGAGCAGAGAGTGGTTTGTTAGTACTTTATTGATGATCTGGAGGAGGGCATTGAGTCCATCAGCAGTAAGTTTGCAGATGACACCAAGCTGGGGGCAGGAGTTGATCGTTAGAGGGTAGGAGAGCTCTGCAGAGGGACCTGCCAGGCTGGGCAGATGGGCAGAGGCCAAGGCAGGAGATTGAACACATCCAAGTGCCAGGGGCTGCACATTGGCCACAACACCCCAGGCAGTGTCTACAGGCTGGGGGCAGAGTGGCTGAGCAGCACAGGCAGAGAGGGACCTGGGGTGCTGGTTGATGGAGGCTGAACCGAGCCTGCAGTGTGCCCAGGTGGCCAAGAAGGCCAATGGCATCCTGGCCTGCATCAGGAACAGTGTGGCCAGCAGGAGCAGGAGGTCATTCTGCCCCTGTACGCTGCACGGGTTAGGCCTCACCTTGAGTCCTGGGTCCAGTTCTGGCTCCTCAGTTAGGAAGGAGGTTGACATGGCTGGAAGGTGTCCAGAGAAGGGTACGAAGTTGGTGAGGGGTTTGGAACACAGCCCTGTGAGGAGAGGCTGAGGGAGCTGGGTTGCTTAGCCTGGAGGAGACTAAGGGGTGACCTTATTGCATTCTATAACTACCTGAAGGGAGGTTGTGGACAGGTGGGGGTTGGTCTCTTCTGCCAGGCAACCAGCACCAGAACAAGAGGACACAGTCTCAGGCTGCGCCAGGGGAGGTTTAGGCTGGAGGTTAGGAGGAAGTTCTATACAGAGAGAGTGATTGCCCACTGGAATGTACTGCCCGGGGAGGTGGTGGAGTCACCTTCATTGGAGGTGTTCAGGAGGAGACTTGATGAGGTGCTGGGTGCCATGGGTTAGTTGTTTAGGTGGGTTGGATTGGTTGATGGGTTGGATGTGATGATCTTGAAAGTCTCTTCCAACCTGGTGCATTGTATTGTATTGTATGGTATTGAATTTCAAATCCCTCCTTGAATGCTTGGGAAAAGCCATGCTCCTGCTGCAGGGCAGGTGGAATTTCAAATCCCTCCTTGAATGCTTGGGAAAAGCCATGCTCCTGCTGCAGGGCAGGTGGAATTTCAAATCCCTCCTTGAATGCTTGGGAACAGCCATGCTCCTGCTGCAGGGCAGCTGGAATTTCAAATCCCTCCTTGAATGCTTGGGAAAAGCCATGCTCCTGCTGCAGGGCAGCTGGAATTTCAAATCCTCCTGAATGCTTGGGAACAGCCATGCTCCTGCTGCAGGGCAGCTGGAATTTCAAATCCCTCCTTGAATGCTTGGGAAAACCATGCTCCTGCTGCAGGGCAGCTGGAATTTCAAATCTCTTCTTTGCTGCCCAATGCTTTCACCTGCCAGCCAACTCTAAGCCTTATTAGAGCAGCAGAAGCAGCACAGGAGTGTGCCAAATATCTCCAAAACTCCCCCTAATCGCATCAGGAGTTTATATCTTCAGCTCAGGCTGAACCCTTAGCAGCTTCAGGGAGCAGAGGCAGTTCACTAAACCATAAATAATTGGGGCACTGAGAGCCCGTGCCTGCTTGGAGAGCTGTGTGATTTAATAAACTGCTCAGTGATGTCTGCACAGTGGCTCCTCAAGCCTGTGCTAGTGCCCGTGCCTGCAGCACGGATCGCCCCACTCCTGCTAATTGGATGGCAGCAGGGGGGTTGCATCCTTAGCAGGCAGGGAACAACCATCTCTCGTGGAAGGCTGGGCTGGTTTGAGCCTCTGCCTAGGAAACTTTCCACAGGTCTTGGAGAGAAAGGGGCAGAATGTAAAGAAACCAGGCTGGGATGGAAAAGGGACAGTGATGGCAAGCTGTGAACAATCCCTTGGGCAGATATCTAACAGAGTCAGTCTGTAGGAACCAACTTCCTCTCCTCCTTTTTAGCTTCCTTGCTGCAGCAGATACTGGGTTCTGGCTTCTGCTGCCTTTGCTGACCTGGCTTGCATTTTTTGCTGTGGCTAAGTATGACAGAATCAGCCAGGTTGGAAGGGACCTCAGAGATAATCAAGTCCAACTGATCACAGTATCACAGTATCACTAAGGTTGGAAGAGACCTCCAAGACCATCGAGTCCAACCTGGCACCACAGACCCCATGACTAGACCATGGCACCAAGTGCCACGTCCAATCCCCTCTTGAACACCTCCAGGGACAGTAACGCCACCACCTCCTGGGCAGCACATTCAATTGTGAATCACCTCTCTTGGTGAAGAACTCCTCCTCACCTCCAGCCTACCTCCCCTGGCACAGCTTGAGACTGTGTCCTCTTGTTCTGCTGCTGGTTGCCTGGGAGAAGAGACCAACCCCCACCTGGCTACAACCTCCCTTCAGGGAGTTGGAGAGAGCAATGAGGTCTCCCCTGAGCCTTCTCTTCTCCAGGCTAAGCAACCCCAGCTCCCTCAGCCTCTCCTCACAGGGCTCTGCTGGAGACCCCTCCCAGCTTCGTTGCCCTTCTCTGGGACACCTTCCAGCCTCAACACTTCCTAACCTGAGGAGCCCAGACCTGGACACAGGACTCAAGGTGTGGCCTGACCAGTGGTGAGCACAGGGCAGAATGACCTCCCTGCTCTTGCTGGCCACACTGTTCCTTCGTGCCATGGTCTAGTTGATTAGTTAGGGCTGGATGATTGGCTGGACTTGATGATCTTGGAGGACTCCTCCAACCTGGTTGATTCTGTGTCATTTTGTGCTTTCCAGCAGGATGTCCACTAACCTGTATTGGTGCCTGGTGTTATTTCTCCCCAGGTGCAGGGCTCTACACTTGTCCTCAACTATGAGGCTCTTCCTTGCTCTTTGTCCTCTACGTCATGAGGTTCACCTTTGCCCTGCTCTCTAGCCTGTCCAGATCTCGCTGGCTAGCAGCACACCACCCCAGCAAGCACACCAAGCAGACACCTTTGCAAGAGCCTCTTACTCAAAAGTCAACAAAGGATTTCCTTCTGCATGAGTAACTTTCTGGTGTAAGTCATCCCTTAAGGAAAAGAAAACAAAAAAGGAGACAACACTTTATTTTATGAAGGCTTTTAGGTGTACCTGAAGCCAGCAAATGAGCTCTTTCAAATGAAACAGCTCTTAATGGACACTAATTGCATCACTCCTTGCATTATAGATCTATGTATTCCTCTCTTTATCAATTATGTCCTAATGAAGCTGCCTGGAGGTGTTCATAATGTAATTGCCTACTCCTGAACCAAGGAGATAATTGCTGAATTGTCAAAAACCTGCTGATTTCATGGCCTCCACCAAAACATTTACACACTCCAAGTTAGCAAGTTATAATAGTCATCCACACCTTGGGACATTAGGACTCAGCCTTCTTTATGAGGAGGCTCAGGGGAGGCCTCGCTGCTGTCTGCAACTCCCTGAAGGGAGCACAGGCTGCCCAGGGAGGTGGTGGCAGCCTCCTGCCTGGAGGTGTTTGCAGCCAGGCTGGAGGTGGCTGTGAGCAAGCTGCTGTGGGGTGAGGTGTCCCTGCCCATGGCAGGGGTTGGGACTGGCTGAGCCTTGAGCTCCCTTCCAACCCTGCCAAGGCTATGATTCTATGGAAAGACCTTGCTGGTGCACACATCCATCAGGCAGCCCTGCCTACCCAAGCCCATGTGCATTAGCTTACTTTTGTAACTCCACCAAATTCCATCTGAGCTTTCTTTCCTTCTTCTGACCTAATTCAACACGAAGGAAATTCAATAGCAGCTCCTAATATCTGAAGCATTATTTCCCAAGAGGAATTTAACACCACTTCTACATCAAATAATAATGTGTTGAGTAATGGAATGTATGCACTGATGGCAGCCAGAAGGCAAAGAAGTGAACAAAAAGAAGACCCCCAAAACAAATCCAACAACCCAAACCTCTCAAACAAGCAAACAAGACAGAGCAAACAAGCAAAAACATAGGAAAATATCTATGTACTTTAAAAGAAGCAACCAAACAGCTTGCTGGTATTTAGGTATGCCTGAGGCAGGCCAAGAGGGCCAATGGCATCCTGGCTTGCATAGTTGCATAGTTTCAGTCAGGGTTGGAAGGGACCACAAGGATCAGCCAGTTCCAACCCCCCTGCCATGGGCAGGGACACCCCACAGATCAGGCTGGCCACAGCCTCATCCAGCCTGGGGCTTAAAAACCCTCCAGGACAGGGCCTCAACCACCCCCTGGACAACCCATTCCAGGGCTTCACCACTCTCATGGGGAAGAACTTCTGCCTCACCTCCAGCCTGAATCTCCCCACTTCCAGCTTCAGTCCATTCCCCCTAGTCCTGTCACTACCTGAGATCCTGAGCAGTCCCTCCCCAGCCTTCCTGTAGCCCCCTTCAGATCCTGGAAGGCCACAATGAGGTCACCTGGGAGCCTTCTTCTTCTCCAGACTGAACAGCCCCACCTCCCTCAGGCTGTCCTCACAGCAGAGCAGCTCCAGCCCTCTGCTCCTCCTCGTGGCCCTGCTCTGGACACCTTCCAGCACCTCCAGATCCCTCTTGTCATGGGGCCCAAACTGGAGGCAGTACTCTCAGGTGGGTCTCAGCAGTCTGAGCAGAGGGGGAGAATCCCCTCCCTTGCCCTGCTGGCCACATTCTCTGCTGCAGCCCAGGCTCTGCTTGGCTTTCCGGGCTGCAAGTGCACCCTGAGAGCATTGCATCAGGAAGAGTGTGGCCAGCAGGAGCAGGGAGGCCATTCTGCCCCTGTACACTGCACTGCTGAGCCACACCTTGAGTCCTGTGTCCAGTTCTGGGCTCCTCAGGTTAGGAAAGATGTTGGCTGCTGGAAGGTGTCCAGAGAAGGGCAAGAATGATGGGGAGGGGTCTGGAGCACAGCCCGTTGAGGAGAGGCTGAGGGAGCTGGGGTTGCTTAGCCTGCAGAAGAGGAGGCTCAGGGGAGACCTTCTTGCTCTCTGCAACTCCCTGAAGGGAAGGGAGGCTGTGGCCAGGTGGGGGTTTAGGCTGCAGCTGAGGAGAAAGTTCTTCCCAGCCAGAGAGATTGACCCTTGGGATGTGCTGCCCAGGGAGGTGGTGGAGTCACCATCCCTGGAGGTGCTCAAAAAAAGACTTGGCTGTGCCACTTGTAGCTATGGTTTAGTTCTCAGAAGGTGCTGGGTATTAGGTCATAGGTTGGACTTGCTGATCTCTGAGGTCTTTTCCAACCTGCTTGATTCTATGATGCTAATAATCCCCTGAATAAGGAATTTAAAGTTTTAAATTTCCCGTTGTTTTAGAGAGGAAAATTGTCAAAGGATCTGAGAATGAATCTTAGTCATGGAATCATAGAATTGTCTGGGCTGGAAGGGACCACCAAAGCGCATCCAGTCCAACCTCCCTGCACTCAGCAGGACCATCCTCAGCTAGATCAGGGTGCCCAGGGTCTCACTGAGCTTCACCTTGTATATCTCCAAGGAAGGGTCCCCAGCCACCTCCCTGGATGACTTGTTCCAGTTTTCCATTAACCTTATAGTTAAGACCTTGTTCCTAACACCCAATCTATATCTGCTCTTCTCCAGCTTAAAGCCATTGTCCTTCACCCTTTCCCTGCAGGCCTTGGCAAACAGTCTCTCTCCATCCTTCTTGTAGCCCCCTTCAGCTACTGGGAGTCCTCCTCTTTGATTCATTAGGCCTTTGCCTCAACATGACAGAAGTGTGTTGTGATTAGCAGTGTCCTAGGTTGAGCACTATGTAGCATCATAGAATTATAGAATGGTCTGGGTTGGAAGGGACCTCCAAAGGTCATCCAGTCCAACCCCCTCTGAGTACTGTGCACAGCACTCAGGAGGAGGCCTCGCCAGTGCCATGCAGAGGGGCAGGATCCCATCCCTAGTCCTGCTGGTCACACTATTCCTGATACAAACCAAGATGCCATTGGCCTTCTCTTTCAGTATCATTTTCCATATGATGCTTTCACAGGCTCAGAGGATGTTAAGAGTTGGGAGGGACCTCTGGAGACCTTCCAGTGCCAGCCCCCTGCCAGAGCAGGAGCAGAGAACCCAGCACAGGGCACACAGAACACCTCCAGACAGGGCTGCAAAGGCTCCACACCAGGAGACTCCACAACCTCTCTGGGCAGCCTGCTCCAGGCCTCTGCCAGCCTCACAGGCAGAAGTTCTCCTCCTGCTGAGCTGGAACCTCCTGGGCTGCAGTTGCCATCCACTGCCTCTTGTCCATGCCAGGGTGCAGCTGAGCAGAGCCTGCCCTGGCCCCTTCCTGCCTGAGCCCCAGCCCTCAGCTCTTGAGAGACATTGATCAGATCCCTTCTCAGCCTTCTCCTCTCCAGACTGAACAGCCCCAGGGCTCTCAGCCTCTCCTCACAGGGCAGTGCTGCAGTCCCTTCAGCACCCTGGTAGCCCTCCCTTGGACTCTCTCCAGCAGATCTGGGGAGTCCAGAGCTGGATGCAATATCCTAGGTGTGGCCTCACCACAGCAGAGTTAAGGGGGAGGAGAACCTCCTTTGATCTAATAAGAGACATGGGATAAAAAGTGACTTTTCTGCATCATTTACTTCAATCTTCATAAACAATATCTGCTGTATGCTGAAAATTATCCAGGAGCTCCAAGTGTCCTGCAGCTGAGTCCCCTTTCCATTGCCTTCTCTTGCAATATTGTTTTCCATAAGGAGACAAATTCCAGTGCTTGCCAAAATCAGTTTCCCAGGGTGCTTGCAGAGCAGGCCCTCAGTTTCTTTAAACACTTCCTACACTGTATGGCTAAATTTGCATCACTCCACGCTGCAAGGCCACCTCAAGAACCTTTTGTGCTTGCAAGGTTTGCTTCCTTGTCATGTTGTATTTCTTCTGAGGCATGTGATGCTCTCTTCTGCCATTTGGGGCACGCTGGAGAGCTGCTGTACCATTTCCTCCTGATTTCTAACACCACTTTCTGCAGGCTTTTCAGTTCTCTTGATAGTAAGATTAATAAAACACTGGCATCCTTGTAAATCAATCCAGGTGGAAAACATTCGAGGCAAAGGCAGCAATATTTAATGTGCAAGCTGCAGCAGTGTTAATCCCCTAGTCTATGGGAAGGAACACTCTGGGAAGT
>CM037636.1:48857264-48913555 GCA_015227895.2 Colaptes auratus | reverse complement strand
TTCCATTCCATTCCATTCCAATCTAAATCTACTCTTCTCTAGTTTGAAGCCATTGTCACTCATCCTGTCCCTGCAGGCCTTTTCAAACTGTTTTCTCCATCCTTCTTGTAGCCACTTAGGAGCTGGCAGGCTGCTATGAGGGTGTTCTGGAGCCTTCTCTTCTCCAGGCTGAACAATCCCAGCTCCCTCAGCCTTGCCATCTTCATACTGACTGAGGGTGCTCCAAATTCCCTCATCCAGATAATTGATAAAAATATCAAAGAGAACTGGACAAAACATTGAGACCTGGAGAGCACCCACCTGTCACAGGCTGCCAGCTGGGTTTAACTCCATTTGCTGCCACTCTCTGGGCCTGGCTATCCATAGTATTCAGATTGGATGTGAGGAAGAAGTTGCTCCCCATGAGGGTGGTGAGAGCCTGGCACAGGTTGCCCAGGGAGGTGGTGGAAGCCTCCTGCCTGGAGGTTTTGAAGGTCAGGCTGGATGTGGCTGTGAGCAACCTGCCATAGTGTGAGATGTCCCTCCCCATGGCATGGGGTATGGAACATGATGGCCCTTGAGGTCCCTTCCAACCCTGAAAATGCTGTGAGTCTATGATTCTAACTTGGTATTTGCACTCCAGAATGTCTTTTAAGCGTTTGCTTCACCTACTTCCTGGAGCCATAACTGAAGTCAAGGTATTCTCTTTACAAACTCCCATATACTCTAACTGTCAAGTGCTGTACCCTGGGAAAGAGGCCAAAAAAGAGAAGTTTTACTTCCCACACGAACAATTCTGGCATCTGAAGTCTGAGGCACACACAGGGAGATTATGCAATTCCTCTGTAATTAATGGGATTTTTTTTCCCTTAGTCTTTATGCACAAAAAGGTGAAGCTGCTGAAGAACAACTAAAGAAACAGGAGATGAGAGTCAAGAGGCAGCTTAGGAAGCTGTATCAGTCTAGGAGAGAATAACCACAGAATTATTGAGGCTGGAATAGACCTCTGAGATCAACAATTCTCCCCCTCTGCTCTGGGGAGACCACAGCTAGACCAAGTGGGAAGAGACCTTCCAGATCATCGCATCCAACCTATTACCCAACACCGTCTAATCAACTAAACCAGAGCACCAAGCACCCTATCAAGTCTCCTCCTGAACACTTCCAGTGATGGTGACTCCACCACCTCCCTGGGCAGCACATTCCAAAGGGCAATCACTCTCTCTGTGTAGAACTTCCTCCTAACATCCAGCCTAAACCTCCCCTGGCACAGCTCGAGACTGTGTCCTCTTGTCCTGGTGCTGGCTGCCTGGGAGAAGAGACCAACCTCTGCTTGTCTACAACCTCCCTTCAGGGAGTTGTAGAGAGGAATAAGGTCACCCCTGAGCCTCCTCTTCTCCAGGCTTAGCAACCCCAGCTCCCTCAGCCTCTCCTCACAGGGCTGTGCTCCAGACCCCTCACCAACTTTGTTATGCTTCTCTGGACACATTCAAGTATCTCAATGTCCTTCTTAAACTGAGGGAGCCAGAAGGGGAAGGATCTGGCGATGCTGGAAGGTGTCCAGAGCAGGGCCATGAGGATGATCAGAGGGCTGGAGCTGCTCTCCTGTGAAAAGAGACTGAGGGAGTTGGGTCTGTTCAGTCTGGAGAGGAGAATACTCCCAGGAGACCTAATTGTGGTCTTCTGAGGGGGCTCCAAATGCTGGGAGGGACTTTTTAGGGTGTTGGGTAGGGATAGAACTAGAGGGAATGGAAGAAAACTGGAAATGGTTAGGTTGAGATTGGCTGTTAGGAAGAAGTTGTTGCCCATGAGGGTGGTGAGAGCCTGGCCCAGGCTGCCCAGGGAGGTGGTGGCAGCCTCCTGCCTGGAGGTGTTTGCAGCCAGGCTGGATGTGGCAGGGACACCTCACACTTGATCAGGTTGCTCACAGCCCCAGCCAGCCTGGCCTTCAAAACCTCCACTTCCACCACCTCCCTGGGCAAATGTTTCAAGATCATGTTCATGTTCTACCTGAGTTAATCAGAAAATACCTCCTGAAGCAACCATTGGAATGTGCTACCCAGGGAGGTGGTGGAGTCACTATCACTGGAAGTGTTCAAAAAGAGCCTGGATGAGGCACTTGGTGCCATGGTTGAGGTGATTAGGTGGTGTTGGGTGATAGGTTGGACTCGATGATCTTGAAGGTCTTTCCCAAGCTGCTTAATTCTGTGACTCTGTGAAACCTTCTCCATCGAATTGTGTGTTTAAAAAGAGCCTGGATGAGGGACTTGGTGCCATGGTTGAGGTGATTAGGTGGCGTTGGGTGATAGGTTGGACTTGATGATCTTGGAGGTCTTTCCCAAGCTGCTTAATTCTGTGACTCTGTGAACCCTTCTCCATCGAATCATGTGTGCATCATTCCTATGGGCAGGAGTGTTTTACTATGTCTTTAAATTACCTTAGAACTAAAAGAGTCCACTAAAGGTTGGTGGGGGTTTTTGTTTGGTGGCTGATGTGGGGCAGGAAGGGTTGAGATCATGAACAACAGGACCAAAGTGTGTTCAAAGCTCTGTTGCCTGCATATTTTATGTTCACTCATGCACTTTCATAGAATCACAGAATTGTTAGGCCTGGAAGGCACCACAAGGATCATCCAGTCCCAAGCCCCCTGCCCCGGGCAGGGACACCTCACACTGCAGCAGGTTGCTCTCAGCCACCATTTTGGTCCATTTCACAGTCTTGGTCCATTTAGCTGCATGGTGGTGTTACATAAATCCTTCTGTATTCCCTGTGCTGATGTTTGTCATCTGAGGGAAAGGATCAGGACTGTGCTGGATGTGGGCAGCTTATGTGATATGATGAGAGCCCAGGTCACAAGGTTAAGCTGGCATTTGCATGCAGCATTGTTATTTATTAGTGATCTCACTCAATCTGTGGGTGAGAGAGAGGGGAGGACACTTATTCAACACGATGGCTTGGGCTGGAAGGGATCTAGTTCCACCCCCAGGGGCAGGGGTACCCTTCGCTAGACCAGATTGCTCATGGCCTCATCTAGCATGGCCTTGAACACCTCCAGGAAGGGAAGCTTCAGAGAATGCTGAATGTCCTTGAGATGTCAAAGGCAAGATGTTGCTAAACCTTCTGGATGTTTACTAGGTCTTGTTTATTTGGTTTATATCTATATATATAGACATATAGATATAGAATCATAGAATCATAGAATCAACCAGGTTGGAAAAGACCTCAGAGATCATCAAGTCAAACTAACTAGCTAATACCTAACACCTCCTGACCACTAAACCATGGCTCCAAGTGCCATATCCAAGCCTTGCTTGAGCACCTCCAGTGATGGGGACTCCACCACCTCCCTGGGCAGCACATCCCAAGGGCCAATCTCTCTTGCTGGGAACAACTTTCTCCTCACCTCCAGCCTAAACTTCCCCTGGCACAGCTTGAGACTGTGTCCTCTTGTTCTGGTGCTGGCTGCCTGGGAGAAGAGACCAACCCCCACCTGGCTACAACCTCCCTTCAGAGAGCTGGAGAGAGCAAGAAGGTCTCCCTGAGCCTCCTCTTCTGCAGGCTAAGCAACCCCAGCTCCCTCAGCCTCTCCTCCCAGGGCTGTGCTCCAGACCCCTCCCCAGCTTTGTTGCCCTTCTCTGGACACATTCAAGTCTCTCAATATCCTTCTTAAACTGAGGAGCCTTCTTGGCCCCCTGGGCTGGTTGGACTTGATGACCTTGAAGGTCTTCTCTGAGTGTTTCATTCTGTACTCTGCATGTTAGTCTTGTCATCACACCCAATTTCATGCAGGATCTCCATCTCATGCACAGCCACAAGTTTAAGAAGGATGGCAGTTACATTTTGAACCAAACCTTGCTTTGATTCAAAAGAAACGCCTCCTTGCTTTAAATGCCACCTCTTAAAATATGTCTAACAGTGCACCCAGCCTTTGCACACTAAGGCTATAATTAAACCACTGCATACTGAGATTGTTTTTATTCTCACTCTAGGCACTTATTAGCATGTTTTGTTATCAAGGAAGACAAAAAAACCTCCATTCTGTTCAAAACTGAGTCACTTTCCAGTTACACTGTGTTAGCAAGGTGTTAGCAAAGACTTTTCCACTGTCTGCTAATTTTTTCCAGGTCTCTGGGTTTTATCATGACTCAGGCAAGCAGCACCAGAACAAGAGGACACAGCCTCAAGCTGAGCCAGGGGAAGTTTAGGCTGCAGGTGAGGAGAAAGTTCTTGCCAGCAAGAGAGATTGGCTCTTGGAATGTGCTGCCCAGGGAGGTGGTGGAGTCCCCATCCCTGGAGGTGTTCAAAAAAGACTTGGCTGTGGCACTTGGAGCCATGGCTTAGTTGTCAGGAAGTGTTAGGGATTAGGCAATAGGTTGGACTTGATGATCTCTGAGGGCTTTCCCAACCTGGTTGTTTCTATGAGTCTCTGATTCAGAGACTGAAAGAGCAGTCTTGTCCAGGGAATTTTGATGGACAAAATGCTGGACAGTTGTCTTGATATTGCTGTGACAATGAGCATGGCATGGATGGAATGGTGAGGCCAGGGGTTTACCCCTTTCTTTGAGCTAAACTGAAACCTTTGTTGCTGTTGTTATTATCACAGAATCATAGAATCAACCAGGTTGGAAAAGACCTCAGAGATCATCAAGTCCAACCTATTGCCTAATACCTAACACCTCCTGACAACTAAACCATGGCTCCAAGTGCCACAGCCAAGCCTTTTTTAGCACCTCCAGGGCTGGTGACTCCACCACCTCCCTGGGCAGCACATTCCAATAGCAAATTACTCTTTCTGGGAAGAACTTTCTCTTCAGCTCAAGCCTAAACCTCCCCTGGCACAGCTTGAGACTGTGTCCTCTTGTTCTAGTGCTGGGTGCCTGGGAGAAGAGACCAACTCCCACCTGGCTACAGCCTCCCTTCAGGGAGTTGTAGAGAGCAAGAAGGTCTCCCCTGAGCCTCCTCTTCTCCAGGCTAAGCAACCCCAACTCCCTCAGCCTCTCCTCACAGGGCTGTGCTCCAGACCTTTCCCCAACCTCATTGTCCTCCTCAAGTGATACATGTTCAAGTATTAAGTATATTGTGAGGTGTCCCTGACCATTTCAGGGGCATGGGAACTAGATTAGTCTTGAGATCCCTTCACATTCAGTCTCCATTGAAGCAACTGGGAAGTGCTATCACAATAAGCTGTAATAAAGACCAGCAGCTCTGAAGCAAGAGGTAGAAACAGGTCACAGCCTGCAAAGATTTGACTGCTGGACTTGCAAATTTTTATCTGCTAAACTTCTGAGCAAAACCCAGGACCAGAACTGCTCATTAATAATTACAGAAAGGGAGGCTTCACACAATTCCTACCTGTATTTCATGATGAAGCAGTAAGATTTCTGTGACAGCATTACATATTAAATGATTGATTAAAGGCAATCATTTGCACCTCTTTTACACTTCCCCTTGCTTACCAGGCTTTGATCAAAACATTACTTTTCATCTTGATGAGCTGGATGCTTTGTACACTCAGAGTCTCAAAATGAAAATGTAAATGAATACACAGAGTGAAGACTCAACAAAGCTAAAGGGGGAAAGGTGGATGCCGTTTGACCTGGGAAAACTCCTGCCCTTTTCATTCCTTTGCATCTGCTTTCGTTTCTGCCAGGGTGATGAAGGGACTGAAAGAGCTGTCTGATGGGGAAAGGTGAGAGACCTGGGGCTGGTTAGCCTGGAGAGAAGACTGAGAGATCTGAACATGAGCCAGCAGTGTGCCCAAGTGGCCAAGAAGGCCAATGGCATCTGGCATGCATCAAGAATAGTGTAGCCAGGAGCAGGGAGGTCATTCTGCCCTGTGCTCAGCACTGCTTAGGCCACACCTTCAGTCCTGTGTCCAGTTCTGGGCTCCTCAGTTGAAGAATGAGATTAAGATGCTTGGATGTGTCCAGAGAAGGGCAATGAGGCTGGGGAGGGGTCTGGAGCACAGCCCTGTGAGGAGAGGCTGAGGGAGCTGGGGTGGCTTAGCCTGGAGAAGAGGAGGCTCAGGGGAGACCTTCTTGCTCTCTGCAACTCCCTGAAGGGAGGTTGTAGCCGGGGGGGTTGGTCTGTTCTCCCAGGCAACCAGCACCAGAACAAGAGGACACAGTCTCAAGCTGTGCCGGGGAAGTTTAGGCTGGAGGTGAGGAGAAAGTTCTTCCCAGAGAGTGTTGTTAGGCATTGGAGTGTGCTGCCCAGGGAGGTGGTGGAGTCACCATCCTGGGAGATGTTTAAAAAAGGCTTGGCTGTGGCACTTGGAGCCATGGTTTAGTTGTCAGGAGGTCTGTGGTGACAGGTTGGACTTGGTGTTCAAGAGGAGACTGGACGTGGCACTGGGTGCCATGGTTTAGTCAGGAGGTCTGTGGTGACAGGCTGGACTTGGTGTTCAAGAGGGGATTGGACATGGCACTTGGAGCCATGGTTTAGTCATGAGGTCTGTGGTGACAGGTTGGACTTGGTGACCTTTGAGGTCTCTTCCAACCTCGGTGATTCTGTGATTCTGTGATTCTGTGATCTTATTAATGTTTACAAATGCCTGAAAGGTGGGTGTGAGGAAGAAGGGACCATTCTCCTCCAGTGAGGTCCTAAGACAGGAGAAAGAACAATGGATACCAACTGGAACCCAGGAAGTTCTATCTCAGCATAAGGAAAATCTTCTTTACTGTCAGGGTGCTGGAGCCCTGGAGCAGGCTGCCCAGAGAGGTTGTGAAGTCTCCTACTCTGGAGCCTTTCAAGGCCTGTCTGGATGTGTTCCTGTGTGACCTGAGCTAGATTGTATGGTCCTGCTCTGGCAGGGGGGTTGGACTCGATGGTCTCTTTGGGTCCCTTCCAACCCCTGATACCCTGTGATCTCTAAGTTCCCCTATTCAATTCTGTTTACTTCGTAGACAAGTTCAGCTCAGGTTCAGTCCCTTTCATCTGGCAGGCACTACATGCACTTTCTTTTGAGCAGCTCAGACTTTAAGTGGAAATTAGTCTGTTTGATTCAAAACTTTATACTTTCCATTACCTTTCTTTTGTTCCTTTGTCTTACCTCAAGGGCAAAATTATTTGTGTTTGGAGTAATTGAAGCTTAAATGTTGTGAGAAGGTAAAGGGTGGTGAAAAGAAGAAGCATTGAGTGCAGCCTCAGCAAGGTTGCTGCTGACACCAAGCTGTGTGCTGCAGCAGACAGCTGGAGGGAAGGGATCCATCCAGAGGGACCTGGACAGGCTGGAGAGGTGGGCACAAGCCAACCTCAGGAGCTTCAACAAGACCAAGGGCAGGGTCCTGCAGCTGGGTCGAGGCAATCCCAGGCACAAATCCAGGCTGAGCAGGGACTGGCTGGGGAGCAGCCCAGAGGAGA
Source organism: Colaptes auratus (assembly GCA_015227895.2). NCBI lineage: Eukaryota > Metazoa > Chordata > Aves > Piciformes > Picidae > Colaptes > Colaptes auratus. The sequence continues at coordinate 48,906,214 of CM037636.1, read as the reverse complement.
GAGACTTGGGGGTGCTGGGGCAGGAGAAGCTCACCAGGAGCTCTCAGGGTGCACTTGCAGCCCGGAAAGCCAATCAGATCCTGGGCTGCAGCAGGAGAAGTGTGGCCAGCAGGGCAAGGGAGGGGATTCTCCCCTTCTGCTCAGCTCTGGTGAGACCCCACCTGGAGTACTGCCTCCAGTTCTGGAGCCCCTATTCCAAGAGGGATCTGGAGGTGCTGGAAGGTGTCCAGAGAAGGGCCACAAGGATGATCAGAGGGCTGGAGCACCTCTCCTGTGAGGACAGACTGAAGGAGTTGGGGCTGTTCAGTCTGGAGAAGAGAAGGCTCCCAGGGGACCTCATTGTGGCCTTCCAGGATCTGAAGGGGGCTCCAAGAAGGCTGGGGAGGGACTTTTCAGGCTCTCAGGTGGTGATAGGACTAGGGGGAATGGAATGAAGCTGGAGGTGGGGAGATTCAGGCTGGAGGTGAGGAGGAAGTTCTTCCCCATGAGAGTGGTGAAGCCCTGGAATGGGTTGTCCAGGGAGGTGGTTGAGGCCCCCATCCCTGGAGGTGTTTAAGCCCAGGCTGGATGAGGCTCTGGCCAGCCTGATCTAGTGTGGGGTGTCCCTGCCCATGGCAGGGGCGTTGGAACTGGCTGATCCTTGTGGTCCCTTCCAACCCTGACTGACACTATGCTACTAAGAAATAATTCAGTCTTACTTCCACATCTGAAAGCAGTTCCACGTTTCAGCCCCTGGAAAAATAAATGATTGTGTCCTCAGAAATCAGTATGTCAAGGCAAAAAATGAAAGAGTAATTAAGATTCAAATCAGGCTTTCCTATGCCTTGCCAGTTATTCACATCACCTTTTATTTTCCCTCTAAATGCCTTGGTTTGTATTATAGGATAACCTTGTAGCTCCACTTTGTAATGATTACTTATTTAGACAGCTGGAAAGCAGCTGAAAGAGCCTCGAAGTTCCAATTAGTCCATGCCTCCTCCAAGGGGCTCTTTTCACCATTATTTCTGTCACTCTGAGGCAGATGGATGCTTAGTGCACCTTTCAAAACCCCTTCCAATGGAGGAGAACTCCTCTGACCATCTAATCCAGTGTGAGGCTGTCACGGAGTGGGAGCCCTCCTGAATGGCAAGTTTGAATTTCCCTGCACTTCTAAGCCCATTAGACCATGTGTCTTCCTCTGCAGATGTGGCAAGCAGGCTCTACTTCATGTCTGTCTGCAAGCCAGCAGGTATTAAAGGGCTGTTTCTTTTCCCTCCTGTGAGGTACAGTTCCACTATTCTTCATCAGTTATTCCTCTTAGGCCCTGCATAATTTTCTGAAGTCTGCTAATTGGAATGGAATGGGATGGAATGGAATGGAATGGAATGGAAGGGAATGGAATAGAACTAACCAGGTTGGAAAGGACCTTCAAGATCATCAAGTCCAACCTATCGCCCAACAGCATCTAATCAACTCAACCGTGGCACCAAGTGCCTCACACCAGGCTAGGAATGGAATGGAATGGAATGGAATGGAATGGAATGGAATGGAATGGAATAGAATAGAATAGAATAGAATAGAATAGAATAGAATAGAATAGAATAGAATAGAAATAGAATAGAATTAACCAGGTTGGAAAAGACCTTCAAGATCATCAAGTCCAACCTGTCAACCAACACCATCTAACCATGTTGAGTTGCTGGAAGGTGTCCAGAGAAGGGCAACAAAACTGGGGAGGGGTCTGGAGCACAGCCCTGTGAGGAGAGGCTGAGGGAGGTGGGGTTGCAGGGGAGACCTTCTTGCTCTCTCCAACTCCCTGAAGGGAGGTTGTAGCCAGGTGGGGGTTGGTCTCTTCTCCAGGCCCCCAGCACCAGAACAAGAGGACACAGTCTCAAGCTGTGCCAGGGGAGGTTTAGACTGGAGGTGAGGAGAAAGTTCTTCCCAGCAAGAGAGATTGGCCATTGGGAGGTGCTGCCCAGGGAGGTGGTGGAGTCCCCATCCCTGGAGGTGTTTAAAAAGAGCCTGGCTGAGGCACTCGGTGCCATGGTTGAGTTGATTAGATGGTGTTGGGTGATAGGTTGGACTTGATGATCTCGAAGGTCTCTTCCAACCTGGTTAATTAAATTCTATTCTATTCTATTCTATTCTATTCCATTCCATTCCATTCCATTCCATTCCATTCCATTCCATTCCATTCCATTCCATTCCATTCCATCCTATTCTATTCTATTCTATTCTATTCTATTCTATTCCATTCCATTCCATTCCATTCCATCCTATCCTATCCTATCCTATCCTATCCTATTCCATTCCATTCCATTCCATTCCATTCCATTCCATTCCATTCCATTCCATTCCATTCCATTCCATTCCATTCCATCCTATCCCATTCCATTCCATTCCATTCCGTTAGATGGTGTTGGGTGATAGGTTGGATTTCATGATCTCAAAGGTCTTTTCCAACCTGGTTAATTCTGTATTCTTGGCTCAGGGGCAGAGAAGGCTTTTTATTGTCTTTCCTGTGGCCTGGGAGAGTGCTTCCTTTCCAGCATGTATGCTATAGTGTACGATGGAAAAGGAGTTAACAAGGAGGGCAGCCTCAGAGGTCCATTAGTGGGCAGAAGGCATAACGAAGAGCTAGAAAGGGAAATGAATCATAATGATTCTTGCACAGGTGATGCCTTCTGCTGGAGTCTAATCACCCATTTAACAGAAGGGTTCTCATGGAAGCTGGTGAATCACACCTAATGAATAGTAATGAGTTTCACCTCATTAATGACCTTAGCAGGTGAAACTGATTTTTTCCTTTTTCTTTTCTGTTGTTTTTTCCTTTTTTTCAGCAGAATTGTTATCTCCAGAGATTGATTCCATTCACACTGCTTGCAGGGAAAAAAATGCAGATCAAATTAGTATGGAGCCAGTTGCAATTTGAATCAATTGAATCCATTTTCAGAGCTGTGGCGACGACATCGACTGATCTTGATTCTCCTTTGCTCATTCCTGGATGGCTCTCCAAAGATGTGATAACTCCAGAGGCTTCTTGGGGCTGCACTGGATAAAAAAGAGTTTGGGGGTTCTTTAATAGTCATTTTGGAAGGACCCCCTCCCACCTCTTTTCTCGTCTTGATGTGTGGGAAAGGAAGGGAAGGGAAGGGAAGGGAAGGGAAGGGAAGGGAAGGGAAGGGAAGGGAAGGGAAGGGAAGGGAAGGGAAGGGAAGGGAAGGGAAGGGAAGGGAAGGGAAGGGAAGGGAATAGGATAGAATTAGAATAGCATAGCATAGCATAGCATAGCTTAGAATAGAATAGAATAGAATAGAATAGAATAGAATTGAATTGAATTGAATTAACCAGGTTGGAAAAGACATTTGAGATCATCAAGTCCAACCTAGCACCCAACACCATCTAATCAACTCAACCATGGCACCAAGTGCCTCAGCCAGGCTCTTCCTAAACGCCTCCAGGGATGGGGACTCCACTGCCTCCCTGGGCAGCACATCCCAGTGGCCGATCCCAAAGGTCTCTTCCAACCTGGTTAATTCTATTCTATCCTATCCTTTTCTAAAAGAGCAGCAAAACCCCAACCTTCTTTTACACTACATGTGAATCACCACCACCTTTAAAATCTGTTCATGTACAACAGGGACTAGAAAGAAAATAAATAGCAGTTTTAAACCTGAAAACCTTCAGCCCCTTTTGAGTGAGTTGTGTCCAGGCCATTATTCCTCTTTTGATCAATGCTAGTCCTACCAAGCCCACAGATTTTTCCTGATTTACAGCTGGGAAAGAATTAAAGCTGTAAAGAATGCTGAATTTGCCAATAACTCAGCTACCAAACATAAACAAAGCCTATTTCACCCTCCACAGACAGCTGAAAGTGCACCCAGAAAATTTCCTCTGCAGAAATTCCAGCTAGCATACCCCCTGGTCCTGGCACTGTTGCCAAGAAACAGCTCTTTTCTCTCTCCCTTGGTGCTAATCTCTACTTTTAGCACTGCTCTCCTATTCTCATTAGTCATGCAATGCTCCCCTGAAATGTTAAAGCTGCTGCTGAACATTTTGCCAGTTCCTCTCCCCCTGGCAGTCTGGAAAACGTCTGTGGCAGAGGCTGTGCACTGGCTGCCAGCTTACAGCAAGCTGAAATTCAAGTGCCCTGAAATACCCAGGATCTACCTCCAACTTCATTCAGAATTCACAGGCTCACAGGATGTTAGGGGTTGGAAGGGACCCCCAAAGATCAAGTCCAAGCCCCCCCTGCCAGAGCAGGAGCATAGCATCCAGCACAGGTCGTGCAGGAACACAACCAGATGGGGCTTGGAAGGCTCCAGAGAAGGAGACTCCACAACCTCTCTGGGCAGCCTGCTCCTGTGCCCTGTTCCTCCTCATAGAATCATAGAATCAATAAGGTTGGAAGAGACCTCAGAGATCATCAAGTCCAACCTGTCACCCAGCACCTTGTGACTAACTGAATCAGGGCTTCAAGTGCCACATCCAATCCCCTCTTGACCTCCTCTGCTGTAGTTTCCATTCATTACCCCTTCTCCCATCCCAGGGTGCAACTGAGCAGAGCCTGTCTCCTCACTCTTGACCCCCAGCCCTCAGATATTGATAAACATTTATTAAATCTTCTGTCCCTGTCCCTTCCTTCCTGACCCCCAACCCTCAGCTATTGATAGACATTGATCAGATCCCTCTCAGCTTTCTCTTCTCCAGACTCAACAGCCCCAGGGCTCTCAGCATCTCCTCACCAGGCTGTCTTCAGTCCCTTCAGCATCCTTGTAGCCCTGCCTTGGACTCTCTCCAGCAGATCCCTGTCCCTCTTGAACTGGGCAGCCCCACAAGTGGATGCAATATTCCAGGTGAGGTCTCCCCAGGGTAGAGTAGAAGGGGAGGAGAACCTCCCTGGATCTTCTGGACACACTCCTCTGCCCCCCAGGACCCCCTTGGCCTTTTTGGCCACCTGGGCACATTGCTGTGCCACGGAGAACTTGTTATCCACCTCCCTCAAGTCCATTAAGCAATAAAAATGCTTTTTAAATGGAAACATTTAGAGATATATATAAAGGAAAATAAACAAAGAAATGCTAAAAAACCCTTGGAGGAACTGAAGGAGTTCTAGGACAGGTGGAACACTACCTTTAGGAGTAATTGGTGCTGCACAGACTGTCAGTCAGTGAACAAGGCACTGCTAATTCCACCCCTGAAAAGAATCCACTCTCTTTGTTAGATGGGAAACAGGAATAGCAGTGAAAATGCAGCTATTGTAGCAGACTGCTTGGGCAGAGGGGGTTGCACTCCATTTCTGTGGGGCTACCACTGATTCCCCGTCCCTGGAGGTGTTTAAGCCCAGGCTGGATGAGGCTCTGGCCAGCCTGATCTGGCGTAGGGTGTCCCGGCCCATGGCAGGGGGGTTGGAACTAGATGATCCTTGTGGTCCCTTCCAACCCTGACTGAAACTATGATACTAATGAGAAGAGACCAGCACCACCCTCTCCACAAAGTCCTTTCAGTTAGCTGGAGACAGCAAAAAGGTCTCCCCTCAGCCTCCTCTGCTTCAAGCTAACCATCCCCAGCTCCTGCAGCCTCTCTCCAGCAGATATCTTCTCCAGGCCCTTCCCAGCTTCCTTGCCCTGCTCTGCCCTGGCTCCAGCCCCTCCACAGCTCTCTTGTATTGAAGTGCCCAAAACTGGACACCAGCCTCGAGGTGTGGCCTGCCCAGAGCTGAGTGCCAGGGGACAATCCCCTCCCTGCTGCTGGAGGATCCTTGGACCAAACTGGTAGACAACAGCACTTTGACAGAGTGTGTGATGATGCAGGAAACCAGAGCTGCCATCTGGAGCGAGCCAGGATCTGGAGGTCTGCTTTGTGGTTCCTCTTTTGAAAGGCATCCAGCTCAAACTGGGTTAGGGCATTGTCTCCCTTTGTTTTGTTCAGCCTTGCAATCAGAATCATAGGATCACAGAATCAGTCAGGTTGGAAGAGACCTCAAAGATCATCCAGTCCAACCTATCACCCAACACCATCTAATCAACTAGACCATGGCACTAAGGGCCTCATCCAGGCTTTTCTTGAAGATCTCCAGGGATGGGGACTCCACCACCTCCCTGGGCAGCACATCCCAAGGGCCAATCTCTCTTGCTGGGAAGAACTTTCCCCTCACCTCCAGCCTGAACCTTCCCTGGCACAGCTTGAGACTTTGTCCTCTTGTTCTGGTTGCCTAGGAGAAGAGACCAACCCCCACTTGGCTGCAACCTCCCTTCAGGCAGTTGGAGAGAGCAAGAAGGTCTCCCCTGAGCCTCCTCTTCTGCAGGCTAAGCAACCCCAGCTCCCTCAGCCTCTCCTCACAGGGCTGTGCTCCAGACCCCTCCCCAGCCTTGTTGCCCTTCTCTGGACACATTCAAGTGTCTCAATGTCCTTCTTAAACTGAGGGTCCCAGAACTGGACACAGCACTCAAGGTGTGGCCTAACCAGTGCTGAGTCCAGGGCAGAAGGACTTCCCTGCTCCTGCTGGCCACACTGTTCCTGATGCAGGCCAGGATGCCATTGGTCTTCTTGGCCACCTGGGCACACTGCTGGCTCGTGTTCAGCCTACTACCAACCAGCACCCCCAGGTCCCTCTCTGCCTGGCTGCTCTCAGCCCCTCTGTCCCCAGCCCATAGCACTGCTGGGGGTTGTTGTGGCCAAAGTGCAGAAGCCTGCACTTAGCCTTGTTAAACCAGCAAGCACTGTAAATCCCAGGGTGCTTTATGCCTGAGCCACACAATGTGCCTGTACCAAAGGTGGGGGTTCTGTTTGCTTGCTACAGAGGTTTTAATGCAAGAGGCAAGACTAAAGAAGGCCATAAATACAGCAAGACTGGCACTGGAACCCGAGCTGAAGCTTAAGGATTAAAAAAAGCACACAGTTCTGTGGATATTAATGAAGTAATTGAGAGCCTTTCATTAGTTGCCAGGCAAAGGTGGCTCTTAGTGCCTGCATTTAATCACAGATGGTTGTGATCTGCAGTGCTCTGCAAGTCAGCAGCATTAGTCATTATACCTTGTTAGCTGCCTGCCAGATCTCCCTGCTGTAGCACAACTTAACATCCTGAGAATATTTCATTATTCATGCCCTTATTTGTCAGAGAATAGCTTCTCAGTAGTTCTTTTGATCAGCCAAATAAAAGTGGATTCCTCTCAGCCCCCAACACAAAACATCCTCAGGAGGAGCAAAATGGGGATCAGCGCTCTGCTGCTGGAGCACAGGCAGCAGAAAATGCCATTCAGCAGCTTCACTTCACTGAAGTAATTGGAATCAGAGGATAATCCAGGTGGAAAGGCTCCTCAGGAGATGTATAGTCCAGCTTCCTGCTCAGACAAACAACCAGAGGTCAGATCAGGTTGCTCAGGGCTCTACCTAGTTGGCTTTTGAAAACACATCAAGAGATGGAGACCCTGTGGCCCCTGGGCAGCCTCTTCTGCTGCTTGGCTGTCATAGAGTCAAAAAGGTTGGAGAAGACCTCAGAGATCATCAAGTCCAACCTACTACCTAATACATAACACCTCATAACTAACTAAACCATGGCTCCAAGTGCCACAGCCAAGCCTTTCCTGAGCACCACCAGGGCTGGGGACTCCACCACCTCCCTGGGCAGCACATCCCAATGGCCAATATCTCCTGCTGGGAAGAACTTTCTCCTCACCTCCAGCCTCAACTTCCCCTGGCACAACTTGAGACTGTGTCCTCTTGTCCTGCCACTGATGGCTTGGGAGAAGAGACCAACCCCCACCTGGCTGCAACCTCCTTTCAGGTAGTTGTAGAGAGCAATAAGGTCTCAGGGTCAGAAAGTCTCCTTATAGGCTGAATGGAAGCCATGCCTCAACCCAGATTCATTGGCTTGTCTTCCTACCATGCACCACTACATGAGTTTGGTTGGACTTAATGATCTCAGAGGTCTTGCCCAACCTGGTTAATTCTGTATTCTGTCTGTCCCATTTCTCCAACCTGCCTAGGTCCCCAGATGGCAGCTCATGGTTTCCTGCATCTTAACACACCACCCAAGTACTATTGTCCCCAAATTTGGTCAAGGCATCCTCCATTACCTCCTCCAGATCAGTGTTAAGGAGGTTAAACAGGTCAAGTCCCAGTTTAGGTCCTTGAAACACTCCATTTCTCTGGTCCCAACTGAGGTCCTTGAAGGATTCAATTTGTCACAGACTTCTACCACTGATAAGTCTCCAGGTTAACTACAATCCATTAGCCACAGCTCAGAGGTCTGCCGTGGACTCAGTGCTTAGCCAGCCAGTCGTCTGCACATTCAGGCAGTAGGAGTCCCCGTGGAGAGCAGCCCCAGGGAGCAGGACCTGGGGGTGCTGGTGGACAGCAAGTTCTCCATAGGGCAGCAATGTGCCCTGGGGGCCAAGAAGGCCAATGGGGTCCTGGGGGGCATTCAGAGGAGTGTGTCCAGCAGAGCCAGGGAGGTTCTCCCCCAACCTCTGCTCTGCCCTGCTGAGACCTCACCTGGAAGACTGCATCCAGCTCTGGGCTGACCAGTTCAGGAGGGACAGGGATCTGCTGGAGAGAGTCCAAGGCAGGGCTCCAAGGATGCTGAAGGGACTGGAGCACTGCCCTGTGAGGAGAGGCTGAGAACCCTGGGGCTGTTTAGACTGGGGAGGAGAAGACTGAGGGGAGTATCAATAAATATTTATAAATACCTGAGGGTTGGGGGTCAAGAGGTCTTTTCCAACCTGGTTAATTCTGCATTCTGTATTTTTACTTCCTTTATATGCAGTCCTAGGCAAAAAGGCCTCTTCATGGGCCTGGCCAGCTTAGCCAGGCAAGTCTTCTGATATGTCTGCTTGCCAGTTTGCCTGCCAAATTAGACCATTTTTATGCATGAAGAAAGCTGTCCTTGAAGATCTGTCAGCTTCTGAAGGGAGGTTGTAGCCAGGTGGGGGTTGGGCTCTTCTCCCAGGCAGCCAGCACCAGAACAAGAGGACACAGTCTCAGGCTGTGCCAGGGGAGGATCAGGCTGGAGGTGAGGTGATTCTGTGATTCACCTCTTGCATTAAAAAGTGATCCCCAGCACCCTCCAGAATGCTCCCCTCTGTCGCCCCTTTAGCAGAAGTCAGGGAGGTTCAAGCTCTCCAAGAGCTGTAACATGTGACCCCAAGACTTCCTCAAGTCATTTGAAGAGACCTTTGCCCACTCCTTCACTCTGACCTGGTGGTCTGAAACACAGTCCCATCATGTTGCCACCCTCACTGGCCTCTCCTTAGTTTCTGAGCCATAAGCTGTTAGTGAGTCCATTTCATCCACCCCGTGGAAGAGTTCATACATTCGAGTTACTCTCTCAAAGGGCAGCCTTCACCTCTTCTCTCCCTTGCTTTTCCAGTGAATGGAAACAGGCTCTTCAGAAGTCCTCCATTAGTGCAAGCTGTCCTCACACACCTCAGTTCTCCAGCACCACTGCCTTCTGTGACTGCACATCAGGCTTTTGCTTCCCCTGACTGATTCTCAGGCTGTGTCTCTTTCTGCACCCACGCTGAAGGCTGCCCTTCGTGTCCTCAGGCTCCTCTTTATTACTCTGCTTGCCATTCTGTTCATTGCTACCACACTTAACTGCTGCTGCTCACCTCCTGCCACCATGCCTTGTTTAAAGCTTCTCTCACAAGGCAGGTCCTCCTGCTAACAGAGATGCTCTTGCCCCGTGCTAACAGGTGGATCCTGGCTCTCCTTGGCACTCCTGCATCCCAAAAGGCACAGAACCCTCTTAACAACAACTTCAAACCAGATGGTGGCTCTCACGAATCATCTGCTTCTTTCCATGTTGGGTTGTTTAGCCTGGAGAAGAGGAGGCTCAGGGGAGACCTTAGTGTTGTCTACAACGAGCTGACAGGAGGTTGTAGCCAGGTGGGGGGTGGTTGCTTCTGCCAGGCAAGCAGCACCAGAACAAGAGGACACAGTCTCAAGCTGTGCCAGGGGAGGTTCAGGCTGGAGATGAGGAAGAAATTCTTCCTAGCAAGAGAGATTGGCCCTTGGGATGTGCTGCCCAGGGAGGTGGTGGAGTCACCATCACTGGAGGTGTTTAAGAAGAGCCTGGATGAGGCCCTCAGTGCCATGGTTGAGTGGATTAGATGGTGTTGGGTGACAGGTTGGACTTGGTGATCTCTGAGGTCTCTTCCAACCTGGTTGATTCTATGATTCCATGATATTTATATTAGTACCTTTTGTGCACTTTGCCTGAGAGGGACAACCATCTGTAGGGGGCTTACAAGAAAGCTGGGGAGGGACTTTTGAGGGTGTCAGGGAGGGATAGGACCAGAGGGAATGGAACAAAACTAGGAATGGGTAGATTGAGATTGGATGTGTGGAAGAAGTTGTTGCCCATGAGGGTGGTGAGAGCCTGGCACAGGCTGCCCAGGGAGGTGGTGGCAGCCTCCTGCCTGGAGGTGTTTGCAGCCAGGCTGGAGGTGGCTGTGAGCAAGCTGCTGTGGTGTGAGGTGTCCCTGCCCATGGCAGGGGGTGTTGGAAGTGGCTGAGCCTTGAGGTCCCTTCCAGCCCTGACAATTCTGTGATTCAATCTGCCCAGGAAATGTGAAAGTGCAAGGAGAGCATCACCACAGGCCTGCCCCAGAAAAAAATATTCAAAGAATAAATGACTGCATGGTGTGGTGATGGCAAACTGCTCTGGAGAACTAGAGGAAGAAAGCATGAAGGTGAAAGGTTAAAAAAAACCAAACAAATAAGAAGAGAAAGACATTTGCACCATAAAATATAAGAGGTCGGGGGGGGGGGAATATAAAAGAGGTTCTGAGTAACTGAAGGAAAAGTGCCAAAGTGACAAGCAGGCCCTGAAGTGCTGAGGATATCAGGAATAGATTTTTTCCTCAATCAATTGCCTCCTCCCACACAGAATTCTTCATGGGATAACAATTCAGAAAGGAGGACAGGCAAGCAGCTTGCTTTTCAAAAGGTTAACCACCAAAAAGAGTCAGAAGTTGCTAAGCTAAATTAGTCTTCCTTTTACAGCAGTGCCTCAGTAAAAACCAAAGCCTTCAGTTTGAAGTAGAAGAAAAGAGACTCTAATGCACAAAAGCCTTTGCTCTGTTTCAAGGGGTCTCTCTTTCCTGATGTTTAAGTTGAGCACAGAGTGAAACAAGCTGATAGTTCCCTACTCGTGTCATGCATCTGAGTCTTCCAGCTGGGAGCAGCTCCCAGCCTGAAGGCTGAGAGACTGCATCTGGGTGGGGGCAATCCCAGCCATAGATAGAGGCTGGGCAGGGACTGGCTTGAGAGCAGCCCTGAAGAAAAGGACCTGGGGGTGCTGGGGGAGGAGAAGCTCAAGAGGAGCCAGCAGGGAGCACTTGCAGCCCAGAGAGCCAAGCAGAGCCTGGGCTGCAGCAAGAGAAGTGTGGCCAGCAGGGCAAGGGAGGGGATTCTGCCCCTCTGCTCCACAGACCACAGCTGCAGCTCTGGGTCCAGTTCTGGGGCCTCTGTGGCCGGAAGGCTCTGGAGGGGCTGGGAAGGTGTCCAGAGCAGGGCCAGGAGGAGGAGCAGAGGGATGGAGCTGATCTGCTGTGAGGACAGCCTGAGGGAGTTGGGGTTGTGCAGGCTGGAGAGGAGAAGGCTCTGAGGAGACCTTATTGTGGCCTTCCAGGGTCTGAAGGGGGCTCCAAGAAAGCTGGGGAGGGACTTTTGAAGGTGTCAGGGAGTGATAGGAGCAGGGGGAATGGGTAAAACTAGAAATGAGTAGATTGAGATTGGCTGTGAGGAAGAAGTTGTTGCCCATGAGGGTGGTGAGAGCCTGGCACAGGCTGCCCAGGGAGGTGGTGGCAGCCTCCTGCCTGGAGGTGTTTGCAGCCAGGCTGGAGGTGGCTGTGAGCAGCCTGCTGTGGTGTGAGGTGTCCCTGCCCATGGCAGGGGGTTGGGGCTGGATGATCTTCGAGGTGCCTTCCAACCCTAACAATTCAATGATTCAGTGTTTCCATTGCTGCTCCTAACAACACCTCAGAAGCTATTAGAGTGCAAGCAGGGCTTCACCCATGGAAAACACCCAAACCTGATCACCCACTGCTCAGCATTTCACATTTGCCACCAACAAACTGAGGAAAATTACCCTGTGGAGGGGAGAGACAGAGACCTGCTGGAGAGAGTCCGAGGGAGAGCCAGGAGGAGGATTTGGGGACTTGAGCATCTCCCCTGTGAAGAGAGACTGAGAGCCCTGGGGCTGTTTAGTCTTGAAATGAGAAGTTTTCATCTTTACCACCTAAGACAAATTCCAAACCACCAGACCAGGTGTTGCAAGGGTATTGCCTCAGGTGATGGACCTGAACTTGAGGATAGATCTGTCCTGCTGTTCAGTGGGACCTGGGCAGGCTGGAGAGCTGGGCAAGGAGAGATTTACCCACATCCAACAAGGGCAAGTGTAGAGTCTTGTATCTAGGGAAGAACAAATCCATGGACCTGTATAGGTTGGGGACTGTCCTGTTGGAGAGCAGCACAGGGGAGAGGGGCCTGGGAGTTGTGCTGGATAGACTAGACTAGAGTAGAGTAGAGTAGAGTAGAGTAGAGTAGAGTAGAGTAGAATAGAATAGAATAGTCCAGGTTGGAAGAGACTTCAAGATCATCATGTCTAACCTATCAACCAATCCAACCCACCTAAACAACTAAACCGTGGCACCAAGCACCCCATCAAGTCTCCTCCTGAACACCCCAGTAATGGTGACTCCACCATAGGATGACCATGAGCCAGCAATGTGCTCTTGTGGACAAGAAGGAAAATGGGATTCTGGGGCGGATTAGACAGGCTGTAGATTGAGAGAGGTTCTCCTCCCCCTCTACTCTGCCCAGGTGAGGCCACATCTGGAATCTTGTGTCCTATTCTGAGCTCTTCAGTTCAACTGAAGCCCTTCAGTTCAACTGAAGGGAGTACCTCAGGGAACTGCTTGAAAGAATCCAGCACAGAGACAGAAAGATACTGAAGGGAGTGGAACATCTCCCTGATTAAGCTGGGAAGGAGTCTGGAGCACAGCCCTGTATAGGAGAGGCTGAGGGAGCTGGGGTTGCTTAGCCTGGCTACAACTAGCTGAAGGGAGGTTGTAGCCAGGTAGGAAGAAGTTCTTCATAGAAAGAGAGATTTGCCATTGGGATGTGCTGCCCAGGGAGGTGGTGGAGTCACCATCACTGGAGGTGTTTAGGAAGAGACTTGATAGGGTGCTTGGTGCCATGGTTTAGTTGATCAGATGGTGTTGGATGATAGGTTGGACTCAATGATCTCAAAGGTCTCTTCCAACCTGGTTAATTCTATTCTATTCTATTCTATTCTATTCTATTCTATTCTATTCTATTCTATTCTATCTATTCTATTCTATTCCATTCCATTCCATTCCATTCCATCCATTCCATTCCATTCCATTCTATTCTACTCTATGAAAGGCTGAGGGAGCTGAGGACTCTTTAGCTTGGAGCAGAGGAGCCTGAGGGGTGACCTCATTCATGTTGATAAAGATACAGAGGGCAGTGTCAGGAGGATGGAGCCAGGCTCTGCTCAGGGATGGCCAATGATAGGACAAGGGGCAGAGGGTGAAAGCTGGGCCAAAGGAGGTTCCACATGAACACAGGGGAAAGCTTTTTCACTGTGAGGGTGACTGAGCAGTGGAAGAGGCTACCCAGAGGGGTTGTGGAATCTCCTCCACATCAGACTTGTCTGATGTGTTCTTGTGTGGTCTGCTCTCAGTGATCCTGCTCTGGCAGGGGGTTAGACTGCATGATCTCCTGAGGTCCCTGCCAACCCTTTATGTTCTGTGATTCTAGGACCTGAGGATAGGTAAGTCTAGGACCTGAGGATAGGTAAGTCTAGGACCTGAGGATAGGCAAGTCTAGGACTTGAGGATAGGTAAGTCTAGGACCTAAGGACAGATAAGTCTAGGCCCTGCCTAGCCCTTTCTTTGGCTGTGTGAGTTTTAGCTCTAGAAGAGTTTTACACGAACTGTTTCTAATTAAACCAAAGCAAAACAAGGAGCAGCACACCACAAGGCAAGGAACAAGCAAGCTACAACAGATTGTCCCCCTGGATGTGGGGGGAAAGTCAGTCCACTGTCAAAAGTGAACCATGAAGTTGAACACTGACCCCAGCAGCAGCTGCTGTGTGTCTCAGTGAGAGGAAGGTGGTTGTGTCCTGGATGAAAGCAGGCTTGACAGAGCCACTTTCACTGCTGCTTGTCGTGCCGTGCTCGCTGCTCATGGGCAGCATCCTAAGGCTGCAGCAGCTGGTATTTACCTCTTGTACAGAGCCAAAGCCAAGAGCAAACTGTGCCTTACAGAGATGTACCTTTTAACCTGAGCAGGCTCTGTGGCCATGATTTGAAAGAGCCTAGTCAGGAGGTGCCTTTCACAGCTAGGGGTTTCTGAGAGCACAGCAAAGAGGTTTCACCTGGCATCTGTTTTCTGGCTGCTGGCTGTCACCGATACTGCTGTCACTTGCCTGTCCCCTTCATCTTGCAGGGGATTCCAGAGAGGCATTCGAAATGACAGAAGGAGGCAGCTGGAGTCTAGCTAGGGTAAGACAGCCAGCTGCATCTGTTAGAGTAGACCTTTGGAGCAAAGCTCTGCTTTCTGCCTTAAGCTGCCTGAAACAGGAATTGCTTCTAGGTGTAATAGTGAGAAAAAGAGCAGTTTAATTCAAGGTCAGGCTGAAGAAGGAAGTCAGACTTCCAGGGACCTCGACCTACCTCTTACCTACCTCTACCTACCTCTTACCTGTCTCTACCTACCTCTCACCTAGCTCTACCTACCTCTTACCTACCTCTTATCTGCCTCTTACCTACATCTACCTACCTCTTACCTACCTCTTATCTGCCTCTTACCTACCTCTTATCTGCCTCTCACCTACCTCTATCTGCTTCTTACATAGCTCTTACCTACATCTACCTACCTCTTCCTACCTCTTACCTACCTCTTATCTACCTCTTACCTACCTCTTACCTATTATACCTACCTCTTATCTACCTCTTATCTGCCTCTTACCTACCTCTTAGCTACCTCTGCCTACCTCTCACCTACCTCTTAGCTGCCTCTTACCTACATCAACCTTCTTCTACCTACCTCTCACCTACCTCTAACTCTTACCTACCTCATATCGACCTCTCACCTACCTCTTATCTACCTCTCACCTACCTCTCACCTACCTTTTATCTACCACTTACCTACCTCTTATCTGCCTCTTACCTACCTTCTACCTACCTTTTCCTACCTCTACCTATCTCTACCTACCCCTTACCTAACTCTTAGCTCCCTCTACCTCCCTCTAAATGAGATCAGATTGTAAAGAACACGAAAGAATTGGACAGGGATTGTGTATTTGGCCTTCACACAAGCTTCTCTTTCTGAAAGAAGGTCCAGAATTATATCCAGAACACACACACTGGTTTCAAATGCATCAGTAATCAACAACTGGAAGGCTCTGGGCCAAAAGATCAGTCAGTACCCTGTAGAGATGAGTAGTGGGTTGAAATCCGCCCCCCCCCCCCCCCCCATTAATCTGGAGAACTACAAACACACACACCCCAAACAAACCAGCTCAGTTGGAAAGCAAATGAACCCAAATGCAAGGTCCTGCATCTGGGTTGGGGAGATCCCAGGCATAGATAGAGGTTGGGCAGGGACTGGCCTGAGAACTCCCCTGAAGAAAAGGTCCTGGGGGTGCTGGGGGAGGAGAATCTCAAGAGGAGCCAGCAGGGAGCACTTGCAGCCCAGAGAGCCAACCACAGCCTGGGCTGCAGCAAGAGAAGTGTGGCCAGCAGGGCCAGGGAGGGGATTCTGCCCCTCTGCTCCACTCTGCTGAGACCACAGCTGCAGCTCTGGGGCCAGCTCTGGAGCCTCTGTGCCAGGAAGGCTCTGGAGGTGCTGGAAGGTGTCCAGAGCAGGGCCAAACTAGAAATGTGTAGATTGAGATTGGATGTGAGGAAGAAGTTGTTGCCCATGAGGGTGGTGAGAGCCTGGCCAGGCTGCCCAGGGAGGTGGTGGAAGCCTCCTGCCTGGAGGTGTTTGCAGCCAGGCTGGATGTGGCTGTGAGCAACCTGCTGTGGTGTGAGGTGTCCACAACAGCTGGTATCAGCTAGGGTAAAGAGCAGAGAAAGAGAAACAGAATAGTTTGTACAACTTACTGTATGTTAGTTATCAGAGCAATGAGATTTAGATCTTATTATTGCCCCCTTTACATCCAACAGCAATTGATTCACATTCTACCACTTTCTACTCAAGATCTGTGGAAAACTTCCTAGGCATCAGCCTAAAAGCAAAACAAGAGAGTACCAAAACAATCTGTGCAGTAACTGGGAAGAATTGGATCCCTTCAGAGGCATTTCAACAGCTCTGGAATAGGGTGTCATTAAAATAAGGCAGAGCGTGGCAAGTGAAATCATCTCCAGAACCACACTACTTTAATTCCTCCTCAGATTCATATGCCCAAATCTGGCCACTGAGTTGGGCACTTTGGTTACTTTCACCCCCCTCCAGAGCATTGCTTTCTGTAAAGCTTGGGGGAAAGTCTGTTGAATTTCTCTCCTTGAACACAGGAAGCATCCAGGCTCAGCCACCTGCTTAACCGCTGAGGACTCCTGACTTCCAAAGTCTGGCCACTGAGTTCGGCACTTCTTCACAGCTTGCTTTGTCCTCCCCCCTCCAGAGCATTGCTTTCTGTAAAGCTTGGGGAAAAGTCTTGTTAAATGTCTCTCCTCGAATACAGAAAGCACCCAGGCTCAGCCACCTTCTTAGCCTGTGTGGATTCCTGACCTCCAGAATCTGGCCACTGAGTTAGGCACTTCACAGCTTGTTTCTGCCCTCTCCCCCAGAGCATTCCCTTCTTTAAAGCCAAGGAAAAAGTCTGCTAAAATTTCTCTCCCAACTACAGAGAGCATCCAGGCTCAGCCACCTGCTTAACCTCTGAGGATTCCTGACTTCCTCTTCCCCCTCACTGAACAGCATCTTGCTTAACATCTGGCTGCAGGCTACAAGCACTTCGCTCCCTTTCCCTTGCCTTCTTTGAATGCTGATTGATCTGCTCTGTTTAACCACAAAAGAAAGAAGTGCTCTGACTCACACTGCCAAGACCTTGCCCCTTCTCCCAGACCTTGCCCTTTTGAATGGTGAAGAGGCTGCTTAGGCATTCAGGAAGCTTGTGCTGGTAAAAAGCTCAGGAAATAAAATGCTCCTGCAGCCAGACAAAGATTTCTGAAGAGGTTCCTCAGACTCAGGGAGCTCAGCTTGCTTCCCTTTTATTTCTCCAAGTTTTCAGCCGAGTTGTGACTACTTTTGGCCACTGGAATCACAGCATCACAGTATCACCAAGGTTGGAAGAGACCTCAAAATGTGCTGCCCAGGGAGGTGGTGGAGTCCCCAGCCCTGGAGGTGTGCAAGAAAGGCTTGGCTGTGGCACTTGGAGCCGTGGTTTAGTTGTCAGGAGGTGTTAGGTATGAGGTAATAGGTTGGAGTTGATGATCTCTGAGGTCTTCTCCAACCTGGTTGATTCTATGATTCTACTCTGCAGCTCATACTGCTTTTGGCAATATATAGACAATAAAGATAGTGACAGGAAGAATGGATGCAAAGCAATGGGAGTCAGGATTTAGCTCAGTGACAGAAGTCTCCCATTTTGCCTTCTTGCCTTCACAATTCCTCTTTCCTTCTGCACATCTTGCACCAAGCATTGTGATTCAGTCTCTGGACACCTTATTAATCACCCAGGTACTCAGAGCAATATTTGCAATGGGCATTGTTAGCCTTGGGTAGATTGAGATTGGCTGTGAGGAAGAAGTTGTTGCCCAGGAGGGTGGTGAGAGCCTGGCACAGGCTGCCCAGGGAGGTGGTGGGCAGCAGCCTCCTGCCTGGAGGTGTTTGCAGCCAGGCTGGAGGTGGCTGTGAGCTAGCTGCTGTGGTGTGAGGTGTCCCTGCCCATGGCAGGGGGCTTGGAACTCGATGGTCAATGAGGTCCCTTCCAACCCTGACAATTCTGTGATTCTATGATTATCTGGAGGTGCTGGAAGGTGTCCAGAGAAGGGCCAGGAGGGTGATTAAAGGGAAGGGCTGGAGCTCCTTTGCTATGAGGACAGACTGAGAGAGTTTGGGCTGTTCAGTCTGGAGAAGAGAAGGCTCTGAGGCGATCTAATTGTGGCCTTCCAGTATCTGAAGGGGGCTACAGGAAAGCTGGGGAGGGATTTTTTAGGGTTTTAGGTAGGGATAGGATCAGAGGGAATGGAACAAAACTAGGAATGGGTAGCTTCAGATTGGACGTCAGGGAGAAGTTCATCCCCATGAGGGCAGTGAGAGCCTGGCACAGGCTGCCCAGGGAGGTGGTGGAAGCCTCATCCTTGGAGGTGTTTGCAGCCAGGCTGGATGTGGCTGTGAGCAAGCTGCTGTGGTGTGAGGTGTCCCTGCCCATGGCAGGGGGGTTGGGACTGGCTGAGCCTTGAGGTCCCCTCCAACCCTGACAATTCTATGATTCAATGATTCTCTTGGTAGTCCTTATAAACCCCAGCAGCAGGAAAGTTTTTTTTTCTCTTCTACTGTGCTATATTCTCCTACTGTAAGTAGTGGTTTCTGCCCTCTCCTGTGATTTGATTTGAATCCTTATTTCTTTGCCTATGCAGTTATGATCATTCATCCAACAAAGTGCATGATAACCATCCTCTCTCATTTGAATCTAAGATTTCTACATGTACAGAGTAAAATACTATGTCTTATCAGGGGCTAAAATTAACCTTCAGAGACGACACCAGGTCTGCCAGAAGCTAAGATTAACCACTTGGTTGCCTTGTGTGCTAGTGTGTGGAAGCACAACAGGAGAAAAGGCTTTGAAGTGTGCAAAGCAGTATCACAGTATCACAGTATCACAGTATCACCTAAGTTGGAAGAGACCTCAAAGATCATCGAGTCCAACCTGTCACCACAGACCCCATGACTAAACCATGGCACCAAGTGCCACATCCAATCCCTTCTTGAACACCTCCAGGGACGGTGACTCCACCACCTCCCTGGGCAGCACATCCCAATGGCGAATGACTCTCTCAGTGAAGAACTTTCTCCTCACCTCCAGCCTAAACTTCCCCTGGTGCAGCTTGAGACTGTGTCCTCTTGTTCTGCTGCTGGGTGCTAGAGAGAAGAGACCAACCCCTTCCGGGCTTACAACCACCTTTCAGGTAGCTGTAGAGAGCAATGAGGTCTCCCCTGAGCCTCCTCTTCTCCAGGCTAAGCAACCCCAGCTCCCTCAGCCTCTCCTCACAGGGCTGTGCTCAAGGCCTCTCCCCAGCCTTGTTGCCCTTCTCTGGACACCTTCAAGTCTCTCAATGTCCTTCTTAAACTGAGGGGCCCAGAACTGGACACAGGACTCAAGGTGTGGCCTCAGCAGTGCTGAGCACAGGGCAGAATGACCTCCCTGCTCCTGCTGGCCACACTCTTCCTGATGCAGGCCAGGATGCCCTTGGCCTTCTTGGCCACCTGGGCACACTGCTGGCTCATGTTCAGACAGCTGTCAATCAGCACCCCCAGGTCCCTCTCTGTTTGGCAGCTCTCAGCCACTCTGACCCCAGCCTGTAGCTCTGCCTGGGGTTGCTGTGGCCGAAGTGCAGCCCCTGGCACTTGGACTTGTCGAATGCCATCCTTTGGACTCTGCCCATCTGTCCAGTGGGTCAAGGTTCCTCTGCAAGACCAAGCAAAAAGGGGTTTTAACTCATCCCAGTTTTGGTCAGCCTTGCCTAGGAGCTAACAATGACTACATGAAATCCCAAGCCATGAGGTAACTCCTTCCAAAGCTACCAGCAGTTGAAACTCACACCGGACAGGGACCTTCTCAACCACAGCTGTCGTGGCAGAGCAGACACACTGGTGGAATTGTATCTCACAGCCAGAAGTATGGAGAAATAGACAGTGAGAAACTGTAAGATCTTTTAACAGTGAGAATAGAAATCACAGAATCATAACAGAAACATTCAGGTTGGAGCAGAGCCTCAGGGTCCCCAAGGCCAACCCAGAGCCCTGCTCTGCAAGGCTCAGCCCTGAACCACAGCCCCAAACACCACAGCCAAACCACCTCCCAACACAGCCAGGCCTGGGCACTCCACCACTCCGGGGCAGACATCCCAGTCCTGACCACTCTGCATGGGCAAAGATTCTTCCTGCTCTCCAGGCTGAACGTCCCCAGGGGCAGCTTGAGGCCATTGCCTCTTGTTCTGGCACCAAGGACCTGTGAGCAGAGACCAGCAGCAGCCTCTCCACAACCTCCTTGCAGGCAGCTGCAGGCAGCCAGGAGGTCTCCCCTCAGCCTCCTCTCTTTCCCACTACCCATCCCCAGCTCCTGCAGCCTCTCTCCAGCAGATTGCTTCTCCAGGCCCTTCCCAGCTTCCTTGCCCTGCTCTGCCCTGGCTCCAGCCCCTCCACAGCTCTCTTGCCTTCAGCTGCCCAGCACTGGACAGCAGCCTCCAGGTGTGGCCTGCCCAGAGCTGAGTGCCAGGGGACAATCCCCTGCCTGCTGCTGCTGGACACAGCAGTGCTGAGCCCAGCCAGGAGGCCTTTGGCACTCTTGGCCCCCTGGGCACACTGCTGGCGTCTTTTCAGCTTCTTGTCCATTAGAAACCCCAGGTCCCTTTCTGCTGGACATTTTCCCTCAAGGAAGACTGTTGGGGTTTGAGGCTCTAAACAGCACTGAAAATGTGGAAAAATTGAGATGCCTGTCAGAAGAAGAGACCTGATGTTTCTTAAAAGCTCATTTAAAGAAGATATGAGGACCTTCAGGATCTACTACTTTGATCTGCCAGGCTGCTCCCTTCACACCAAATTACTTAATGCCAGGAACAGCCTGAAAAAGACACTATCTGAGGGCATGTGAAGGTTTCAAAGGGTACAGGATAGTGGTAGGATGGGAGAATTGCTGCTGTCAGCTGCCATAACTGCACTTGGGAAACTTTAATTTCTCCTCTCTTAGCTGTATCTAAAATTAGTTTGGCATTTCTGTCACATTTCACTGTTCTGAAGGTGCAAATACCTGCATGAGACATTTCTGTTCACGGGGCTGAGGCAAGTGATTGAAGGAAAATCTCTTCCTCTCTGTTTTCTGAGGCCTTGGGGACCATCCAAAGTGCCACCTCTGATTCATTTCAGCTTTTGTGTCAATCAGAATCAATGAAAACCTCTTCACTCCATCACAGAGCACAGTTCCACACCAAGCCTTGCAATTCTTTCCTTGTTTGTTTGGTTTTGTGGCATCTCTGGTATTCCTGTTCAATACCTTTCCAACCTGGTGGTGTATTGTATTGTATTGTATTGTATTGTATTGCAATGTATTGTATTGTAATATCATAATTGATGATCTGAAGGAGGGGATTGAGTCTGTCCTCAGTAAGTTTGCAGATGGCACCAAGCTGGGGGCAGGAGTTGATCTCTTGGAGGGTAGGGAGAGATCTGCAGAGGGACCTTGCCAGGCTGGACAGATGGGCAGAGGCCAAGGGCAGGAGATTGAACACATCCAAGTGCCAGGTTCTGCACATTGGCCACAGCAACCCCAGGCAGTGTCCAGCTGGGTGCAGAGTGGCTGAGAGCAGCCAGGCAGAGAGGGACCTGGGGGTGCTGGTGGGCAGCAGCTGAACATGAGGCAGCAGTGTGCCCAGGCGGCCAAGAAGGCCAATGGCATCCTGGCCTGCATCAGGAACAGTGTGGCCAGCAGGAGCAGGAAAGTCATTGTGCCCTGTGCTCAGCACTGCTTAGGCCCACCTTGAGTCCTGTGTCCAGTTCTGGGCTCCTCAGTTCAGAAAGATTGAGCTGCTGGAGGTGTCCAGAGAAAGCAACAAAGCTGGGGAGGGGTCTGGAGCCACAGCCCTGTGAGGAGAGGCTGAGGAGCTGGGGTTGCTTAGCTGGAGAAGAGGAGGCTCAGGGGAGAACCTCATTGCTCCCTCCAACTCCCTGAAGGGAGGTTGTATGCAGGGTGGGGGTGGTCTCTTCTCCCAGGCAGCCAGAACCCGAACAAGAGGACACAGTCTCAAGCTGTGCCAGGGAGGGTTAGGCTGGAGGTGAGGAGAAATTCTTCCAGAAGACAAGACTGGCCATTGGAATGTGCTGCCCAGGGAGGAGGTGGTGGAGTCACCATCCCTGGAGGTTTTTAAGGAGAGCCTGGATGAGGCACTTGGTGCCATGGTTGAGTTGATTAGATGGTGTTGGGTGAGAGGTTGGACTTGATGATCTCTGAGGTCTTTTCCAACCTGGTGAATTCTATTCTATTCTATTCTATTCTATTCTATTCTATTCTATTCTATTCTATTCTATTCTATTCTATTCCTATTCTATTCTATTCTATCTATTCTATTATTCTTCTATTCTATTCTATTATATTCTCTCCTACTCCAATTCAATTCAATTCAATTCAATTCTATTCTATTCTATTCTATTCTATTCTATTCTATTCTATTCTATTCGTTGTGGGTTTTTTTTCAGTTGTGAATGGAAAAATAAGTGAAGAACTGAAGCCATACATTGCTCTGCCTTGAAACATGAAAGTAGCACTGAATACATTCACATTAGTGAGAAGAATGATTTAAGCGAACCTCAGGAGCTCTCTAGGAGAGATGATCTCATTTGAGGCTCATTCCTCTCTCCATTCTGACTATTTGTGTTTAATTAACATGGGATAAGTGACAGTTGTAAATGAGAGCTGCTTGTGTTTTAACAGCATCAGGACAAATCCACAGCTTCCCTAAATTAAACTTTGAAACTGAGGTAAGTGCTGAGGAGAGGCTATTTCCAAGGAGCTGAGTGCTGGCATATATCAGTGTCAAGAGGGAAAGAAATATTGCAGCAGATCTCCTTTGGTTCATTTATAAATGCAGCTAAAAAGAAATAAAATCCTAAACTTCTGATCCTTTGCCACTGAAATCTGAAAGGGAAACTTCTTTCTTTGCCCCTGCAAGCTGTTGTGCCTCACTGCAGTTTTAATCACTTATTGAGGAGTGATTCCCAGCAGTGGTTGGGACAAGCATTGACTTTACATAAACATTTTCATGTCTCTCCAAGCTTAAAGTGCAGCAGGCTGTAGGGAAAGAAGCAAAGGCAAAAGCATAGGAAATAAAATGTTTTCCTCATGTAAATCCCCTGAGATCCTTCAGCACAATCAGAATGAATCTTCCAGCAGGGATTTCCTGATCGTGAAGCACTTCTAACATGTCACAGAATAGATTGTCAGGGTTGGAAGGGACCTCAAGGATCAGCCAGTCCCAGCCCCCTGCCATGGGCAGGGACACCTCACACCACAGCAGGCTGCTCACAGCCACCTCCAGCCTGGCTGCAAACACCTCCAGGCAGGAGGCTGCCACCACCTCCCTGGGCAGCCTGTGCCAGGCTCTCACCACCCTCACGGGGAACAACTTCTTCCTCACAGCCAATCTCAATCTACCCATTTCTAGTTTTTACCCATTCCCCCTGCTCCTATCCCTCCCTGACACCCTCAAAAGTCCCTCCCCAGCTTTCTTGGAGCCCCCTGCAGATCCTGGAAGGCCACAATTAGGTCTCCTCAGAGCCTTCTCCAGCCTGCACAACCCCAACTCCCTCAGTCTGTCCTCACAGCAGAGCAGCTCCAGCCCTCTGCTCATCCTCGTGGCCCTTCTCAGGACAACTTCCAGCACCTTCCTGTACTCTAATGTGAATTTCTCCTCCTCTAGCCTGGATCCATACTGCTGGTTCTGCTCTACAAGAGTAACACTTTCAATTGTAGTTGATGCAAAGTCGACTCAGTGTGTTAAACTATATCTTATTTTGTATGAAAAATAAACTTTCTTACCTCGCCTGCCTCATTCTTATGAATTTTGATTTCTTTGTCACAAGTTCACCAGAACAAGAGGACACAGTCTCAGGCTGCACCTGGGGAGGTTTAGGTTTCATAGTTTCATAGTTTCATTAGGGTTGGAAGAGACCACAAGGATCATCTAGTTCCAACCCCCCTGCCATGGGCAGGGACACCCTACACATAGGTTGGATGTTAGGAAGAAATTCTTCCCAGTAAGAGAGATTGGCCATTGGGATGTGCTGCCCAGGGAGGTGGTGGAGTCACCATCCCTGGAGGTGTTCAGGAGGAGACTTGATGGGCTGCTTGGTGCCATGGTTGAGTTGTTTAGGTGGTGTTGGATTGGTTGATAGGTTGGATGTGATGATCTTGAAGGTCTGTTCCAACCTGGTTTTAGTTTATTCTATTCTAGAAGTGATTTGCCATTGGAATGTGCTGCCAGGGAGGCTGAGGGAGCTGGGGTTGCTTAGCCTGGAGAAGAGGAGGCTCAGAGGAGACTTCTTGCTCTCTACAAACTCCTGAAGGGAGGTTGTAGCCAGGTGGGGGTTGGTCTCTTCTCCCAGGCAACCAGCACCAGAACAAGAGGACACAGTCTCAAGCTGTGCCAGGGGAGATTTAGGCTGGAGGTGAGGAGAAAGTTCTTCCCAGCAAGAGAGATTGGCCATTGGGATGTGCTGCCCAGGGAGGTGGTGGAGTCACCATCCCTGGAGGTGTTAAAAAAGAGCCTGGATGAGGCCCTTGGTGCCATGGTTGAGCTGATTAGCTGGTGTTGGGTGATGAATTGGACTCGATGATCTCAAAGGTCTCTTCCAACCTGGTTAATTCTGTATTCCAAAGATTAATTCAGATTTATTTCACTTTCCCAGCTGATTTTGCACTTCTAAAACTGGTGTGGAGTGGGGCAAAATATCTGTTCTGTGAGATGGTAAGAAACAAAACTAGCCAGCAGATGACAAACAACCTTGGCTAATACCATCCTAGTAAATCCTGTCACTCTGAAAGCACTTCACCAGCACACTGAGCTTGTCTCTCACAAATCATATCCTCTGCAGAAAAGATTTGCTCAGAAGGTACAAGTCTGGGCTGGGGGGAAAAAATGCTCTGTGCTCAGGATGAAGCTTCTCACCTTCCCCTAAAAGCAATTCTCTTCCAGAAAAGCTTAAATACACTTCAAGCAGCAATCCCAAGCTGCCCAAGGAAGTGCTGCAGTCACCATCCCGGGAGGCATTTAAAAGATTCATGGATGTGGTGCTCAGAGAAGTGGTTCAGTGGCAGTGGCTAAGCTGTAGTGAGCTCTAGGCAAGCAGCTGGGCTTGATCTCAGAATAGAGAATAGTGAAGAGGTGATTGGGAGCAGTCAGCATGGCTTTGCCAGGGGCAAATCCTGCCTGACAAACCTGGTGGCCTTCTCTGAACAGGTGACAACATTAATAGCTGAGGGGCGAGCAACTGGACCTGAGCAAAGCCTTTGTCACTGTCCCACACCACAGCCTGGGCTCCAGGCTGGTGACACACGGGTTTGATGGGTGGACCACCAGATGGATACAGAACTGGCTTGATGGCCGCACCCAAAGAGTGATTGTCAATGGTCCATGTCCCAGGGGAGGCCAGGGACAGCAGAGCCCTCAGGGATCAGTCCTGGGCCCAGGCTTGTCAACATCTCTGTGGGTACCATGACACTGGCACTGAGTGCCCCTCAGCAAGGTTGCTGATGACACCAAGCTGTGTGGTGTGAGCAGACACGCTGAGGGAAGGATCCATCCAGAGGGACCTGGACAGGCTGGAGAGGTGGCACAAGCCAACCTCAGGAGCTTCAACAAGACCAGGGCAGGGTCCTGCAGCTGGTCGAGGCAACCCAGGCACAAATCCAGGCTGGGCAGGGACTGGCTGGGGAGCAGCCCTGAGGAGAGAGCCTTGGGGGTGCTGGGGGAGGAGAAGCTCCCCAGGAGCTCTCAGGGTGCACTTGCAGCCCGGAAAGCCAATCAGAGCCTGGGCTGCAGCAGGAGAAGTGTGGCCAGCAGGGCAAGGGAGGCTCTGGCCAGCCTGATCTAGTGTGGGGTGTCCCTGCCCATGGCAGGGGGGTTGGAACTAGATGATCCTTGTGGTCCCTTCCAACCCTGACTGAAATTATGAAACTATCTCAAAGGTATCACAGAATGCTCTGGGTTGGAAGGGACCTCCAAAATTTCATCGAGTCCAACCCCCTCTGCACTCAGCAGGGACATCCTCCACTAGATCAGGTTGCCCAGAGCCCTGTCCAGCCCCACGCTGAATATCTCCAGGGATGGAGCCTCAACCACCTCCCTGGGTAACCCATTCCAGCATTCCACTGGTGCAGAACTTGTTCTCTTCCAGCCTCAGCAGTTCTGTGCTTCTCTGCTTACCCTTGCAAGTGATTATTCACCTTGTGTGCAAGTTTGTGATAGAACCAGGGGCTGCTTTGAGCAAGCTTCTCTGGAGCCTTTCCAGCCCCATCTGGATGTGTTCCTGTGTGACCTGTGCTGGATCCCACGCTCCTGCCCCGGCAGGGGTTTTGGACGTGAGGATCTCTGAAGGTCCCTTCCAGCCCCTAACATCCTGTGAGCCTGTGATCAAGGACAATAACACCTGATTTCAGTCAAGCACAGTGACTGTTCAGTTCTGAACCTGCAGCCTGCATCTTTTGCTGCTTTGTTATTTTTTTTAATAGCTCAATGACTTCATAATGCAGCTTGACCTGATTGTGAATCAACAGGAGAGATTACATTCTCTTGGAGGAATCGAAGGCATATTTTTGCTCCTCCTTACTAACAGATCCAGCAGTGTCCCACTAACAATGACTGCAAATTGAGTTCAGGGAAGTGCCTTTGTTACAGTCCCAACCCCCTGCCATGGGCAGGGACACCTCACACCGCAGCAGGTTGCTCACAGCCACCTCCAGCCTGGCTGCAAACACCTCCAGGCAGGAGGCTGCCACCACCTCCCTGGGCAGCCTGTGCCAGGCTCTCACCACCCTCCTGGGGAACAACTTCTTCCTAACAGCCAATCTCAATCTACCCACTTCCAGTTTTGTTCCATTCCCCCTAGTCCTGAGAGGGGATGTGATCAATGTGTGTAAATATCCGAGGGGTAGGTCTCAGCTGGAGGGGGCCAAGCTCTTTTCAGTGCTGCACAGCAAGATAAGAAACAACAGGTTCAAGCTTGAACATAGAATATTTCACCTCAACAAGAGGAGAAACTTCTGTACAGTGAGGGTGACAGAGGCCTGGAGCAGGCTGCCCAGAGGGGCTGTGGAGTCTCCTGCTCTGGAGCCTTTCCAACCCCACCTGGATGCATTCCTGTGCAGCCTGCCCTGGGTGATGCTGCTCAGGCAGGGGGGTTGGACTGGCTGAGCTCTGGAGGTTCCTTACAACCTGTAATGCATGGTTGAAAACCAGGTATTAATCTGTGTGTGATGCAGTCATGCAGCTGACAGCTAAATGTGAGGCACATGTATTACTTAAGGGCTCTATTATTTATTTGGTGAAATCCTTGCATCTGTGGAGGGAACTGATTAACACAAAGCCAAGAATCTGAGTGTGGGAAAGAAACAAATTCCGATGCTGAAGGCATTTGAGAGTTATTATTTCCCTGGGCACTGGAATAAACAGAACTGCTTAACAGTGAGGGGGGTGAGGCTCTGCAACAAGCTGCCCAGGGAGTCTGTGGATGTCCCCTCCCTGGAGGTGTTCAAGACCAGCTTGGGTGAGGCTTCAAGCAACCTGCTGTAGTGTGAGGTGTCCCTGCCCATGGCAGGGGGCTGGAACTGGATGATAGTATCATAGAGTGGAATCATAGAATCAGCCAGGTTGGAAAAGACCTCAGAGATCATCAAGTCCAACCTGTCACCCAACACCTCCTGACTAACTAAGCCATGGCTTCAAGTGCCACATCCAATCCCCTCTGGAACACCTCCAGGGGCAGTGTCCCAGCAGTAACATCCCTAAGTATCTGCTGCTTATTGTCCACTGCATAAAACTTGAGGGCTTTGGAAGAAGAAAGCAAAGCAAAGCAAAGCATCCACCACAGCAAACAGCATGGGTGGAGAACTCTTGCAACCATCAGCATCCTCCTAAGGTGTGGAGAGCAGCTTCTCTGCCACTTAGTTCCTGGCTTTTGCATCTTACTGCTGATGTGGCAGTGGCCCACACAGGCTCCTACACAGCTCAGCATCAGGACAGTGCTGAGCAAGCAGATCCTGATGTCCCCCCCATTCATCACATTATCTGTGCAAGTTAGGCCAGTTTGCAGCCTCCAGCTGCAGCCCCTGAGGACTCAAGACCCTGAGGCTTGGATGTGGCACTTGGAGCTGTGGTGTAGTTGTCAGGAGGTGTTGGGTATTAGGTAATAGGTTGGACTTGATCCCCCTCTACTCAGCCCTGGTGAGACCCCACCTGGAGTACTGCCTCCAGTTCTGGAGCCCCTATTCCAAGAGGGATCTGGAGGTGCTGGAAGGTGTCCAGAGCAGGGCCACGAGGAGGAGCAGAGGGCTGGAGCACCTCTCCTGTGAGGACAGACTGAAGGAGTTGGGGCTGTTCAGTCTGGAGAAGAGAAGGCTCCGAGGTGACCTCATTGTGGCCTTCCAGGATCTGAAGGGGGCTACAGGAAGGCTGGGGAGGGACTGCTCAGGCTCTCAGGGAGTGATAGGACTAGGGGGAATGGAATGAAGCTGGAGGTGGGGAGATTCAGGCTGGAGGTGAGGAGGAAGTTCTTCCCCATGAGGGTGGTGAAGCCCTGGAATGGGTTGTGCAGGGAGGTGGTTGAGGCCCCGTCCCTGGAGGTGTTTAAGGCCAGGCTGGATGAGGCTGTGGCCAGCCTGATCTAGTGTGGGGTGTCCCTGCCCATGGCAGGGGGTTGGAACAAGCTGATCCTTGTGGTGCCTTCCAACCCTGACTGATACTGTGATACTATGATCTCTGAGGACTTCTCCAACCTTATTGATTCTATGATTCTATGATCCTTGAGGTCCCTTCCAGCCCTGACAATTCTCTGATTCTGTGAGCAAGGTTCAAGGAGATTCAGAACTTTGAGTCAGAACTTCTTTGAAAGCATTCAGTTTTTAAATAGTTCTCAGTCAAGAAGTCTCTTTCCTGCTCATATGCTCTTGGGGTTGTGTGATTTCTCTGCTTCACCCAGCCCCTGGTAATCATGAATATGCAAAGTGACACTCCAGTTTTTAACATCTGCTGAAACTAACAACCTGAGAGGCTTCCAGTAGCAGTACTGGAGCAAGATCTGGGGTGGGGGAAAAGTCATGGAGGATCTGATTGCCTATGCTCATAATCTGTGGGGGAATGATATTGGCACTGTTGCTGATTCTTTTAAAGCATCTCATAACATCACAGGATTGTCAGGGCTGGAAGGGAGCTCAAGGTTCAGACAGTCCCAACCCCCTGCCACGAGCAGGGACACCTCACACCACAGCAGGTTGCTCACAGCCACCTCCAGCCTGGCTGCAAACACCTCCAGGTAGGAGGCTTCCACCACCTCCCTGGGCAGCCTGTGCCAGGCTCTCACCACCCTCATGGGCAACAACTTCTTCCTCACAGCCAATCTCAATCTACCCACTTCTAGTTTTGCTCCAATCCCCCTGCTCCTATCCCTCCCTGACACCCTCAGAAGTCCCTCCCCAGCTTTCTTGCAGCCCCCTTCAGATGCTGGAAGGCCACAAGAAGGTCTCCTCAGAACCTTCATCTCTGATGAGAATGACTCTGATCTTCCAAATCATCTGTTCCAGTGCCTTGTTTATAACGAGCCTGCATCCTCCCTGGTGGCCTCTAAGCTTATGTCTTTCTTTGTCCTATCTACAATGGAATCACAGATTGAGAGGGGCTGGCAGGGACTTCAAGGGGTCATAGAATCAATAATGCTGGAAAAGACCTCAGAGATCATCAAGTCCAACCTAGTACCTAATCCCTAGCACTCCTGACAACTAAACCATGGCTCCCAGTGCCACATCAAAGCCTTTCTTGAACACCTCCAGGGAAGGTGACTCCACCACCTCCCTGAGCAGCACATTCCCATGGCCAATCTCTTCTTCTCTTGCTGGGAAGAACTTTCTCCTCACCTCCAGCCTAAACCTGCTGGTCACACTATTCTTGATGCAGGCCAGGATGCCATTGGCCTTCTTGGCCACCTGGGCACACTGCTGGCTCATGTTCAGCTCATCCAGTCCAACTCCCCCTGCCAGAGCAGGATCACCTATACCAGATCACACAGGATCTCATCCAGGCAGGTCTTGAGTATCTCCAGAGACTCCAGAAGCCCCCAGGGCAGCCTGTTCCAGAGCAGAGTATTTCTGATGAGCACTTCTAGGACTTGGACAGATGCTATCTTTGCATCTTCCTGATTTGCATGCAGTGCTCCTTCCAGGACAGGCATTCTCTCAGCGTCTTCTCTGGGAACAGGAGAGATGTGTGTCTTCCCAGGAAGCAGCAGAATCTGGCAGAGGGATCTGGGCTCCTGCAAAGAACTTCATGCTGTGGCAAGCAAAAGAAGGGAGTGAGAAAGTCACTTGAAAGATGTAGAAGTCTGCAGGTGCAGGAGAATCTGAGCTGCTGAGAAGAAACTGGAAGGAGACAGGAAATTTTCAGAGGTGTTGAAGAGGTAGCACAGGAACTGGGCACGATCTGCTGTGGCTTAGTCACTGAGCAGGCTGGAAGTAAGGAAGCAGAGGGTAGGGAGTGACAGAGCTGCATAGAAATCCTTTCTTTTCCTAATCTGTCTCTAGGTTGATAGCTGGGAAGTCCAGTTAAGAGTTTAATAACATTCATTTAACTGACTGCTGGGAGGTGGTGGAGTCCCTGTCCCTGGAGGTGTTCAAGACAGGCTTGGCTGTGGCACTTGGAGCCATGGTTTTGTTGTCAGGAGGTGTTAGGTATTAGGTGATAGGTTGGGCTTGATGATCTCTGAGGTCTCTTCTAACCTGCTTGATTCTGTGATTCTGTGGCTTATGGTCCTGCCTGAGGAGCTGCTTCAATTTCCATCATATTTACTGGTGGTTGGTACTTATCACCAGAAAAAACATCTTTCTTGGAGTGCAAGTAAATACACTGCAGCCTCTATTCCAGCTGAGGCTTTGTTGCTGTGCAGAATGGAGGAGGATGTGCAAACATCCCAAATGGCATCAACATTGTCATAGAACCATGGAATTGTTAGGGTTGGAAGGGACATCAAGGTCCATCTTCTCTCCACACTGAACACTCCCAATTCTCTCAGTCTGTCTCCATAGCAGAGCAGCTCCAGCCCTCTGCTCATCCTCATGGCCCTTCTCTGGGCACCTCCCAGCACCTCCAGATTCTTCTTGTAACAGAGGCTCCAGAACTGGACACAGTGCTCCAGGTATGGTCTCAGCAGAGTGGAGCAGAGGGGCAGAATGCCCTCCCTGGCCCTGCTGGCCACACTTCTCTTGCTGCAGCCCAGGCTCTGCTTGGCTCTCTGGGCTGCAAGTGCTCACTGCTGGCTCCTCTTGAGCTTCTCCTCCCCCAGCACCCCCAGGGCCTTTTGTTCAGGGCTGCTCTCCAGCCAGTCCCTGCCCAGCCTATATCAGTGCTTGGGATTGCCCTGACCCAACTGCAGGACCTTGCCCTTGGTCTTGTTGAACCTCCTGAGGTTGCCATGGGCTCAGCTCTGCAGCCTGTCCAGGTCCCTCTGGATGGATCCCTTCCCTCTAGCATCTGTCTACTATCAACCAGTAGCCCCAGGTCCCCTTCTGCCTGGCTGCTCTCAGCCACTCTGACCCCAGCCTGTAGCACTGCCTGGGGTTGCTGTGGCCAATGTGCAGCCCCTGGCACTTGGATGTGTTCAGTCTCCTGCCCTTGGCCTCTGCCCATCTGCCCAGCCTGGCAAGGTCCCTCTGCAGAGCTCTCCTACCCTCTAACAGATCAACTCCTGCCCACAACTTGGTGCCATCTGCAAACTTACTAATGGTGGACTGAAGGCCAGGCTGGACAAGGACTTGAGCAAGCTGGTATAGAGGAAGGTTTCCCTGCCCATGGCAGGAGGGTTGGAGCTGGATGATCCTTAGGGTCCCTTCCAACCATGACAGTTCTGTGATTCTATCCTTCCAACTTGTTGATGAACTTTGTTTCATAGTTTCAGTCAGGGTTGGAAGGGACCACAAGGATCATCTAGCTCCAACCCCCCTGCCATGGGCAGGGACACCCCACACTAGATCAGGCTGGCCAGAGCCTCATCCAGCCTGGCCTTAAACACCTCCAGGGACGGGGCCTCAACCACCTCCCTGGACAACCCATTCCAGGGCTTCACCACTCCCATGGGGAAGAACTTCCTCCTCACCTCCAGCCTGAATCTCCCCACCTCCAGCTTCATTCCATTCCCCCTAGTCCTATCACTACCTGAACTTGCCTGCCTTATCACTTACAATAGGTTCAAGGCTTAATAAAATCAGCCTCAAAACTAGTTCTTTCTTATCTCTGTATCAACTTTAAAGCAACTTTCTGTATAAAACACCATGCAAGAGAAATTAATATCACCATCCTGTCCCACACAGTTCACTGTGTTACTTTCCCCCCCCAGGGCTATGAGGGTTAAATATATCTGCAGGGGAATATAGTAAATGAGGCTTCTTGGTTTTAATCCTCCACATCCAGGTCTACCCAGACTGACATTTGTGACACTTATGAGGCAAG
This sequence comes from Colaptes auratus, assembly GCA_015227895.2. Lineage (NCBI taxonomy): Eukaryota > Metazoa > Chordata > Aves > Piciformes > Picidae > Colaptes > Colaptes auratus. The sequence goes on along the minus strand of CM037636.1, from coordinate 48,873,770 downwards.
AAAAAGGGGAAAATACAACACAGGTTGAAAAGCAAAGGACCATTTGCACTGCATGCAGTTAAAGCAATCTCTTGGGCACACTGAAACCAGACATAGTCTGTTCAGACAGCAGATTTGTGTTGGGTTGGCTGAGGAAGAGCTGCAGCAGCTTTGCTGGTGCACAGATACATGCTGAGTTAGCATGCTGCTGGCCACACTGCTGGCTACAGTTAGCCTCTATCCAGGACTGAACTCCAGCAGCTGTTCTATGACTCCATGACCTTTCCCCAGCCCAGGAGGAGGACTGGAAAAGGAAAATGAAGAAAGGAGACCTGAAGGCTGAATAAAAATGGAGTTAATAAGCCAGCAAAACCAGTATCAATGACTACATAAAGCATGCAAAGTTGTCCTTGCCTCAGATTATGCACAGCGTGATAGGACTAGGGGGAGTGGACTGAAGCTGGAGGTGGGGAGATTCAGGCTGGAGGGGAGGAGGAAGTTCTTCCCCATGAGAGTGGTGAAGGCCTGGAATGGGTTGTCCAGGGAGGTGGTTGAGGCCCCGTCCCTGGAGGTGTTTAAGGCCAGGCTGGATGAGGCTCTGGCCAGCCTGATCTAGTGTGGGGTGTCCCTGCCCATGGCAGGGGGGTTGGAACTAGATGATCTTTGTGGTCTCTTCCAACCCTAACTGAAACTATGAAACTATGAAACAGCACTCACAGTGAATGGCAGCAGTCCTCAGCAGCAGAATGCTAAGGGTGGCCCTCCAGGGATAGAAGCAGGAGCACAAAGGATGATCCTTGAGGTCCCTTCCAACCCTAACAATTCTATGACTCTCTGAAAATCCACTTCTGGATGGATTTCTGGAAGCAGGACTTGCATTCCTTCAGAGACTTTAGGAAGGCCATTGGAATGAACGCATAAAGGGGCTGGGCATGTTGCAGAACACAGCATTAACCAGCTTGGAAAAGACCTCAAAGATCATCAAGTCCAACCTGGCACCCAACACCATCTCAGCAACTCAACCATGGCCCCAAGTGCCTCATCCAGTCCCCTCTTAAACCCTTCCAGTGACGGTGACTCCACCACCTCCCTGGGCAGCACATCCCAATGGCCAATCTCTCTTGCTGGGATGAATGCCTTCCTCACCCAGCCTAACCCTCCCCTGGCACAGCTTGAGACTGTGTCCTCTTGTTCTGGTGCTGGTTGCCTGGGAGAAGAGGCCACCCCCCACCTAGCTACAACTTCCCTTCAGGGAGTTGGAGAGAGCATGAGGTCTCCCCTGAGCCTCCTCTTCTGCAGGCTAAGCAACCCCAGCTGCCTCAGCCTCTCCTTGTAGGGCTTGTGTTTCAAGGTGTTTTGGATGCAGTGCTTTGGGATATGCTTTAGGGGTGAGCCTCATAGAGTAGGGTTCTGGGTTGGACTTGGTGATCCTGAGGGTCTGTCCTAACCTGAATGTTTCTGGGATTCTGTGATCCTCACAGCTCTCTGTTAGACTCTCTCCAGCAGGTCTCTGTCTCTCTTGAGCTGGGGAGCCAAAAGCAGACACAGGATTGCAGCTGTGGTCTCAGCAGGGCAGGGCAGAGGGGCAGCAGAGCCTCCCTAGATCTGCTGGGCACATTTCTTGCTCCAGCCTCATTTCACACACAAACTGAGTGAAGTATTGAATTGATGGAAGTGCCTGGGGAAGTGAAGAGGGGTTCAAGGCTTCTATGAAAGAATGCCTCTTCAGACCAAGTCAGCATTTCTGTATGGTGCATATAAATCCTCTCTAATGACATGGCAGCCCTTCAGGTGGGGACCAGCAGTCTGAACAGTGCTGGACAAGTCCTGAAGGTGACATAAAATACACCAATCTTGACTTTTCATTAGCAAAGTGTTTTCTCCCAAGGCCATCAGAAAAGAAAGTCTATTACACTTTCTTGTTGGGATGAGGATGGAGCCTTCCCTGAAATCCTGTTCAATATCTTTATTGATGATCTGGGCCAGGGCATTGAGTCCATCATTAGCAAGTTTGCAGATGACACCGAGCTGGAGGCAGGAGTTGATCTGTAAGAGGGTAGGAGAGCTCTGCAGAGGGACCTTGCCAGGCTGGACAGATGGGCAGAGGCCAAGGGCAGGAGACTGAACACATCCAAGTGCCAGGTGCTGCACATTGGCCACAGCAACCCCAGGCAGTGCTACAGGCTGGGGGCAGAGTGGCTGGAGAGCGGCCAGGCAGAGAGGGACCTGGGGAGACTGGTTGATGGTAGGCTGAACATGAGCCTGCAGTGTGCCCAAGTGGCCAAGAAGGCCAAGGGCATCCTGGCCTGCATCAGGAACAGGATGGCCAGCAGGAGCAGGGAAGTCATTGTGCCCTGTGCTCAGCACTGGTTAGGCCACACCTTGAGTCCTGTGTCCAGATCTGGGCTCCTCAGTTCAGGCAAGATGTTGAGCTGCTGGAAGGTGTCCAGAGAAGGGCAATGAAGCTGGGGAGGGGTCTGGGGCACAGCCCTGTGAGGAGGAGGTTTAGGCTGGATGTTAGTTCTTCCCAGCAAGAGAGATTGGCCATTGGAATGTGCTGCCCAGGGAGGTGGTGGAGTCCCCATCCCTGGAAGTGTTTAACAGGGGACTGGATGAGGCCCTTGGTGCCATGGTTGAGTTGATCAGATGGTGTAGGGTGATAGGTTGGACTTGATGATCTCTGAGGTCTTTTCCAAGCTGGTTAATTCTACTCCACTCCACTCCACTCCACTCCATTCCATTCCATTCCATTCCAATTCTGTTCCATTCACATGTCCCAACAGAAACGAGAGCCCCTGGAGGTACTCTGGTGGGGCAGGTGTTTCCTTGCAGCCCACAGCTCTGAGGAAGGTCCCAGGATGGTATCACGCCGATGCTCAGCAGTGTTTGTGAGGAGATCAAGATATTCTGACAAGCCTCTGTGCCAGCTGAGTGGAAGCTGCTTCAAACCAAATGCTTGTTCACTTCATTCCTGCCTCTTCCTCTCAGTTGGCTCCTTTGTTCCTTCACACCTGACCTTGGCACCCTTTGGCAGTGCTGCTCTCAATCTGACCTGCTGAACCAGCTGCTGCTGATGGAGCAGAACCTCTGGGCCCAAGCCTGATGGTGCTTGGGAATATGGCTTAGGGGTGACCATTGTAGGGTTCTGGGTTGGTGATCCTGAGGGTTTCCAACCTGCATGTTTCTGTGCCTCTGTGATGAGGAGGGAGCAGCAAAGAGGAGCTGTTACAAACTGACCTCAAGCCCCAGTTCCCCGCGGGTTGTATTTTCAAGTCGGGTCTGTTGGGGTCTTTGTTTGCTTATGGCTTCTCTGTGCTTGTCTGAGCTCATCAGCCTTTTGTTATGTCCTCTCCACCCCACTAAGAGGGGGAAGAGGGAGTTTAGCAGCTGTGTGGTGATTTGTTGCCAGCTGGGCTTGAAACCACAGCAGCAGGATGGCGAAACAAATGAATGCACTCCGAGCTTGTGCTCCCCGCTCGTTGTTTGGAGGATCTGAGGCAGTGTGGATCTGGCAAGAGGCTACCTGCATCCCTCGACGTGCAGCCTCACCTTTGGCTTCTCTGAGCCCCTCAAGCAGAGATTTAGAGCCCACATCAATACTTTGATGGATATCTGCTGCCTGCCCTGAGACAGATTTGTCCCCAGGTATGTCAGATATCAGCTCTAACAGCTCTCCTGCTGTTCACCAGCAAAGGCAGGGCAAGCTGAGTCGTCAGGGCTCTGCCAGCCTGTCAGTCAAACACAGATGCCAGTGGATCTGGAATTATGAAGGCATTTGGCATATTTTCCAGGGGAATGAGAGCTTGCCACAGTGCAACAGAGGTTACCAGAGCTCCAAACCAACCCAGCACTACATATCCTCATTTTCCTGAGGAGAAGAATTTCCCACAGCAGTATTTCTATGCTCTTTCTGTGATCCATCTCTTTTTTCTGGGCAGTGGCATGCAATCAAGGAGCCCAAAACTTATTTTCTCCCTCCCCCCCCTTATTTTCTTTTCCCCTCAATTCTTCTTTCCTCCCAATCTTCTGCCCAAATCCATCCCAGGAGTACTCATTACTTCTGTGGTGGAAAAATAACCCCATATATCTGTGCAAAGTCCCTCTGCATTTTCTCATCCAAAATATTAAATTACAGCTAGCCCTGCATGGATGTTTTTGGACCCAGTTTCACCATCATTTAGCCTTCCTGTCAGAGCTAGCAGGACAGCAGCCAGCAGCAGCCTGAACACCTTGCTCCAACTGCTGTGCAGCTCTCACACTACAAGCCACTTTGGCTTTGGAGCTCTCTCTTAATTACAGAGATAAATGTAGATATTTTAATTGGGTATCTGTCTGGGCACTGGGTGCACATTCTCTCTCCTGCAGCGATTCAGATGGCTGGTGTGTGAGATAGGGCAAAAAGTAATAACTGTGCCCTGAGCTCGGGAAAGAAAACCAGTAATTATAATAGTCTCACTTCTTTCCTGTCCTGTTCAATAGCTCTACTTCCTGATCAATATCTTTATTTCCTGATCAACATCTTTATTTCCTGTTCAATATCTCTATTTCCTGATCAATATCTCTATTTCCTGATCAACATCTTTATTTCCTGATCAACATCTTTATTTCCTGTTCAATATCTCTATATCCTGATCAATATCTCTATTTCCTATTCAATATACTTATTTCCTGATTGATATATGTATTTCCTGATCAATATCTTTATTTCCTGATCAATATCTTTATTTCCTGTTCAATATCTCTATTTCCTGATCAACATCTTTATTTCCTGTTCAACATCTTTATTTCCTGTTCAAGATCTCTATTTCCTGATCAATATCTTTATTTCCTGATCGATATCCTTATTGATGATCTGGAGGAGGGGATTGAGTCCATCAGCAGTAAGTTTGCAGATGGCACCAAGCTGGGGGCAGGAGTTGATCTCTTGGAGGGTAGGAGAGCTCTGCAGAGGGACCTGGACAGGCTGGGCAGATGGGCAGAGGCCAAGGGCAGGAGATTGAACACATCCAAGTGCCAGGTGCTGCACATTGGCCACAGCAACCCCAGGCAGTGCTACAGGCTGGGGGCAGAGTGGCTGAGAGCAGCCAGGCAGAGAGGGACCTGGGGGTACTGGTGGATGGTAGGCTGAACATGAGCCTGCAGTGTGCCCAGGCAGCCAAGAAGGCCAAGGGCATCCTGGCCTGCAGCAGGAAGAGTGTGGCCGGCAGGAGCAGGGAGGTCATTGTGCCCCTGTGCTCAGCACTGCTGAGGCCACACCTTGAGTCCTGTGTCCAGTTCTGGGCTCCTCAGGTTAGGAAAGATGTTGAGCTGCTGGAAGGTGTCCAGAGAAGGGCAACAAAGCTGGGGAGGGGTCTGGAGCACAGCCCTGTGAGGAGAGGCTGAGGGAGCTGGGGTTGCTTAGCCTGCAGAAGAGGAGGCTCAGGGGAGACCTCATTGCTCTCTACAAATATCTGAAGGGAGGTTGTAGCCAGGTGGGGGTTGGTCTCTTCTCCCAGGCACCCAGCACCAGAACAAGAGGACACAGTCTCAGGCTGTGCCAGGGGAAGTTTAGGCTGGAGGTGAGAAGAAAGCTCTTCCCAGCAAGAGAGATTGGCCCTTGGGATGTGCTGCCCAGGGAGGTGGTGGAGTCACCATCACTGGAGATCTTCAAGAAGAGCCTGGCTGAGGCACTTGCTGCCATGATTTAGTTGATTGGATAGGGCTGGGTTGGACTGGATGATCTTGGAGGTCTCTTCCAGCTTTGTTGATTCTATGATTCTATGGTTTTTAGGGGGCACAATGGTATTCTCTGGTGCTAGATGGACAAGACCTTCTTGGGTGCTAGATGGAGGAACTTCTTCACTGTGAGGGTCACAGAGGCCTGGAACAGGCTGCCCAGAGAGGTTGTGGAGTCTCCTTGTGTGGAGCCTTTGCAGCCCTGTCTGGATGTGTTCCTGTGTGACCTGTGCTGGGTTCTGTGGTCCTGCTCTGGCAGGGAGGTTGGACTGGAAGATTTCCAGCAGTCCCTTCCAACCCCTGGCATCCTGTGAGCCTGTGATATTCAGCAATGTATTCAGCTGCTTATTTCCTGCCTTCCACTTCATGGAATTCTTAGCTGCTCAGTCTGAAGAAGAGAAGGCTCTGAAGAGGCCTGACTGTGGCCTTCAAGTATCTGAAGGGGGCTACACGAAAGTGTGCTTAACAGGAACATGCCTTTTGCTTCCTCCTTCCTTTTGGTTTTCTCCTGGAAAATTCCTGTTTTGCAAGGCTGTGTCACAATGTGTACAAAGGCAGAGGGAATTGTACCTCCTTTCACATCTCTGCCTTCTGCTTGCAACTCACACTGCTCTGTGGTTTTCTGAGCTGCCAGGTTGCTTTTAGTGCAAAATCTGTCATGCTGAAGACTCTTTAATGCCAGACTTGAAAGGATCAAGGTATGGAAGGGTAGCACACTGCCTTCTTTAGCTGACAGTGCTGCAGTAAAATGGAGTATCAGTGCCTCAGGGTAGCAGCAGTGCAAGGCTGGAGGCATTGGTGCATCAGGTTAAGCAGACATTGCCAGGAGCTTGAGGTGAAGCAGATACTGCCAGGAGCTTGAGGGTAAGCAGACATTGCCAGGAGCTGGAGGTGAAGCAGACATTGCCATGAGCTTGAGGGTAAGCAGACATTGCCATGAGCTTGAGGTGAGGCAGACATTGCCATGAGCTTGAGGCTTGAGCAGACATTGCCATGAGCTTGAGGTGAAGCAGACATTGCCAGGAGCTTGAGGTTAAGCAGACATTGCCATGAGCTTGAGGCTTGAGCAGACATTGCCATGAGCTTGAGGTGAAGCAGACATTGCCATGAGCTTGAGGTGAAGCAGATATTGCCATGAGCTTGAGGCTTGAGCAGACATTGCCATGAGCTTGAGGCTTGAGCAGACATTGCCAGGAGCTTGAGGTGAAGCAAACATTGCCATGAGCTTGAGGCTTGAGCAGACATTGCCATGAGCTTGAGGGTAAGCAGACATTGCCATGAGCTTGAGGCTTGAGCAGACATTGCCATGAGCTTGAGGGTAAGCAGGCATTGCCATGAGCTTGAGGGTAAGCAGACATTGCCATGAGCTTGAGGGTAAGCAAACATTGCCATGAGCTTGAGGCTTGAGCAGACATTGCCATGAGCTTGAGGGTAATCAGACATTGCCAGGAGCTTGAGGGTAAGCAGACATTGCCATGAGCTTGAGGGTAAGCAGGCATTGCCATGAGCTTGAGGGTAAGCAGACATTGCCATGAGCTTGAGGGTAAGCAAACATTGCCATGAGCTTGAGGCTTGAGCAGACATTGCCATGAGCTTGAGGGTAATCAGACATTGCCAGGAGCTTGAGGGTAAGCAGACATTGCCAGGAGCTTGAGGCTTGAGTAGACATTGCCATGAGCTTGAGGCTTGAGCAGACATTGCCATGAGCTTGAGGGTAAGCAGACATTGCCATGAGCTTGAGGGTAAGCAGACATTGCCATGAGCTTGAGGGTAAGCAGACATTGCCATGAGCTTGAGGCTTGAGCAGACATTGCCATGAGCCTGAGGGTAAGCAGACATTGCCATGAGCTTGAGGGTAAGCAGACATTGCCAGGAGCTTGAGGCTTGAGCAGACATTGCCATGAGCCTGAGGGTAAGCAGGCATTGCCATGAGCTTGAGGTGAAGCAGACATTGCCATGAGCTTGAGGGTAAGCAGACATTGCCATGAGATTGAGGCTTGAGCAGACATTGCCATGAGCCTGAGGGTAAGCAGGCATTGCCATGAGCTTGAGGTGAAGCAGACATTGCCATGAGCTTGAGGGTAAGCAGACATTGCCATGAGCTTGAGGCTTGAGCAGACATTGCCATGAGCCTGAGGGTAAGCAGGCATTGCCATGAGCTTGAGGTGAAGCAGACATTGCCATGAGCTTGAGGGTAAGCAGACATTGCCATGAGCTTGAGGCTTGAGCAGACATTGCCATGAGCTTGAGGTAAGCAGGCATTGCCATGAGCTTGAGGGTAAGCAGACATTGCCATGAGCTTGAGGGTAAGCAGGCATTGCCATGAGCTTGAGGTGAAGCAGACATTGCCATGAGCTTGAGGCTTGAGCAGACATTGCCATGAGCTTGAGGGTAAGCAGACATTGCCATGAGCTTGAGGCTTGAGCAGATATTGCCAGGAGCTTGAGGTAAGCAGGCATTGCCATGAGCTTGAGGCTTGAGCAGACATTGCCAGGAGCTTGAGGCTTGAGCAGACACTGCCATGAGCTTGAGGCTTGAGCAGACATTGCCATGAGCTTGAGGCTTGAGCAGACACTGCCATGAGTTTGAGGGTAAGCAGACATTGCCATGAGCTTGAGGCTTGAGCAGACATTGCCATGAGCTTGAGGGTAAGCAGACATTGCCATGAGCTTGAGGGTAAGCAGACATTGCCATGAGCTTGAGGCTTGAGCAGACATTGCCATGAGCTTGAGGGTAATCAGACATTGCCAGGAGCTTGAGGCTTGAGCAGACATTGCCAGGAGCTTGAGGCTTGAGCAGACATTGCCATGAGCTTGAGGCTTGAGCAGACATTGCCAGGAGCTTGAGGTGAAGCAGACATTGCCATGAGCTTGAGGCTTGAGCAGACATTGCCATGAGCTTGAGGTGAAGCAGACATTGCCATGAGCTTGAGGGTAAGCAGACATTGCCATGAGCTTGAGGCTTGAGCAGACATTGCCATGAGCTTGAGGGTAAGCAGACATTGCCATGAGCTTGAGGGTAAGCAGACATTGCCATGAGCTTGAGGCTTGAGCAGACATTGCCATGAGCTTGAGGGTAATCAGACATTGCCAGGAGCTTGAGGCTTGAGCAGACATTGCCAGGAGCTTGAGGCTTGAGCAGACATTGCCATGAGCTTGAGGCTTGAGCAGACATTGCCAGGAGCTTGAGGTGAAGCAGACATTGCCATGAGCTTGAGGCTTGAGCAGACATTGCCATGAGCTTGAGGTGAAGCAGACATTGCCATGAGCTTGAGGGTAAGCAGACATTGCCATGAGCTTGAGGCTTGAGCAGACATTGCCATGAGCTTGAGGGTAAGCAGGCATTGCCATGAGCTTGAGGTGAAGCAGACATTGCCATGAGCTTGAGGGTAAGCAGACATTGCCATGAGCTTGAGGCTTGAGCAGACATTGCCATGAGCTTGAGGGTAAGCAGGCATTGCCATGAGCTTGAGGTGAAGCAGACATTGCCATGAGCTTGAGGCTTGAGCAGACATTGCCATGAGCTTGAGGCTTGAGCAGACATTGCCATGAGCTTGAGGGTAAGCAGACATTGCCATGAGCTTGAGGGTAAGCAGACATTGCCATGAGCTTGAGGCTTGAGGAGACATTGCCATGAGCTTGAGGGTAAGCAGACATTGCCATGAGCTTGAGTCTTGAGCAGATATTGCCATGAGCTTGAGGGTAAGCAGACATTGCCATGAGCTTGAGGCTTGAGCAGACATTGCCATGAGCTTGAGGCTTGAGCAGACATTGCCAGGAGCTTGAGGCTTGAGCAGACACTGCCATGAGCTTGAGGCTTGAGCAGACATTGCCATGAGTTTGAGGGTAAGCAGACATTGCCATGAGCTTGAGGCTTGAGCAGACATTGCCAGGAGCTTGAGGGTAAGCAGACATTGCCATAAGCTTGAGGGTAAGCAGACATTGCCATGAGCTTGAGGCTTGAGCAGACATTGCCATGAGCTTGAGGTGAAGCAGACATTGCCATGAGCTTGAGGCTTGAGCAGACATTGCCAGGAGCTTGAGGCTTGAGCAGACATTGCCATGAGCTTGAGGGTAAGCAGGCATTGCCATGAGCTTGAGGGTAAGCAGACATTGCCATGAGCTTGAGGCTTGAGCAGATATTGCCAGGAGCTTGAGGGTAAGCAGGCATTGCCATGAGCTTGAGGTGAAGCAGACATTGCCATGAGCTTGAGGCTTGAGCAGGCATTGCCATGAGCTTGAGGGTAAGCAGACATTGCCATGAGCTTGAGGGTAAGCAGACATTGCCATGAACTGGAGGGTAAGCAGACATTGCCATGAACTGGAGGGTAAGCAGACATTGCCAGGAGCTTGAGGATTGAGCAGACATTGCCATGAGCTTGAGGCTTGAGCAGACATTGCCATGAGCTTGAGGATAAGCAGGCATTGCCATGAGCTTGAGGCTTGAGCAGACATTGCCATGAGCTTGAGGCTTGAGCAGACATTGCCAGGAGCTTGAGGCTTGAGCAGACATTGCCAGGAGCTTGAGGCTTGAGCAGACACTGCCATGAGTTTGAGGCTTGAGCAGACATTGCCATGAGCTTGAGGGTAAGCAGACATTGCCATGAGCTTGAGGCTTGAGCAGATATTGCCAGGAGCTTGAGGGTAAGCAGACATTGCCATGAGCTTGAGGGTAAGCAGACATTGCCATGAGCTTGAGGCTTGAGCAGACATTGCCATGAGCTTGAGGGTAAGCAGACATTGCCATGAGCTTGAGGTGAAGCAGACATTGCCATGAGCTTGAGGCTTGAGCAGACATTGCCATGAGCTTGAGGGTAAGCAGACATTGCCATGAGCTTGAGGGTAAGCAGACATTGCCATGAGCTTGAGGCTTGAGCAGATATTGCCAGGAGCTTGAGGGTAAGCAGACATTGCCATGAGCTTGAGGGTAAGCAGACATTGCCATGAGCTTGAGGCTTGAGCAGACATTGCCATGAGCTTGAGGGTAAGCAGACATTGCCATGAGCTTGAGGCTTGAGCAGACATTGCCATGAGCTTGAGGGTAAGCAGACATTGCCATGAGCTTGAGGCTTGAGCAGGCATTGCCATGAGCTTGAGGGTAAGCAGACATTGCCATGAACTGGAGGGTAAGCAGACATTGCCAGGAGCTTGAGGATTGAGCAGACATTGCCATGAGCTTGAGGGTAAGCAGACATTGCCAGGAGCTTGAGGGTAAGCAGATATTGCCAGGAGCTTGAGGCTTGAACAGACATTGTCATGAGATTGAGGATTGAGCAAACATTGCCATGAGCTTGAGGGTAAGCAGACATTGCCATGAGCTTGAGGCTTGAGCAGACATTGCCAGGAGCTTGAGGCTTGAGCAGACATTGCCATGAGCTTGAGGCTTGAGCAGACATTGCCATGAGCTTGAGGCTTGAGCAGGCATTGCCATGAGCTTGAGGCTTGAGCAGACATTGCCATGAGCTTGAGGCTTGAGCAGACATTGCCATGAGCTTGAGGATAAGCAGACATTGCCATGAGGTTGAGTTGAAGCAGACACTGCCATGAGCTTGAGGGTAAGCAGACATTGCCATGAGCTTGAGGCTTGAGCAGACATTGCCAGGAGCTTGAGGCTTGAGCAGACATTGCCGTGAGCTTGAGGCTTGAGCAGACATTGCCAGGAGCTTGAGGCTTGAGCAGACATTGCCATGAGCTTGAGGGTAAGCAGACATTGCCATGAGCTTGAGGCTTGAGCAGATATTGCCAGGAGCTTGAGGGTAAGCAGACATTGCCATGAGCTTGAGGCTTGAGCAGACATTGCCATGAGCTTGAGGCTTGAGCAGGCATTGCCATGAGCTTGAGGGTAAGCAGACATTGCCATGAGCTTGAGGGTAAGCAGACATTGCCATGAGCTGGAGGCTTGAGCACACATTGCCATGAGCTTGAGGGTAAGCAGACATTGCCATGAGCTTGAGGCTTGAGCAGACATTGCCATGAGCTTGAGGGTAAGCAGACATTGCCATGAGCTTGAGGATTCTGCTCAGAAATGATTCCATTTATTTAGGGGGAATGGGAAAAATAAAATAGAAGTAGGTCAGTTCAGATTGGATGTCAGGAAGAAGTTGTTCCCCATGAGGTTGGTGAGAGACTGGCAAATGTTTCCCAGGGAGGTGGTGGAAGCTTCATCCCTGGAGGTTTTGAAGGCCAGGCTGGATGTGGCTGTGAGCAACCTGCTGTAGTGTGAGGTGTCCCTGCCCATGGCAGGGGGGTTGGAACTGGAATATCTTTGAGGTCCCTTCCGACCCTTCAACATTTCCAGGGATGAGGCCTCCATGACTTCTCTGGGCAATATACAGGCTCAGAGGATGTTAGGGGTTGGAAGTGACCTCCAAAGATCTTCCAGTCCAAGTCCCCTGCCAGAGCAGGAGCAGAGAATCCAGCACAGGTCACACAGTAGCACATCCACACAGGGCTGCAAAGGCTGCAGACAAGGAGACTCCACAACCTCTCTGGGCAGCCTGCTCCAGGCCTCTGGGAGCCTCACACTGAAGAAGTTCCTCACCTGCTCTTGCATAGTGATTATTAACTCCTGCATAATTCATATTGATTAATTAGCAGAGATTTTGGTGGTTTTATAAGACAAAGGGCTTTGGAAAACATTTGGACTGTGAAGATTTAGGTCTAGAAACCTGCAGTCTTCCCTGGATTGTCTGAGAGGCACTGAAGGCACCTCCTTGCTTCGTGACATCCATCTATCTCCCATGTCACTTGGCAGGGACATCATTAATTGCCTGCAAGCAACTTTGTGAAGCTGTTGCTAATGCACAGCAGACCCAGGGAGCTGCTCCCATATGGCAGGAACCAGTCCCAGTGCCTTCCTCCCAGACGTATCTGCTCCCTATGAATAATCCCCTCAGATGTCTTCTGCAGGAAAAGGGGAAGCAGGAGCATATTGGGATGAAAACCACCACCCCCATCAGTGCCTTATGCTTGTGATTCAAAATCAAAGCCTTGTGCCTTGGCATAACTTTATGGCTCAATTTCTCTGCATTAAGGATTAAGATCCCCCCCTGGAATTCAGACAAACTTCACTCAGGAACCTGCCTACTTTTGAACAGTCTTGAGAGCTCAGCACTAGTTCAGGGCTGAGATTGCAGAACACACAGAGCCACACAGGATCACAGAACCACAGCATTGTTTGGGTTGGAAAAGATCTCCCAGAGGCCACACCTTGAGTCCTGTGCCCAGTTCTGGGCCCCTCAGTTTAGGAAAGATGTTGAGTTGCTGGAATGTGTCCAGAGAAGGGCAACTCAACATCTTTCCTAACCTGAGGGGCCCAGAACTGGACACAGAAGGTGAACAGAGAAGGTTTCAGCTCAACATGAGGAGAAACTTCTTTACAGTGAGGCTGCTGGAGCCCTGGAGCAGGCTGCCCAGAGAGGTTGTGGAGTCTCCTTCTCTGGAGCCTTTCCAAACCAACCTGGATGCATTCCTCTGCAGACTACCCAGGGTGATCCTGCTTTTGGCAGGGGAGTTGGACTGGATGATCTCTTAAGGTCCCTTCCAGCCTCTGATGTACTCTGACACTGTGCTAGTAGCATCCATACAGGCTTTGTTATGGTAACTTTAGTTGACCACATGTTTATATGGAAATCTGATTGCTTGGTGAGGCCTTGGAACAGGCTGCCCAAGGAGGCCACCATAGTGTCACAGAATGGTTTGGGTTGGAAGGGACCTCCAAAAGCCATCTAGTCCAACCCTGCTGCAGTGAACAAGGACATCTTCCTTTAGATGAGCTGGGGTTGCTTAGCCTGGAGAAGAGGAGGCTCAGGGGGAGATCTTATTGCTCTCTAGAACTCCCTGAAGGGAGGTTGTAGCCAGGTGGGGGTTGGTCTCTTCTCCCAGGCAAGCAGCACCAGAACAAGAGGACGCAGTCTCAAGCTGCACCAGGGGAGGTTTAGGCTGGAGGTGAGGAAGAAATTCTTCACAGATAGAGAAAGTGGCTTCCCAGCAAGAGAGATTGGCCACTGGAATGTGCTGCCCAGGGAGGTGGTGGAGTCACCATCCCTGGAGGTGTTTAAGACGATCCTTTAAGATGAGGCACTTGGTGCCATGGTCTAGCTGATTAGTTCGGATTGGGTGATTGATTGGACTTGATGATCTTGGAGGTCTCTTCCAGCCTGGTTGATTCTGTGATTGTCAGAGGCCTGTCTGGAGGCATTCAAGAAAACATGAAGAGATGTGGCCCATCAGGACATAGTCTAGTCACAGCCTCACAGGATGTCAGGGCTTGGAAGGGACACAAATAGGTCACTGAGTCCTCTTCCCCTGCCAGAGCAGGACCTTACAATCTAAGGTCACACAGGAACACACCCAGACAGGGCTGGAAAGTCTCCAGAGAAGGAGACTCCACAACCTCTCTGGGCAGCCTGCTCCAGGGGCTCTGTGACCCTTGCAGGGAAGAAGTTCCCCCTTGTGCTGAGGTGGAACCTCCTGTGCTGCAGCTTCCATCCATTGCCCCTTGTCCTAGCACAGGGAGCAAGTGAGAAGAGTGGTCATGGAGGTGTTGGGTAGAAGGTTGGACTTGGTGGTCTTAGAGCTCTTTTCCAACATTAATGATTCTATGCTTCTGTGCTGCTAAAATGAACCAGGCCTGGCTGACTTTCATCTCCAAAGAGGGAAGCATATCAAATGATCACTGTAGAATGAGGCTTCTGGAAGTGAGTGCTAAAAAATAAGGAAAGAGAAATCTGGGGTTGCTGCATTAGAATTGTACCATGTCAGAAGGATGGAGACCCCGTGCTCTGAACTCCCTCAATCTGGTATCACACAATGAGACCATTCTCCCATTGAAAGAAACAAAAAAGAAGGGAGTAGACTCATCATGCAGCTAAGGAATAAAGGACACCATTCTTTGGCAGGAGTGGTACTTCCAAACCCCAGCATCTGAAAGGAAAGGAAAGCCTCTTCTCATGCAGAGACCAACTCCCTGGGCTACTCACCTGAGGCTCAGGAACCCCCATTTCACAGCTGTGCAGGTCAAAGTGGGGGAAACCACCATCAAAGAGGGGAGGATGCAGCAGTTTGAATGATCACCCTTTCAAAGTCTGTGTCAGCTTAGGCTTTTCATTACCTGCTGCCAGGCAAGGGAGGGATCCAGCAGTGCTGTTCCCTCCTCACACCTCACATCTGTCCAATCTTTTCTTTATTTCCCTCTTTTTTCCCCCTCCCCCCACCTGTGTGCTTCTATCTGTGGGCTTCAAAATCCTATAGAGCATCTCTAAAAGGGCTTTGCATGTCAGGAAGAAGAAAGAGAGAATAGATCAAATTGGTGGTGGGAAGGACAGCGAGGGGAGTGCTGCTGGAGGCTTGACTGCTCTTGTGCTTTTCTATTTAACACCTGACCCTGCTCACTGGCAGGCAGCAGACAATAAATGAGAGGGACCTTTGGTCTGCCCCAGAACAGTCACAGTCACGCTTTTTGGTCCTGAGTTACATTTCCTGAGCAGCAGAGCAGAATCTCCGTCCTGATTGGAACTTGCCATTTGGCACAGAGCAAAGAGTGAGAGGCAGAGCCATCCCCTGAGATCTGCAGCTGGTTCTTAATGAGCATGGAGCTGATCTGTAGACCTCAATCACAGAGCCACGAGGGGTGGATGGGGGCTCTGCTGACTCTCTAGTCAAAGTTCCTGGATGTGCCCTTCTGGCCAAGAAGGCCAATGGGGTCCTGGGGGGCATTCAGAGGAGTGTGGCCAGCAGAGCCAGGGAGGTTCTCCTCCCCCTCTGCTCTGCCCTAGTGAGGCCCCACCTGGAACATTGCATCCGGTTCTGGGATCCCCAGTTCAGGAAGGACAGGGAACTGCTGGAACGAGTCAAGCAGAGGGCTATATGGATGCTGAAGGGACTGGAGACTGCCTGGTGAGGGGAGGCTGAGAGCCCTGGGGCTGTTTAGTGTACTGAGAGGGGATTTAATCACAGTATCACAGTATCGCTAAGGTTGGACGAGACCTCGAAGATCATCGAGTCCAACCTGTCACCACAGACCCCATGACTAGACCATGCCACGTCCAATCCCCTCTTGAACACCTAAACATTTATACCTAACACCTAACATTTATCAATGTTTATAAATATCTGAGGGCTGGGGGTCAGGAGGGAGGGGACAGGCTCTGCTCAGTTGCATCCTGTGCTACTACAAGGGGCAATGGGTGGAAACTACAGCACAGTAGGTTCCACCTCAACATGAGAAGGAACTTCTTCAGTGTGAGGCTCACCGAGCCCTGGAGCAGGCTGCCCAGAGAGGTTGTGGAGTCTCCTTCTCTGGAGAAAGGACATTGTGCAGGGCTGGTGCTGGTCTCTTCTCACAGGTAATTAGTGATAGAACAAGAGGGAATGGCCTCAAGTTATGACTGGGTAGGTTTAGACTGGACATTAGGAAAAAGTTTGTCATGGAAAGAATGGCCAGGGATTGGAATGTGCTGCCCAAGGACGTGGTGGAGTCCCCAAGCCTGGATGTGATTCACGGTGGTTTGGATGTGGTGCCTGGGGCTCTGGTTTGGGGGTGAACCTTGTAGAGTAGGGTTCTGGGTTGGACTTGGTGAGGGTGGAGTCACCATCACTGGAGGTGTTTAAAAAGAGCCTGGATGAGGCACTTGGTGCCATGGTTGAGTTGATTGGATGGTGTTGGGTGACAGATTGGATCTCAAAGGTCTTTTCCAACCTGGTCAATTCAATTAAATTCCATTCCATTCCATTCCATTCCATTCCATTCCATTCCATTCCATTCCATTCCATTCCATTCCATGCCACTCTATTCTATTCTATTCTATTCTAT
>CM037636.1:48829404-48856764 GCA_015227895.2 Colaptes auratus | reverse complement strand
TTTTCTTTATTTTAGTTTTCTCTTTGATTGAAGACAGTCTGCAGAACAGCTCAATAGGAGGTGTTAATACTTTTAAGGAACAGTATTGCTATCAATAAAATTCAGGTGAAATTGGTTTAGCTTATTGATGGGCAGCATAATTGAAAGACTCAACCTTTGTCAGCAAGGAAGAGAGGTGAATGTGAATCTGCTTTGTTTTAAAAGAGTAAATGTGGCCATGTCTCACAAAGGCAAAAAGTAACACAGTAGTAATGGTACACAAGAGCTCTCCTGTAGTTTTCAAGGTTAGAACTCTGCAGATGAAAATGTGCAGACCTAGGGTAGGAAGAAAGATTTTGAAGGCTTTTTGAAATGTTGTTGGCATTGGAATGGAAGGAATGGAATGGAATGGAATGGAATAGAATAGAATAGAATAGAATAGAATAGAATAGAATAGAATAGAATAGACCAGGTTGGAAGAGACCTTTGAGATTCTCAAGTCCAACCTATCACCCAACACCATCTAATCAACTAAACCATGGCACCAAACATCCCATCAAGTCTCTTCCTAAACACCTCCAGGGATAGGGGACTCCACCCCTCCATGTGGGCAGCACATTCCAATGGCCAATCTCTCTTTCTATGAAAAACTTCTTCCTAACATCCAGCCTAAACCAGCACAGCTTGAGATTGTGTCCTCTTGTTCTGGGGCTGCTTGCCTGGGAGAAGAGACCAATCTCCACCTGGCTACAACCTCCCTTCAGGGAGGCGGAGAGAGCAATGAGGTCTTCCCTGAGCTTCCTCTTCACCAGGCTAAGCAACCCCAGCTCCCTCAGCCTCTCCTCACAGGGCTGTGCTCCAAACCCCTCCCAGCTTTGTTGCCCTTCTCTGGATTCAGGGCCTGGAGAATAAATCTCATGAAGAGCAACTAAAGGAGCTGGGGATGGATAGTTTGAAAGAGGTGAGGATCAGAGGAGACTTCATTGCTGTCTACAACTACCTGAAAGGAGGTTGTAGCGAGGCTGGTGCTGGCCTCTTCGCACAGGTAATTAGTGATTCTTTTAGGAAGAAGCTGTTCCCCATGAGGGTGGTGAGAGACTGGAATAGGTAGCCCAGGGAGGTGGTGGAAGCCTCATCCCTGGAGGTGTTTAAGGCCAGGCTGGATGTGGCTGTGAGCACCCTGCTCTAGTGTGAGGGGTCCCTGGCCGTGGCAGTGAGGTTGGAACTCAATACTTGGGGTACCTTCCAACCCTGACAATTCTATGATCTATGGAAGAACAAGAGGGAATGGCCTCAAGCTGCATCTGGGTAGGTTTAGACTGGACATTAGGAAAAAATTTCCAGCCAGAGTGGTCAGGGATTGGAATGTGCTGCCCAGGGTGGTGGTGGAGTCGCCAACCTTAGCTGTGTTTAACGGTCATTGGGATGTAGTGCCTGGGGATATGGTTTAGGGGGGAACTTTGTGACACACATCTTCTTTTACCTATGATTCATACTCTTTTCTACCCTCATATTGCACATATGGAGTAGTGCAGTGAACTTGTCATAGAATCACAGAATCACGGAATCTTAGAGGTTGGAAGGGGCTTTGAATGCTCATCCAGTCCAACCCCCCTGCCAGAGCAGGATCACCTAGAGTAGGTGACACAGAAACACATCCAGGTGGCCTTTGAACGTCTCCAGAGAAGGAGACTCCTGGGCAGCCTGCTCCAGGGCTCTGTCACCCTCACAGTGAACTATATTTTTTTCTTATGTACACATGGAACCTCCTCTGCTCCATTTTGCACCTCTTGCCTTTTGCCCTATCTATCAGTGGACATCACTGAGAAGAGCCTGGCCCCATCCTCCCAACACTGCCCTTCACATCTTTATGCACATTAGTGAGGTCACCCCTCCGACTCAGTCTGGGTCTGAAGACAGCAAGCTTCCTCTGTCTTTGCTCACAAGGGAGATGTTCCACTCCCTTCAGCATCTTTATGGCTCTGTGTTAGAACCTCTGTCCCCTGAGGTTCTTCTTGAACCAAGGGAACCAGAAGTGGACACAACACTCCACATGTGTCCTCACCAGGGCATAGTCAAGGGAGAGGAGAACCTCTCTGGACCTACTCACCACACCTTTTCCAATACGTCCCAGGATGCCCTTGGCCTTCTTGGCCACAAGGGTACATTGGTGGTTCATGGTCATCCTGTTGTCCAGAACTCTCAGGTCCTTTTCCCCAGAGCTCCTCTCCATTATGCCTGTGATAGCAATGGAATAGGATCATCATTAGATCGTTTTCACTGTAGCGCCTCTTCATCACAAAAAAAGCCTCTTGAACTTCACTGTAATTAGAACATCAAGAATTTTAGGAGCCAGATGACCTATTCCATTACATCTTAATTGTGAATTAAATGCTGAAATTCTTCAGCTGAAGCAACATTCCAAGAGAAAGTGCAAACTCTCAGACATTTCGGGTGACGACCGCTAATGCATAAGCCTCGGCAGGTTGTCAGACAGAAGACATTACCCTTCACTCTGTAGGAAAGAGTTTTCAAGGCTATCATTTTGATTATGCCTCTAAAAGCATTAAATTAAATATATAAAGAGGCCTTGTCATCTACCAACGTGCAGAGGATTCAATATGCCAACCACAAGGCAAAACCCGGCCTGACATTAGGGAAAGAATTGAGCGTGACAGCTGCAGCAGTTCCGTCTCGTGGAAGGTTGTGTGTGCTGGCAAAGACTGTACAGCAGGTCCTGGCTGGGAACTGGCATTTGCAAAGGTCATGGAGCTCCTTAGCACTGTTCAATTACTGCACAAAGGGTACCACTGACAGTTTTAACACTGTGGTTAAATTAGCTAAGTACTAGCTGAGATGATCAAACTTGGGACAGGGATGCTTGGATAATGTCTGTGTAGGATCACAGGATTGTTAGGGTTGGAAGGG
Organism: Colaptes auratus; assembly: GCA_015227895.2. Lineage (NCBI taxonomy): Eukaryota > Metazoa > Chordata > Aves > Piciformes > Picidae > Colaptes > Colaptes auratus. The sequence continues at coordinate 48,853,857 of CM037636.1, read as the reverse complement.
ACCTGAAAGATCATTTAGTTCCAACCCCACAGCCCTCCATTGGTCTTTCTCTAGAACTTTCCTGTCCCTCTTGAACTGGGGAGCCCAGAACACAAGACTCCAGATGTGACCTTACCAGGGTGGAGTAGAGAACCTCCCTAGACCTGCTGGCCACACTCTTCTTAATGCACCCCAGGATACCAGTGGCTTTCTTGACCACAAGGGCACATTGCTGTCCCATGGATAACTTATTGTCCAGCAAGATTCCAAGGCCCTTCTCCACGCAGCTGCTTTCCAGCAGGTCAGCTCCTAATCTGGGGCAGGGTGTCACTCTGGAATTGCTACCTCCCTGATCTTGATATCTTGATGTCTTTAGAAACTGCAGTGTGCAGTGGTGAGGGCTGGAAACAAATGGAAAAACTAAGACAAAGAGATTTCTCCACTTTCATTGTTTTTCTTTCCTCCTGTGGTATTTTTTATTTTTAGTAAGAAATTAGTTGGAAATATGGAATAATTCTCTCTGTCTGAAAAAGTTACCAATATGCAGGCAGGTGTTTGAGTGTGCATGCAGGCAGGTCAATTAGGAGGATCACTAAAGATTAACATCAGGCTATATGAACCTAAATAAAGCAATGCCAAGTGACCTCTGGGACACAGACAGAGCTGCTTCAGTGACATAATCTTACTTGCCAGTAAAGTCATTGACCTCATGAAAGTACCACAAGTCCTTTATATAAGAGAAGCAACTTGAAATCCCTGTGATTCCTTAAGTGACTACACAAATAACAGCCCAAACTTACTTCATTGGAGTCCACCTTATTCATAGAGCCACAGAATTGTTAGGGTTGGAAGGGACCTCAAGGGTCCTCCAGTTCCAAGTCCCCTGCACTGGGCAGGGACACCTCACACTACAGCAGCTTGCTCAGAGACACATCCAGCCTGGCCTGAAAAAACCTCCAGGGATGAGACTTCCACCACCTCCCTGGGCAACCTGTGCCAGGCTCTCATCACCCTCATGGGGAACAACTTCTTTCTAACATCCAATCTGAATCTACCCATTGCTAGTTTTGTTCCATTCCCCCTAGACCTATCACTCCCTGACACCCTACAGAGTCCCTCCCCAGCTTTCTTAGAGCCCACTTCAGATACTAGAAGGCCACAATTAGGTCTCCTCAGAGCCTTCTCTTCTCCAGGCAGAACAACCCCAACTCCCTCACTCTGTCCCCATAGGAGAGGAGCTCCAGCCCTCTAATCATCCTTGTATTGATAAACCAGCCTGGTCTTCAAAACCTCCAGGGAGGAGGCTTCCACCACCTCTCTGGGCAACCTGTGCCAGTCCCTCACCACCCTCATGGGGAGCAACTTCTTCCTATCATCCAATCTGATTCTACCCATTTCTACTTTTTCTCCATCCCCCCTAGTCCTATCCCTACCTGATGACAAAATGCATGGCAAAAAGACATCAAATATCCTATTTGTGTTGCCTTGGGTTCTCCTCTTTGCTCCTGAAAGTCAAGGGGAAGATCAGAGAACCATGTAGTTGTCCTATAGCTTCTGAAGGTATTGACACTCTCAGTCTAGCAGTTTTTATCATGACTGCAAAAATACAGATAAGGAATGAGGAGTAAGGCACAATGTTTGATTTTAGCTGCTATTGAGTTTGTCCTTTATTTTTAGCTGTTCTCTTCAGAATGAGTAATCTGAATCAATAACCTACTGATCAACTTGTATTGACATGCTGCTCAAAACCACAGCAGGACCAACATTTGCTTTGCTGTTTACAAAAGGCACCAAGTTTGTTGTGCTTATCCTGCAAACAGTTTCAATGAAATCAGCATCACAGAATCATTTAGGATGGAAAAGACCTTTAAAGACTTCAGGTCGAACCATTGATCCAGCACCGCCAAGTTCTCTATGTCCCTAACCACCACATCTACACATCTTCTAAAAACCTCCAGGAATGGTGACTCAACCACTTCCCTAGGCAGCCTATTCCAGTATAGAATCATTGAAGCAGGTTGGAAACAGCCTCAGAGATCATCAAGTCCAACCTATTACCCAATACCTAACACCTACTGACAAATAAACCATGGCTCCAAGTGCCTCATCCAAGCCTCTTTTGAAAACCTCCAGTGATGGTGACTCCACCACCTAGCTGGGCAGCACATCCCAATGGCCAATCTCTCTTGCTGGGAAGAACTTTCTCCTCACCTCCAGCCTAAACCCACCTGGACACATCCCTGTGTGATCTGCTCTAGGTGATCCCGCTCTGGCAGAGGGGTTGTATTGAATGATCTCTCAAGGTCCCTTCCAGCCCCTAACATTCTGTGATACTGTGAAAAACATTAAATTCTGCTTCACTTATGACAGTTAACACCACCACTTCTTCCTCCTTCAAATGGGGCATCTGAAGGAAAAAAAAAAACCACAATAAAACCCAAGAAAAATCTTAGTATCAGTCAGGGTTGGAAAAGACCACAAGGATCAGCTAGTTCCAACCCCCCTGCCATGGGCAGGGACACCCTGAACTAGATCAGGCTGGCCAGAGCCTCATCCAGCCTGGCCTTAAACACCTCCAGGGACAGGGCCTCAACCACCTCCCTGGACAACCCATTCCAGGGCTTCACCGCTTCATGGTGAAGAACTTCCTCCTCATGTCCAGCCTGAATCTCCCCACCTCCAGCTTCATTCCATTCCACCTCCAGCTTCATTCCATTCCATCTTCTACAATCTGTGGGGAAAAAAAAACACCAAAACAACAAAAACACCACCCCCCAATCACCTGCTCCCTTTTCACTCCCCCCAGCACTTTGGTAATGCACAGAGTGAGTAAAGGGGTAAAGAAAAGAAAGGAATCCAGGAATGACTGACATCAAACATAACTCAGCGTTCAGTCAGTGGCACGTCATGCATATTGTGCTAACGTGGATTGTAATTGCTTTCTCACCAAATGCTGTGCCAGATCTTCTCAGTGAATAACTGCCTGTGTGTGATGTGCCATCACTCCATCACTGCCAGTTTAAGAGGTGTTTCTCTGGGAGAGAAGAAAAGTGAAGGCATTCAACTCACTCGACTCACTCCTTTGAGCTTGTAGATTCAGCATTGAACAGCTAGAGAACACAAAAAGATTGTGCAGAATTAGTATCTAAAATGATGATCAATAGAAAGGAAAAATCATAGAATAGAATGGAATGGAATGGAATGGAATGGAATGGAATACAATACAATTAACCTGGTTGGAAAAGACCGTCGAGATCATCAAGCCCTACCTATCACCCAACACCAGTTAATCAACTCAACCATGGCAACAAGTGCCTCATCCAATCCCCTTTTGAACACCTCCAGGGATGGTGACTCCACCACCTCCCTGGGCAGCACATTCCAATGGCAAATCTCTCTTGCTGGGAAGAACTTTCTCCTCACCTCCAGCCTAAACCTCCCCTGGCACAGCTTGAGACTGTGTCCTCTTGTTCTGGTGCTGCTTGCCTGGGAGAAGAGACCAACCCCCACCTGGCTACAACCTCCCTGCAGGGAGATGTAGAGAACAAGAAGGTCTCCCCTGAGCCTCCTCTTCTCCAGGCTAAGCAACCCCAGCTCCCTCAGCCTCCCCTCACAGGGATGTGCTCCAGACCCCTCCCCAGCTTTGTTGCCCTTCTCTGGACACTTTCCAGCATCTCAACATCTTTCCTAAACTGAAGAGCCCAGAACTGGACACAGGACTCAAGGTGTGGCCTAACCAGTGCTGAACACTGGGGCAGAATGACTTTCCTGCTCTTGCTGGCCACACTGTTCCTGGTACAGGCCAGGATGCCATTGTTGTTCTTGGCCACCTGTGCACACTGCTGGCTCATGTTCAGCCTATTCTCAACCAGTAGCCCCTCCTGGCTTCCTGGCTACAACCGCCCTTCAAGGAGTTGTAGAGAGCAAGAAGGTTTTCCCTGAGCCTCCTCTTCTCCAGGCTAAGCAACCCCAGCTCCCTCAGCCTCTCCTCACAGGGCTGTTCTCCAGACCCCTCCCCAGGCTCGTTGCCCTTCTCTGGACACGTTCAAGTATAACATGCTAAGCCATGTAGTCTGACATGCCATAAGCTAGAAAAGAACAAAATAAAGTGAGCCTGGAGACAAAGCAGCAGCAGCAAGCTGTAAAACAATTTCCTTTTGACAGCTTCTGAACAGCTACGAAACTGCTCTCAGTTCTGGTGCCTCTGGGAGTATGAGATGGATATCAGTTTCCCGGTAGTTTGGGAGCTGAAGGGAGGAATCTGGGCAGGAAAAGAATGTCCCTACTGAAATGAATGCATAAATAAATTTGCTTCCTACTGAAAATAGGTTTGAGCTAACATGAAGCAAGCCTTTTGTTTCAGGCACTTTTGGTAGAAGGAAAGGAGGTGGAAATTGAAAGTCTAGACTTTGTTTGAACTCAGCCAGATTCTGCCTTTTGCCAGAATTAGTTTAGTGCTTTGGCGACTCACTCAGGTTATGGCAGACATCTTTCAAACCCACTTTCTGTCTGAATGCCACAAAGGCTTAAATTAGAATGCTTGAGGACATGTTGGTACAGGGATACCCTCCCTTCATTTGGCTGAAAATGTGTATTTGATGGAAGACTTCTCTGTCTGCGCTGGGTTTGGCTGAGCTGGAATTAATTCTCCTCAAAGCACCCTTCTAGTGCTGTGTTTTGCAACAGCAATTGATAACACAGCAGTGTGTTGGCTACTGTTGAATAAGTATCCAGGCTGCATCTTTCCAATATTTCTTCACCCCAGGAGTAAGCTGAGAGGTGAGCAAGACATGGGTGAGGCAGCTGACCCAGCCTGGCCAAAGGGGTATCCCATGCCAGATGACCCTTGAGGTCCCTTCCAACCCTAACCATTCTATGATACTGTGACATCAGCTCAGATATAAGAATGAAGTGACAGAAAGAAGTGGGGGGGGAGTTGTCCGTGGCCATCTATCCTAGAAAGCAGCCCTGTGCAAAAGGATTTGAGGATGCTGATGAATGAGATGCTGGACATGAGCAGGCAGTGTGAGCTTGCAGCCCAGAAGGCCAATTGCATCCTGAGCTGCATCAAGAGATGCATTGCCAGCAGATCCAGAGAGGTGATTCTGCCCCTTTGCTCTGCTGAGACCTCACCTGGAGGACAGCATCCAGCTCTGGGACCCTCAATCCAGGAAGAACACGGACCTGAAGTGTTCATGTCCTTCCTGTGCTGAGGGTTCCAGAGTTGGAGGCAGTGGTTGAGCTACAGGTGGTGTTTTCAAAGACAAAGTAATGAAGCCAGGCACATATTCCCCTCTGACTGACATCTGGAATGGACTAAGGCTTGTAGACCTTCTGAAAGAAACACAGCCACTTAGTGCTCCTTTCAGCCTCATACATTTGCATGTGGCCATTTGTAGTAATCTTTTATTTCAATTGTGTGATCTTAAAACCAGTACATATATCACACCAAATAAACTTACCATGATCTTTTCTCTCTTACAAAGCAAGCCAGGTCTCTCTCTCTCTCTCTCAGTACTATGTTGTCTTGCCCTTTTCATCTTCCTGAGCTAAACTTTTGCACCAGACACTGTCATCATCATCTGCTGGATGATCATAGAACCATAGGATCATAGAATCATTAGGGTTGGAAGGGACCTCAAGGATCATCCAGTTCCAGCCCTCCTGCCATGGGCAGGGACACCTCACACTACAGCAGGTTGCTCACAGCCACATCCAGCCTGGCCTGTCAAAACCTTCAGGGATGAGACTTCTACCACCTCCCTGGGCAACCTGTGCCAGTCTCTCACCACCCTCATGGGGAAGAACTTTAGAATAGAATAGAATAGAATAGAATAGAATAGAATAGAATAGAATAGAATAGAATAGAATAGAATAGAATAGAATAGACCAGGTTGGAAGAGACCATCGAGATCATCATGTCCAACCTATCATCAACTTCTTCCTAACATCCAATCTGAATCTACCCATTTCTAGTTGTTTTTTTCCACACACACCCCCCCAGTCCTATCCCTCCCTGACACCCTCAAAAGTCCCTCCCCACCTTTCTTGTAGCCCCCTTCAGGTACTGGAAGGCCACAATTAGGTCTCCTCAGAGCCTTCTCTTCTCCAGACTGAGTATGAAATGATACTGATTTGGTTGTCACACTTCAGCAGATAAGGAATCCAGCAACCCTAAGCTCATGCAAATGATTATTGTGGCATAGCTCAATGAATTATTTGACAAACATTATTCAGCCAGTTCTTATAACAAGAGACACTCAGACACTCATTGCTTGAGCCCTGATTATTTCAAAGGTGTAAGGATCTGAGTTTCCCGTAGCAACATGGGAACAATTATGCAGGTGACATACAATGAAGCATCTGGGTTGGAGCTTAGGACATTTTCAGAGGCAGCAGGAAAGCAAATGTTCCCAAATGATGGGTAAAAGAAGGTACATCTTGCCACTAATTTGGCACAAATGGAAAAGTCAGGGTTTTAATTGGCTCAAAGGACAAAGCGGCGTGATACAATCAGAGGAAAAGAGCAGGCCCTCGGGGTGCAGTGGCAGAGAGCACTGCAGCCTCTGATTTTGCATCAAGCAAAAGTAACCAGAAAGGTGTTTAAACAGGAATAAACATAGCTGTGAGCAATTTGTTTCTGCTCAGTGTGCTCAGACCTCGAACCTCAATCCACTGAAAGTGGTTTCCTGTGATAAGTGTTTGAGAGCAAACACACCGCAGGTGCCCACCGCTGACGTTTGGAGCTGACTTTTAAGCTCCTTCCCAAAGGAGCAGCAGATTGTGCTTCTCTTCCTTCTGCGTTAGTGGAAGGCAGGAAAGAAAGCAAAGCAGAAGTCAGTTGCTTCATTTTCAGGTGTCCTGCACAAAAGCTGACCTTGGATGTTTTGGGGGAGGCTGTGGATGTGGTCTACCTGGACCCATTGCAAGGCCTTTGACACTGTCCCCCACAGCAAACTCCTGGCCAAGCTGTCAGCCCCTGGCTTGGACAGCAGCACTCTGAGCTGGGTTAGGAACTGGCTGGAGGCTGAGACAGAGAGTGGTGGTGAATGGTGCCACAGCCAGCTGGCAGCCAGGCACCAGTGGTGTGCCCCAGGCAGCAGTGCTGGGCCCCATCCTGTTCAATATCTTTATTGATGATCTGGAGGAGGGGATTGAGTCCATCAGCAGATGGGGCAGATGACACCAAGCTGGGAGCAGGTTAGAGGGCAGAAGGGCTCTCCAGATAGACCTTGAGAGGCTGGACAGATGGGCAGAGTCCATCATGATGGCATTCAACAAGTCCAAGTGCCAGGTTCTACACATTGGCCACAGCAACCCCAGGCAGTGCTACAGACTGGGGTCAGAGTGGCTGGAGAGCAGCCAGGCAGAAATGGACCTGGGGGTACTGGTTGGCAGCAGCTGAACATCAGCCACCACCAGAACAGGAGGACACAGTCTCAGGCTGTGCTAGGGGAGGTTTAGGCTGGATGTTAGGAAGAAGTTCTATACAGAGAGAGTGATTGCCCATTGGAATGGGCTGCCTGGGGAGGTGGTGGAGTCACCATCACTGGAGTTGTTCAGGAGGAGACTTGATGGGGTGCTTGGTGCCATGGTTTAGTTGTTTGGGTGGGTTGGATTGGTTGATGGGTTGGACGCGATGATCTTGAAGGTCTCCTCCAACCTGCTTTGGTCTATTCTATTCTATTCTATTCTATTCTATTCTATTCTATTCTATTCTATTCTATTCTATTCCAGTCCAGTCCAGTCCAGTCCAGTCCAGTCTATTCTAATCGATGGGTGGAAGATGAGACACAGTAAGTTCCATGAGGCAAAGCTTTTTCACTGTGAGGGTGATAGAGCAGTGGAACAGGCTGCCACGGGGGGTTGTGGAGCCTCCTTCTCTGGACAAATTCAAAACTCTCCTGGGTGTGTTCCTGTGTGATCTGCTCTAGGTGACCCTGCTCTGGCAGGGGAGGATGGACTGGATGAGCTTTTGAGGTCCCTTCCAGCCCCTAACGTTCTGTGATTCTGTGAAACAGATTGGAAAAGCCTGAAATTTCCCACCAAACCACTTCTTCCAGAAGAAGTTTGGATTTTCTACTAAAGAGCTCTCAGTTAGAAGTATTTGCTTAGAAATCTCTTGTTTGCAAAAAAAAACCCCACCACAGTTGGAGAAAGGGAAGAAGAGACCAATTATTTTGCTCTTCAAGCACGTTCATTCTCTGCCTCGTTGACTTAGGGAAGAGCTAAACAAAGTGAAGTCTTTGTGTGCTTTAATGCAGAGGGATTATTGGTGAGGCATTATTTTAGCACTCACAAGGCTGCAAATTATGGGCATAAATCCAAGTTTCATTTGGCATTCGGTGGAGTGATAACTGGCACTGGGAATCTCATCTCCAGGATGCTGAAATCCTCCTAGAGAACATGGGCAAAGAAGTGAGGTGCTGCATTTTCAATCTCCTGCAGCTTTTTTTTCACTTCTCCTTCTTGACAGCAGTATTGCAGCCATATCCTAGGTCTCCTACCCACATGTAGGTGGAAGATCTGCTGCTGAATGGATTCATCATTGCAATGCAGAGTTTTAAGTGCATAATCTAGGAGTGTGAGCTTTGATTAACAAAGGGAACCTCCCTTAACTGTTCATAGAGTCATAGAATCAATAAGGTTGGAAAAGGCCTCAGAGATCATCAAGTCCAACCTATTACCTAATACCTAACACCTCCTGACAACCCAACCATGGCTCCAAGTGCCACATCCAAGCCTTTTCTGAACACCTCCAGGGACAGGGACTCCACCACCTCCCTGGACAGCACATTCCAAAGGCCAACCTCTCTTTCTGTGAAGAACTTTCTCCTCACCTCCCGCCTAAACTTCCCCTGGCACAGCTTGAGACTGTGTCCTCTTGTTCTGGTGCTGGCTGCCTGGTTGCTCCTATATTCCAATCATTTTTATTCCCCTATGCTTGCAGGAAGAAATTTCGATCAGCAGCAGCTCATGTGGCATTTGTGGGTGTCAGTGATTGATGCCCAGATTCAAAATTGGCTGCCTTTGGTCTGCTCTTGACGTCTTTAGAAGCTGCAGTGTGCAGGGATGAGGGCTGGAAACATATGGAAAAACTGAGACAAACAGTTTTCTCCACTTTCTTTTTTTTTTTTTCTTTCCTATTGTGGTATTTATTTATTTTTAATTGGAAATTATTTGCTGGCTCATGTTCAGCCTACTGTCAACCACTACCCCCAGGTCCCTCTCTGCCTGGCCGCTCTCCAGCCACTCCGACCCCAGCCTGTAGCACTGCCTGGGGTTGTTGTGGCCAATGTGCAGAACCCGGCACTTGGATGTGTTCAATCTCCTGCCCTTGGCCTCTGCCCATCTGTCCAGCATGGCAAGGTCCCTCTGCAGAGCTCTCCTAACCTCTAACAGATCATCTCCTGCCCCCAGCTTGGTGTCATCTGCAAATTTACTGATGATGGCTCATCCCCCACTCCAGATCATCAATAAATATATTGAACAGGATGGGGCTCAGCACTGATCCCTGGGGGACACCACTGGTGACTGGTTTTAAGTGAAAGGATGTTTCCAGATGGTATAGAAACACACATGTCCAGAGAAGGGCCACGAGGATGATCAGAGGGCTGGAGCACCTCTCCTGTGAGGACAGACTGAAGGAGTTGGGGCTGTTCAGTCTGGAGAAGAGAAGGCTCCCAGGTGACCTCATTGTGGTCTTCCAGTATCTGAAGGGGGCCTACAAGAAGGCTGGGGAGGGACATCAAGTAGTGATAGGGCTAGGGGGAATGGAATGAAGCTGGAGGTGGGGAGATTCAGCCTAGATGTGAGGAGGAAGTTCTTCCCCATGAGAGTGGTGAAGCCCTGGAATGGGTTGTGCAGGGAGGTGGTTGAGGCCCTGTCCCTGGAGGTGTTTAAGGCCAGGCTGGATGAGGCTCTGGCCAGCCTGCTCTAGTGTGGGGTGTCCCTGCCCATGGCAGGGGGGTTGGAACTAGATGATCCTTGTGGTCCCTTCCAACCCTGACTGATACTATGATCCTATGACTTGATGATCTCTGAGGACTTTTCCAACCTGGTTGATTCTTATGCTTCTAAATTGATTTCTCAAGGAAACTTTAAACAGGAATTCCTAACGCAGCTGAGGACAGCACAGCTGAGAAATCTCAGCCAAAGGAAAACCCTGTTTATCTAAAGACATATTTTACTGCTGGAGCTATGATACTATGATGCTATGCTAGATATCAGAGGTGTCACAAGATTTATGCCATGCACTCCCCTAATCTCGAGCATATTGGGAGTAATGCATGCAAATTAATCTGGAATGTCCCTTTCACTTTGTGAGATGCTAGCAAGTCGATGTGCTGCATATTGTCTGTGCAGGAGAACTCTGTTCAGGATCTCATTACAAGAGAAAATATTTCATCCTTCTGTCTTTTACCAATACCCCAGTAGTCAGCAAAACCACTAAACTATGCTTCAAAACTGTCAGCTTAATTCGTGGCAGGGGCAATGTGACTGTGTTACCGGCGATCATGTTGGAAATTGAATCTCTGCCTTGCCTCTTTTACTTGACAAAATGCATTGCTTCAGGATTGCCCTAAAAGGTTTTATATTTTTAAGGTTTTTCTGCAGCACACACTGCAGGGCAGTCATGTGCACCTTGTGTGAGAATTGGGTGGGGTTTTTTTCTTGACATTAGGACAAGGGGTAATGGATTCATTCAACAAATCCGAGTGCTGAGTGCTGCACTTTGGCCACAGCAACCCCATGCAGAGCTACAGGCTGGGGGCAGAGTGGCTGAGAGCAGCCAAACAGAGAGGGACCTGGGGGTGCTGATTGACAGCTGCCTGAACATGAGCCAGCAATGTGCCCAGGTGGCCAAGAAGGCCAATGGAATCCTGGCCTGCATTAGGAACAGTGTGGCCAGCAGGAGCAGGGAAGTCATTGTGCCCCTGGACTCTGCATTGGTCAGGCCACACCTTGAGTCCTGTGTCCAGTTCTGGGCCCCTCAGTTTAGGAAGGACATCGAGACACTTGAAGGTGTCCAGAGAAGGGCAACAAGGCTGGGGAGAGGCCTTGAGCACAGCCCTGTGAAGAGAGGCTGAGGGAGCTGGGCTTGCTTAGCCTGGAGAAGAGGAGGCTCAGGGGAGACCTCATTGCTCTCTACAACTCCCTGAAAGGTGGTTGTAGCCAGGAAGGGGTTGGCCTCTTCTCCCAGGCAGCCAGCACCAGAACAAGAGGACACAGTCTCAATCTGCACCAGGGGAAGTTTAGGCTGGAGGTGAGGAGAAAGTTCTTCACTGAGAGAGTCATTCACCATTGGGATGTGCCTGGAGGTGTTCAAGAGGGGACTGGATGTGGCACTTGGTGCCATGGTCTCGTCATGAGGTCTGTGGTGACAGGTTGGACTCAATGATCTTTGATGTCTCTTCCAACCTTGGTGATACTGTGATACTGTGATATAAATTATAGCACAGGAAGCTCCACCTCAACATGAGGAGGAACTTCTTCACTGTGAGGGTCTCAGAGGGGTTTTGAGACTTTCAAGACCCATCTGGATGCATTCCTGTGTGACCTGTGCTGGATTCTATGGCCCTGATCTCACAGGGGGGTTGGACTGGATGATTTCAGGAGGTCCCTTCCAACTCACAGAATCACCAAGGCTGGAAATGACCTCAAGGATCATCAAGTCCAACCTGTCCACAGACCTCATGACTAAACCATGGCACCAAGTGCCACGTCCAATCCTCTCTTGAACACCTAACATCCTCTCTTGAACACTAACATCCTGTGATCCTCTGGCAGCCTTTTAAAGGGATGATATATAAAAATATCTTTACTAGTGGGCATGCAAGCCCCAGAACAAGAGGACACAGTCTCAAGCTATGACAGCTGAAGTTTAGGCTAGAGGTGAGGGAAAAGTTCTTGCCAGAAACAGTTGTTGACCATTGGAATGTGCTGCCCAGGGAGGTGGTGGAGTCACCATCCCCAGAGGTGTTCAAGAGGGGTTTGGATGTGGCACTTGGAGCCATGGTTTAGTTAGTCATGAGGTGTTGGGTGACAGGTTGGGCTTGATGACCTCTGAGGTCTTTTCCAACCTTATTGATTCTATGATTCTATCATTCTATGATGAGCTGATTAATTTTATTGATCCTTTGGCATCTTCCTAATGGTATTTTAAGGGAGAGTGACAAAAAAGTAGTAGTTTAATAGTTTGGACACAGCCACTTTGCTCTGCTTTGGTGAGACCTCACCTGGAGTTCTGCATCCAGGTCTGGAGCCCTCAGTACAGGAAGGTCATGGACCTGATGGCGTAGGTCTGGAGGAGGGGGTTGAAGCACCTCTGTTATGAGGACAAGCTGAAGGAACTGTAGTTGTTCACCCTGGAGAAGTCTCCAGGGAGTCCTTCGAGTACCTGGAGGAGCTTTTTCATTTTACAAGTAAATAGATTTTTATGAGAAACTGCAATTTTTGCCTTGTATGCAAAAATTCCTTTGCTGGTTGCAAATGTGTCCTTCTTTACCCGCTGCAAAGGTGTTTGCAGCCCCTGTCAATGTGTGCTTTTAATTCAGTCCTGAAGGCTTGAATGCCAGCTCAATGGCTATGGGAATTTCTTAGAGTCAGAAGCAGGAAATGCTAATTGCTGCCCTTTGTGCTTGCAGCTGACTTCAGAATTGTTCAATCCATTGTGCTGCTTTCACAATGGATCTCCATTAGCAAAGGGATTACCAAGAGGCTTGCCATTCAAAATGGCACTTGGGCTTTTTGTCTTGATTAAGCAGAGGAGTCAAGAAAGCTGACCCAGCAATGAATCTCTGACATCCTCTGTGTTTAGAGGCCCTGGCTGTCTTCTGCTGATTAAATCCTTCTGTAGAAGCATCTGTAATGTAAGCACGTGCTTCTGTAGGGTTTAAAATATCTCAATTCCCCTTGTTTCCTACAGCTCCAATTTCACAGCAGTGACTCCCTGTAAGAGACTAAATCTTGTCTCTCTTGATGTGACTCAACAAAGATAAAATCACCTTTGCTCCTTGCCCAGACAATAGCTGAGATGTATTGGGCACCGGGTAACACTCTCTGGAATGTGCACAGACAAGATCATCCCTACCCATCAGCTACCCCGGAAAGGGAGGATGGTGCAAAAGGACAATGGATTCACCACCTGGACATACCTAAAACATCTGTGTAAAACATCTGAGCAATTCCTGCTGAGCAGAAGAAAAAGACCTGAGCAATGCCTGCTCTGAAGATGAAAAACAGAGAAGAAAATACCAGGAGGGAAAAGGACAGACACAGGAGAAATGGCATCACCGTGTAGCCTGGAAGCAGCAGAGCAGGAGGAACCTTCTCTCCGTGTCCAAAGTTCTGCTTGCTGCAACTCATGGAGCTGAAGAGGCTGCTCAGAGAAGGACTTGGACCTGGACTTTGGGATCTCTCCCTCCCCTCCTCCAGTGGAGGACAGCACAGCCAACATGGATGACGTCTCCTCCACACCAAAGTGGCAGCAGCCTTCCTCCACAGACCCAAACTGTCTTGGGGGTAGGGGGTGTGGTAGTATAATTCCTTTCCTCTTCTCTCTCCCTCTTCTCTCTCTCTTTCTGCCCCCCTCTCTCTCTTCTTCTGTTCTGTCCACTTTATTCTGACAATAAATAGGATAGGATAGGATAGGATAGGATAGGATAGGATAGGATAGGATAGGATAGGATAGGATAGGATAGGATTAACCAGGTTGGAAAAGACCTATGAGATCACCAAGTCCAACCTATCACCCAACACCATCTCAGCAACTCAACCATGGCACTAAGTGCCTCATCAAGTCTCTTCCTAAACACCTCCCATGATGGTGACTCCCCCACCTCCCTGGGCAGCACATTCCAATGGCCAATCTCTCTTTCAGTGAAGAACTTCTTCCTAACATCCAGAGGCTTTTGCCTCTCTAATTTTTTTTTTCCTGAAGGGCTGTTGATATTTTGGCCTCATTTGTGCCTCCAATTCCTAACAGGGGAATGCTCAGAAGAACTGAGGCTCACCTTCCTCCATCTTCTGCAAGGTCAGAGAGTGGCCACTGTGTTGATGATTTACCCCCATCATAAAAAAGATGTGTGTCTGTGAAACAGCAGTAGCACTTGTTGCTTGTTAATTGATCCTCACCACCATCCACCCCTTAAACTGGCTTGAGAGTAGCCCTGAAGAAAAGGACCTGGTGGTGCTGGTGAGAGAGAAGCTCAATATGAACTTCCAGTGTGCACTTGCAGCCCAGAAAGCCAATCAGATCCTGGGCTGCATCAAGAGAAGCATAGCCAGCAGGTCGAGGCAGGGGATTCTCCCCCTCTACTCTGCTCTGGTGAGACACCACCTGAAGCACTGTGTCCAGTTCTGGAGCCTGAATTATAGGAAGGATCTGGAGGTGCTGGAAGGTGTCCAGAGAAGGGCCATGAGGATTATTAGAGGGCTGGAGCTGCTCTCTCCTATGAGGACAGACTAAGACAGTTGGGGCTGTTCAGTCTGGAGAAGAGAAGGCTCCGAGGAGACCTTCCAATATCTTAAGGGGGGCTACAAGAAAGCTGGGGATGGACTTTTTAGGGTGTCAGGGAATGATAAGACTGGGGGGAACAGATCCAAGCTGGAGGAGGGGAGATTTAGAAGAGACATTAAAAAGTTCTTCCCCATGAGGGTGGTGAGAGCCTGGCACAGGTTGCCCAGGGAGGTGGTGGAAGTCTCATCCCTGGAGGTTTTGAAGGCCAGGCTGGATGTGGCTGTGAGCAACCTGATGTTTTGTGAGGTGTCCCTGCCCCTGGCAGGGGGGGGTTGGGACTGGCTGAGCCTTGAGATCCCTTCCAACCCTGACAGTTCTGTGAAATTCTAAACAGCTGATGAATGCCTTCCTGCTTTCAGGCTCTTTCCTTCTCTTGGCACTTGAGCTCCTCAGGGAGAACACCACCACCATCTTTGACATTATGCTCTGTTGTGTGCTTGGGGAGAAAAGAAATCTGAGAAATGAAAAAGAACAATGACATGGGTAAGGCAAAATAGCTAGATGAGCAATTTTTAATGACTACTTCCTTTTGCAGTAGATTTGAGGAGCAGTCTGCACATCGAGCAACTTCAAAGCAAATATTCTGATAGAATTTTGAAGTAGATTTTAACAAAAAAACCAACATTTTAAATACAGGCTTTTAATTTATTCATTTTTCCACAGTGTCAAATTTTGCACTAGATTTCAATCATGGTTTCAAACTTTGCTCTGCAAACTTTAAGGCCTGGAAGCTTGGTTTTCTTTTAAGAGACACAGGCAGATGCTTTGTGTCACAGAGCTGAGGGTGTTGGGGTTTGGGTGTTTGCTTCTTTTTGTGTGGGAAGAACACCAAATATTGTGAGAGCAGGAACAGAATTATCACAATTGTGGCCTGCATCAGGAACAGTGTGGCCAGCAGGAGCAGGGAGGTGATTCTGCCCCTGGACACTGCACTGGTTAGGCCACTCCATGAGTCCTGTGTCCAGTTCTGGGCTCCTCGGTTTAGGAAGGATGTTGACTTGCTGGAACATGTCCAGAGAAGGGCAAAGAAGTTGGTGAGGGGTTTGGAACACAGCCCTATGAGGAGAGGCTGAGGGAGCTGGAGTTGCTTAGCCTGGAGAAGAGGAGGCTCAGGGGAGACTATATTGCTCTCTACAATTACCTGAAGGGAGGTTGTGGACAGGTAGGGGCTGGTCTCTTCTTGCAGGCAACCAGCACCAGAGCAAGAGGACACAGTCTCAAGCTGTGGCAGGGGAGGTTTAGGCTGGTTGTTAGGAAGAAATTCTTCACAGAGAGAGTGATTGCCCATTGGAGTGGGCTGCCCAGGGAGGTGGTGGAGTCACCATCATTGGAGGGGATTATGAGGAGACTTGATGGGGTGCTTGGTGCCATGGTTTAGTTGATTAGGTGGTGTTGGATGATGAGTTGGACGTGATGATCTTGAAGGTCTCTTCCAACCTGGTCTGTCTATTCTATTCTATTCTATTCTATTCTATTCTATTCTATTCTATTCTATTCTATTCTATTCTACTCCTATCTATTCTATTCTATTCTATTCTATTCTATTCTATTCTATTCTATTCTATTCTATTCTGTAATCAGCTCAAAGTGTACCCTTCAGCTGCTGTCAGGTATGCAGCAAGTATTCAACAGACATTAAATCAGTGATGACAATTGCACAATGCAATGCAGTGTTGAAGGGTGAGAGGTGTTTCCTGTAGGGCAAAGTCACATCATTTAAAGAGGTGTTTGTTAACCACACAGAAGACTTTTCCTAGCCCCTTTCCACTCCCTCTGCTTGAGAGCTAGGGCAGTTTTAAAGAATAAAGTTGAATATAAATCCTTCTCACTTGCAATTTAAAAGAACACAGAAGAATTTAGAAGGAGAAATAAAAGGTAGAGATGGTGTTGAGAGAGCAGAGGTAGAGTATTAAAAATGCTGTGTCCAGCAGGAGTAAGAATACAGAATACAGAACTAACCAGCTTGGAAAATACCTTCAAGATCATCAAGTCCAACCTATCACCCAACACCAGCTCATCAACTAAAGCATGTCACTAAGTGCCTCATCCAGGCTCTTTTTAAACACTTCCAGTGATGCTGACTAGGGAGGTGATTGTCCCCCTGTCCTGGGCATTAGTGACCTCACACCTCAAGTGTTGTGTCCAGTTTTGGGCACTTCATGCAAGAGAGATGTGGAGGTGCTGGAGCCAGTGCAGAGGAAGGCAACAACGCTGGGGAAGGGCCTGGAGAATAAATCTGATGAAGAGCAACTGAAGGAGCTGGGGATGGTTAGCTTGAAAAAAGAGGAGGCTGAATGGAGACCTCATTGCTCTCTACTACTCCCTGTAATGACGTTGTGCAGAGGCTGCTGCTGGTCTCTTCTCACAGGCAAATAGTGATAGGACAAGAGGGAATGGCCTCAAGATGCAACAGGATAGGTTCAGACTGGAAATTAGGAACAATTGTTTCATGGAAAGAGTGGTCAGGGCTTGGTATGTGCTGCCCAGGGAGGTGGTGGAGTCACCAGCCCTGGCTGTGTTTAAAGGTCATTTGGATGTGGTGCTTGGGGCTCTGGTTTAGGGGTGAGCCTTGTAGAGCAGGGTTCTGGGTTGGACTTGGTGATCCCCAGGGTCTTTTCCAACCTGAATGTTTCTGTGTGATTCTGTGACAACAAACAGTGTTGCAGGATTCAAAGTCGTTGTCTTGTGATAGTAAGCTACATTAATTTCCCCTTTCATTTCTTTTCCTCTATTTTTCTTTCTTTTTGTCGTTGTAATTTACTTTAGCACTTTCCAAATGAAGCTTCTGCCTGAGGTAACTTTTGGGCTCTGTGCCAAACATTTGCCTTTTAACTCTAACATTATCAGCTTCCCAGTTAAACATGATCATAAACAGAAATATCACCATCTGTGCCACTGTTATTCACGATCAAGAGACTGTCAGGAAGGCTGTGGAAAGATTTGCTCATTCTCTCATAAGAAGCTGATAGTATGGAGGCTAAGTCGTGCACCAGGGTAAAAGAAAACACTTCTGCAAGGTTCAAAGTTTTAATGCTGTTTTCACACCTCCATAATGAATTTCAGGGGTTTGGGAGTCAAGAAATTCTTCCCCGTGAGGGTGGTGAGAGACTGGCAGAGGTTGCTCAGGGAGGTGGTGGAAGCCTCCTCCCTGGAGGTTTTTAAGGCCAAGCTGGATGTGGCTGTGAGCAACCTGCTGTAGTGTGAGGTGTCCCTGCCCGTGGCAGGGGGTTGGAACTGGCTGATCCTTGAGGTCCCTTCCAACCCTAACAGTCAGACACAGTCTCAAGCTGCACCAGGGGAGGTTTAGGCTGGAGGTTAGGAGGAAGTTCCACACAGAGAGAGTGATTGCCCATTGGAATGGGCTGCCTGAGGAGGTGGTGGAGTCACCATCACATGAGGTGTTCAGGAGGAGACTTGATGGGGTGCTTGGTGCCATGGTTTAGTTGATTAAATGGTGTTGGATGATGGGTTGGACACGACGATCTTGAAGGTCTCTTCCAACCAGGTTTATTCTATTCTATTCTATTCTATTCTATTCTATTCTATTCTATTCTATTCTATTCTATTCTATTCTATTCTATTCTATTCTATTCCTCTTCTGTCATACTTTTCCCCCCTTTTTATCCACCATTTCTTCGTATTTCTGCCCCTACCCACCAAAAAAACCCCAAACCCCCAACCCACAACAACTTAAATGCCCAAATCTGCAACTCAAAAAGCTACCCTGAAAGTGTAAATGCTTTCTGTGGGGTTTTTTGCTGTTTTTTTTTCTCCCTTGTGTTACAAACCCCCAAACAAACACACAAAGACACACAGACACAGAGACACAGACACAGACCACACACCCCCTACACAGACACACTCACCCCCTCTCCAACTCAAGCTAGGGATGATTTTTTCCTGCACCAAATTTCTCTTTTCCAGATAGTTATGTTCTGTTTTCCTTCATGTAACTCAAAGGAATAAATGGCTCTCTTAAGAGAGTTTTCATCTAAGATAGGTAATGGAACAATTTTATTTGTTTATTGATTGCTTGGTTGGTTGGTTGATGTATTCAGCCACTTGAATCAAGCTTCCACACTGACACCACAGCTGGTGCACCATTGACCGGCGCTCTGAGTTTTGTGCCCTCTGATTTGTACAGTTTGAGATCACATTTGATGGTTCTTTAGAATCACAGGATTGGCAGGGTTGGAAGAGACCTCAAGGATCAGCCAGTTCCAAACCCCCTGTCATGGGTTTGGGGTTTTTTTGGTGGGTAGGGGCAGAAATACGAAGAAATGGTGGATAAAAGGGGGGAAAGTATGACAGAGAGGAATAGAATAGAATGATAGAATAGATGAATAGAATAGAATAGATAGAATAGATAGAATAGAATAGAATAGAATAACCTGGTGAAGAGACCTTCAAGATCGTCGTGTCCAACCCATCATCCAACACCATTTTAATCAACTAAACCATGGCACCAAGCACCCCATCAAGTCTCCTCCTGAACACCTCATGTGATGGTGACTCCACCACCTCCTCAGGCAGCCCATTCCAAGGGCAATCACTCTCTCTGTGTGGAACTTCCTCCTAACCTCCAGCCTAAACCTCCCCTGGTGCAGCTTGAGACTGTGTCTGACTGTTAGGGTTGGAAGGGACCTCAATGCTCAGCCAGTTCCACCCCCGCCATGGGCAGGGACACCTCACACTACAGCAGGTTGCTCACAGCCACATCCAGCCTGGCTGCAAAAACCTCCATGGATGAGGCTTCCACCACCTCCCTGGGCAACCTGTGCCAGGCTCTCACCATCCTCATGGGGAACAACTTCTTCCTCACATCCAATCTCAATCTACCCACTTCTAGTTTTGTTCCATTCCCCCAGGTCCTATCTCCCTTGACACCCTCAAAAGTCCCTCCCCAGCTTTCTTGGAGCCCCATTCAGATACTGGAAGGCCACAATTAGGTCTCCTTGGAGCCTTCTCTTCTCCAGACTGGACAGCCCCAACTCTTTCAGTCTGTCCTCATAGCAGAGCAGCTCCAGCCCTCTGATCATCCTCATGGACCTACTCTGGACATGCTCCAGCACATCCAGATACTTCTTGCAATAGGTGCAGAGGTTTCACCTCTGAACTTGCTCATGGGATTGCTTTGCCTGTGACTCTCAGTGGGTACAGCCTGTAACACATCTGCTACTCCTCTTTCTGTGCACTGGCTTCCCATTCAAGCCTTACAAAGCAAGGTGCAGGGTGGCAGTTCGTTGTCAAAGAGCAACTGTAAAAGTATGCAGTTCAAAGGATACACTTAAACACAACTGGAATTCCTCTTCACTCTTGTTAAAGCAACTCTGCCTTTCCTCTAGTTCAAGCTATGTCATATGAAAGATCACCTGCTGTGCAGTATTGATTTGAAGTGTGATAATGCGCTTGAAGATTCACTTCTAAAACTAAGACCAAAGCTCAATCCTCTTCCCAGTATCAATGGCAGTAGTTATGGTGGCTGTTCACAGGGGAAAGGGGAAAGGTTCAGCTCTCTCTTTCTTCAAAATTCCTCTCAAAACTTTTATATCAACTGTGCAGACTCATGGGGTCCTTTCTCACAGGAGTGCTCTGACACACTTCAGCACACCAACGATCTTGTAAGTTAGGATTAAATGCAATGGAAGGTGCTCTTGTGGCCAAGAAGGCCAATGCCATTCTGGGGTGGATTAGAAGGGCTGTGGTTAGTAGGCTGAGTGGGGGTTCTCCTTCCCCTGCCCTGGTGAGGCCACATCTGGAATACTGTGTCCAGTTCTGGGCCCCTCAGTTCAAGAAGGACCTCAGGGAACTGCTTGAGAGTTCAGCACAAGAGCCACACAGATGTTGAAGGCAGTGGAATGTCTTCCTTACGAGGGAGCTGGACTGGTGACCTTTGGTGGTTGCTTTCAACCCAGACTGTTCTGTGATTCATGAAAGCATCCATTGGTTCAGTCCTATGCATCTATACAAGCCCAGCCAAATGCATTTCATTGCATCCATTTATATTTAAACTAATTCACTGGAAGGGTGTTGCAAAGGACACATTGCTCAAAACAAAACCAAACCAAGGGTAAAAACTGCACACAACCTCCCCCACCTCCATTACAAATGAAAGCTGCAATGATCACACCTGTCAGAGCAGAGAAATAACATCACTTCCAGCACCTCCAGATCCTTCCTGTAACATCTATGGCTTGTGAGCACCTGAAAATGAGCTTTTGGAGTTTGGGCAGAGTCACAAAGTGAAAGATGTTTAATTTCCACTCATTAGCTCCCTAACTCAGTTCCTCTGCCTTCATGTTACATCAAAAAAAAAAACCACACCCAACCTGCCACAGATTATGAACCTATTTTAAAATCATTCTCTTTTTTTAGCAGGACAATGATCTTCAAAGTCATTTCCAACCCAAATGGTTCTGTGCACCTCTGAGGATATATTGGTTTCTGTAACTAAGAGCACTTAAATGTATAATTCCAACTCAAATGGAGAGCTAAGCTAAGAGCAGCACTAGCACAATTATTCTTTGTTACATTCAGTCTCAGCTTTTTTTAGTACTTCCAGGAATGCTCTCAGTTCTAGTTCCTCACTGAATAATAAACTGCAGCAGTACAGGCTGGGAGGGGATCTGCTGGAGAGCAGCCCCATGGAGAAAGACCTGGGAGTCCTGGTGGGTAACAAGTTCTCTATGGGACAGCAGTGTGCCCTGGTGGCCAGGAAAGCCATAGGGATCCTGGGGTGTATTAAGAAGAGTGTGTCCAGCAGATCCAGGGAGGTTCTCCTCCCACTCTACTGTGCCCTGGGGAGACCTCATCTTGAGTACTGTCTTCAGTTCTGGGCTCCCCAGTTCAGAGGGACAGGGATCTGCTGGAGAGGGTCCAGCAGAGAGCTATGTGATGATCAGGGGACTGGAGCACTGCCTGGGGAGGAGAAGCTGAGCTCCCTGGGGCTTTTTAGTCTGGAGAAGAGAAGATTTGGAGGGGATTTAATGAATGTTTATCAGTATCTGAGGGCTGGGGGTCAGGAGGGAGGGGACAGGCTCTGCTCACTTGCTCCCTGGGATAGGACAAGGAGCAAGGGATGTAAGCTGTAGCACAGGAGGTTCCACCTCAACACAGAGGGAATTTTTCACTGTAAGGGTCAGAGAGCCCTGGAGCAGGCTGCCCAGAGAGGTTGTGGAGTCTCCTCTGGAGACGTTTAAAGCCTGTCTGGATGTGTTCCTGTGTGACCTGAGCTAGATGGTATGGTCCTGCTCTGGCGGGGGGGGGTGCACTCAATGTTCTCTTCGGGTCCCTTCCGACCCCTGCCATCCTGTGAGCCTGTGATCTTGAAAATCATTTCCACCCTAAATGATTCTGTGAATCTCTGAGGATATATTGGTTTCTGTAACTACAAGCACTTAAATACATAATTCAAACTCAAATGGATAGCTAAGCTAAGAGCAGGGCTTGCACAATTATTCTTTGTTACGTTGGCTTTAAGCTATTTTAGTACTCCCAGGAATTTTCTCAATTCTAGCTCCTCATTGACACCTTCAGCAAAGTGCTTTTTTTTATTACTATTTTTTTTTAAGGAAAGGGGGAGAAAAATATTTAAATCCTGAAAGCCCATGCAAATTGCTGCCATAAAAATAGAAAGAACAAAGCCATCTCTTGACTGGACTGCAGGTGCACACTGGTGGCTCTTGTGTGCACCAGCATGCATTTGCAGCCCAGAGAGCCAATCACATCCTCACCTGAAGCAAGAGAAGCACAGACCAGGGTGAGGGAGGTGATTTTCCTCCTCTTCTCCACTCTGCTCTGACCCCACCTGGAGTAATGTGTCAGTTCTGGAAGGATTCAAAGGTGCTGGAAGGTGTCCAGAGAAGGGCCATGAGGATGAGCAGAGGGCTGAAGCTGCTCTGCTATGAGGACAGACTGAGGGAACTGGGCTGTTCAGTCTGGAGAAGAGTAGGTTGAAAGGAAACCTAGTTGTGGCCTTCCAATATCTGAAGGGAGCTACAAGAAATCTGGGAAGGGACTTTTTAAGGTGCCAGGGAGTGAGAGGACCAGGGGGAATGGGAAAAAAAATAGAAATGGGTGCATTCAGATTGGATGTTAGGAAGTTGTTCCCCATGAGGGTGGTGAGAGCCTGGCACAGGTTGCCCAGTGACTGGCTGGAGAGCAGCCCTGAGGAGGGAGACTTGGGGGTGCTGGGGGAGAAGAAGCTCACCAGGAGCTCTCAGGGTGCACTTGCAGCCCGGAAAGCCAATCAGAGCCTGGGCTGCATCAGGAGAAGTGTGGCCAGCAGGGCAAGGGAGGGGATTCTCCCCCTCTGCTCAGCTCTGCTGAGACCCCACCTGCAGTACTGCCTCCAGTTCTGGAGCCCCTATTCCAAGAGGGATCTGGAGGTGCTGGAAGGTGTCCAGAGAAGGGCCACGTGTGAGGACAGACTGAAGGAGTTGGGGCTGTTCAGTCTGGAGAAGAGAAGCTCCCAGGTGACCTCATTGTGGCCTTCCAGTATCTGAAGGGGCTACAAGAAGCTGGGGAGGGACTTTTCAGGCTCTCAGGTAGTGATAGGACTAGGGGGATGAATGAAGCTGGAGGTGGGAGATTCAGGCTGGAGGGAGGAGGAAGTTCTTCCCCATGAGAGTGGTGAAGCCCTGGAATGGGTTGTCCAGGGAGGTGGTTGAGGCCCCGTCCCTAGAAGTGTTTAAGAGCAGGCTGGATGAGGCTCTGGCCAGCCTGATCTAGTGTAGAGTGTCCCTGTCCACGGCAGGGGGTTGGAACTAGATGATCCTTGTGGTCCCTTCCAACCATCACTGAAACTAAGAAACTAAGAAAGTAAGGTGGAAGCCTCATGCCTGGAGGTGTTGAAGGCCAGGCTGGATGTGGCTGTGCGCAACCTGCTGTAGTGTAAGGTATCCCTGGCCATGGCAGGGGCATTGGAACTGGATGATTCTTGAGGCCCCTTCCAACCCTAACAGTTCTCTGATTCTATGATTTTATGCCTCCTAAAAGTGAGAGTGGTGTTCTGTTACAGAGGTGTTCCTAGCAGGAGATGCTGAGTGTTCCTTTCCTGCCTATGGATCTTCATGCAGGGAGCCATGAAATTCCAGGAGAGCAACACAGAGAACAAGGACACTCCCAGCATGGTTTTCACAGCAGTCTTGAAGCCAGACAGGAGAGGATGAGCCGTGTGCATATTAAATTTTAAAAGCCTCTTCTACTTCAGGAAGCTTTTAAAAGTATAAAAAATTTAAAGGGCTTTCTAAAAACTACATCGACACAGTCTTCAAAAGAGCTTGAAATATGTTTGGGAAGATCAAAGTGGAATATCTTACATTACCATAGGATGGGGGGAAGGAGGGGGGAGGGAGGGAGGGAGGGAGAAAAGAGAACAACTGTTTGGAGTTTGGTGTTGCAGGTGAAGAGCAGAACTGAGGATAAAGGTCTGCTTTCCGCAGTCGTATCTGGCACAGGCTGCCATCTTCCCTTTTTATAGCTAAGTGCCACTTAGAAAATTGTAGAAGGAGGTAGGGTGACAAATGTCTGAGTAACCTGTGATATTCTGTGGAATAGAAATGTGCCAGTTTTAGTGCCTGAATGACTGCAATTATCATATTGTAGGCGACAGTGCTGAAAGCTTAACATTTCAGTGAAGTATGGTGGGATTGTACAATGCAAGATGTTGATATGTACCTAGAGCTCACACATGATATAGTGTGACATTAAAAGCAACAAGAGAACACCAATTGCCTTGAGGCTAAAGCCCTCTGTGAAATATTAGGCCCTTTCCAAATGGGCCTTTATGAATCTTGCATGCAGAACGTTGCAGAAGGCTTACAGTGGCACTTTTGAAGTTCAAAGAGCTGCTTTGGCTTCACTATCCTCAGTGGAACTCCAACCCTGAGATTCCTGTACCCCTTTTCAACAACTGCAACAACTTTCAGGAGATTCAAAGAGCTATTCATTAA
>CM037636.1:48803827-48828904 GCA_015227895.2 Colaptes auratus | reverse complement strand
GGTCTCTTCTCCCATGCAGTCCCAGGTCTGATTTTACATCTCCTTGACAATTGATGCAATGAACTTTGCAAGAGAGCCTGGGAGGACAGAGTTCCTTTTCTTGAGCAGGCACCTGGCACACATCAGTTGCTATGGTGATTACCCAGCTGTGCAAACAAGGAGAGGAAAAAATGATGATTCAATCTGCCTTCCATTAAGAAGATAGAAAAATTCTAATTGATAAGCAGCAAAGTAATAAGAAACAGGAGGCAGAGTCTGGATTTTGAAGCCACAGGGAAAAAATCATATGATCACAGAATTGTCAGGGTTGGAAGGGACCTCGAGGATCAGCCAGTTCCAACCCCCCTGCCATGGGCAGGGACACCTCACACCACAGCAGGTTGCTCACAGCCACATCCAGCCTGGCTGCAAACACCTCCAGGGATGAGGCTTCCACCACCTCCCTGGGCAGCCTGTGCCAGGCTCTCACCACCCTCATGGGGAAGAACTTGTTGCTAGCACCTAATCTGAATCTACACCTTCCTGTTTTTTCCCAATCCCTCCCAAAAATGTCAAAAGCACTAAACCCAGAGGAATTTGAGTTTAGGTTGAAGAGGCAGGCACACTGCACCACACAGAGTCATAGCATCGGTTGGGTTGGAAAAGATCTCACCACCATGGCCATTAAAACATGTCCCCAAGTGCCATGTCCACACATTGCTTGAACACCTGCAGGGGCAGTGACTCCACCAGCTCCCTGGGCAGCTTGTTCCAATGCCTTACCACTCCTGCAGTAAATAAGGGTTTCTTAATACCCAAACTAAGCCTCCCCTGGCACAATATCAGGCCATTTCCTCTTGTTCTATCATCTAGCTGTGCCAGGGGAAGTTTAGGCTCAAGGTGAGGAGAAAGTCCTTCCCAGAAAGAGTAATTGGCCATTGGGATGTGCTGCCCAGGGAGGTGGTGGAGTCACTGTCCCTGCAGGTGTTCAAAGAAGGCTTGGATGTGGCACTTGGAGCTATGGTTTAGTTTAGTATCATAGTATCAGTCAGGGTTGGAAGGGACCACAAGGAGCATCTAGTTCCAACCCCCCTGCCATGGCCAGGGACACCCTGCACTAGATCAGGCTGGCCAGAGCCTCATCCAGCCTGGTCTTAAACACCTCCAGGGACAGGGCCTCAGCCACCACTCAGTTGTCCTGAGGTGTTAGGTATTAGGAAATAGGTTGGATTTGATGATCTCTGAGGTCTTTCCCAACCTGGTTGATTCTGTGATTCCACTCACTGCATCAGCAGATGATGCCCTGTGCTGCACTGCTGTGCCAGTGCCATTTCCTGCTCAGCCTTGCAAGGAAGAGAGGTTCACTGAGAACACACATGAGGAAGAAAACAAACAGCTTGTCCCTCCTCCTCTGCCACAAATGCTCAGCCTTGGTCTGAACATGGCTGGCATAGAAGAGGAAAGCATAAAGGCCAGGCTGGATGTGGCACTGAGCAACCTGCTGTAGTGTGAGGTGTCCCTGCCCATGGCAGGGGGGTTGGAACTGGCTGATCCTTGAGGTCCCTTCCAGCCCTGACAATTCTGTGAATCTGTGATCCTTGAGGCCCCTTCCAGCCCTGACAATTCTGTGATTCCATGATCCTTGAGGTCCCTTCCAACCCTGACAATTCTGTGAATCTATGATCCTTGAGGTCCCTTCCAGCCCTGACAATTCTGTGATTCCATGATGCAGGGCAGCATTTTTACTATTTCTCCTGCTCTGCAGCAACAATGCAGTCCAGTTATGATCTCAGGTCCAGCCAGGTTTTTAATGCTTTTGTTCCAGCAGCAGGCTGAACAACAATAAACCTCCCCCTGGCCAAGATTACAGTGCAGCACTGCCCCAAGTCATGGT
This sequence comes from Colaptes auratus, assembly GCA_015227895.2. Lineage (NCBI taxonomy): Eukaryota > Metazoa > Chordata > Aves > Piciformes > Picidae > Colaptes > Colaptes auratus. The sequence goes on along the minus strand of CM037636.1, from coordinate 48,827,031 downwards.
TCTCAGGGGCCTGTTTTGCTGCTCCCAAGCTCCAATCTACAACTGCCTCACGAACTGCTCCATCAGTGACACAAACACAGAGGCAGGGGGGAAAGGTCTTGAATGTGAAATGAGGTTCTGTGAATCTTGCTGTTTGTTTCATACTACATGAAGGCCTCTCACCACAGCATACTTCTTGGGATTCATCTGGGTATGCCACAATGAAAGGCAGCCCCATGTGCTGCAGAGCGGGCACTGAAGCTAATTGGAAGCTAATGATGTACAGTGAAAATAATTGCTGGCAAAATAAAGTCTGAGAAGAGGACTATTGTATTAAATAACAGAGGAAGAATAGCTCCAGCATTCTTTCTCCCTGGTGATTTTGAGACAAAGAAGGTGTGCATGCAAAAACAACACTAATTGTACCACAGAGAAGAGTGCAGAGCCAGATGGATATCCCTGTGTTGAGAATGCCAGGAGCCACCAGGGAAAGGAAGAAAGGGAAGTTGAATGACTGTAGTTGAAAGTCTGTAGCTCCAAAGCATCAAAACAGGTCATTAACATTCCTTCCCCTGAATTCTCTACAGAGTTTTTTGCTTTCTTTCCCTTTTTTCCCACAGTAGCTGACAGAAAGATCACTGGCAGGTATTTTGGCATTTAACAAGTCCAAGTGCCAGGTTCTACACATTGGCCACAGCAACCCCAGGCAGTGCTAGAGGCTGGGCAGAGAGTGGCTGGAGAGCAGCCAGGCAGAAAGGGACCTGGGGGTACTGGGTGACAGCCACCTGAACATGAGACAGCAGTGTGCCAAGGCAGCCAAGAAGGCCAATGGCATCCTGGTCTGCATCAGCAAGAGCGTGGCCAGCAACAGCAGGGAAGTCATTCTGCCCTGTGCTCAGCACTGGTCAGGCCACACCTTGAGTCGTGTGTCCAGTTCTGGGCCCCTCAGTTTAAGAAGGATATTGAGACACTTGAAAGTGTCCAGAGAAGTGCAATGAGGCTGGGGAGAGGTCTGGGGCACAGCCCTGTGAGGAGGGGCTGAGGGAGCTGGGGTTGTTTAGACTGGAGAAGTTCTTCTAAGAAAGAGAGATTGGTCACTGGGATGTGCTGCCCAGGGAGGTGGTGGAGTGACCATCCCTGGAGGTGTTTAAGAAGAGACTGGATGAGGCACTTGGTACCATGGTTTAGTAGTCAGGAGGTTAAGTTTAAGAAGGACATTGAGACACTTGGACATATCCAGAGAAGGGCAACAAAGCTGGGGAGGTGTCTGGAGCACAGCCCTGTGAGGAGAGGCTGAGGGAGCTGGGGTTGCTTAGCCTGCAGAAGAGGAGGCTCAGGGGAGACCTTCTTGCTCTCTACAACTCCCTGAAGGGAGGTTGTAGCCAGGTAGGGCTTGGTCTCTTCTCCCAGGCAGCCAGCACCAGAACAAGAGGACACAGTCTCAAGCTGTGCCAGGGGAGGTTTAGGCTGGAGGTGAGGAGAAAGTTCTTCCCAGCAAGAGGGATTGGCAGGGATGTGCTGCCCAGGGAGGTGGTGGAGTCACCATCCCTGGAGGTGTTCAAAAAAGGCTTGGATGTGGCATGTGGTGCCATGGATTAGTTGTGAGGAGGTGTGAGCTATTAGGTTGGACTTGATGAGCCAGGGGAGGTTTAGGCTGGATGTTGGGGAGAAGTTCTTCATAGAGAGAGACATTGGCCATGGGAGTGTGCTGCCCAGGGAGGTGGTGGAGTCACCATCACTGGAGGTGTTTAGGAAGAGACTGGATGGGGTGCTTGGTGTCATGGTTTGGTTGATTGGATGGTATTGGGTGCTAGGTTGGACTTGATGATCTCAGAGGTCTTCTCCAACCTGGTTAGTTCTATTCTATTCTATTCTATTCTATTCTATTCTATTCTATTCTATTCTATTCTATTCTATCTCTGAGGTCTTTTCCAACCTGGTTGATTCTGTCATTCTCACATTTACTTTCAACAGTACAACCTGGGGAGACTGCACAGAATAAATGTGTCCTGCAATGTGCCACAGCCATAACCTCCCACGTGATGCTTGTTGTTAATGTCACTTGTAGTGATTAATAAAAGCTGCAAGAAAGAGAAAAAACACTAGCTATGAGAGTGGTGAAACACTGGAATGGGCTGCCCAGGGATGTAGTTGAGGCCCCAGCCCTGGAGACCTTCAAGATCAGACTCAGTGTGGTGTGGGGCAGCCTGACCCAGTTGAGGTGTCCCTGCTCACTGAAGGGAGGTTGGACAAGATGACCTTTGAGGGTCTCCTCCAACTCAATGCAATCTGTGAAGCTGTGACTCCATGAACTGCATGAACACATAACTTCCTGACAATCTTCTGCTGTTATTTAGGTCATACACAGACCACAGAGCTCTCCATCCCTGCAGATATTCAAGGTGAGGCTCGACAGAGCTCTGGGCAACCTGATCTAGTTGAGGCTGCCCCTGCTGACTGCAGGGGAGTTTGGACTCAATGACCTCTGGAGCTCCCTTCCAACCCAGGCCATTCTATAACTTCCATCTGGGGGTGCTGGTTGATGGGAGGCTGAACATGAGCCTGCAGTGTGCCCAGGCAGCCAAGAGGGCCAATGGCATCCTGGCCTGCATCAGGAACAGTGTGGCCAGCAGGAGCAGGGAGGTCATTCTGCCCTTGTATACAGCACTGATTAGGCCACACCTGGAGTCCTGTGTCCAGTTCTGGGCCCCTCAGTTTAGGAAGGAGGTTGACTTGCTGGAAGGTGTCCAGAGAAGTGCAACAAGGTTGGTGAGGGGTTTGGAACACAGCCCTGTGAGGAGAGGCTGAGGGAGCTGGGGTTGCTTAGCCTGGAGAGGAGAGTCAGGGGTGACCTTATTGCTCTCTACAACTACCTGAGGGGAGATTGTAGACAGGCAGAGGTTGGTCTCTTTTCTCAGGCAGGCAGCACCAGAACAAGAGGACACAGTCTCAGGCTGCGCCAGGGGAGGTTTAGACTGGATGTTAGGAGGAAGTTCTATGCAGAGAGAGTGATTGCCCATTGGAATGGGCTGCCCAGGGAGGTGGTGGAGTCACCTTCATTGGAGGTATTCAGGAGGAGACTTGATGGGGTACTGGGTGCCATGATCTAGTTGTTTGGGTGGGTTGGATTGGTTGATGGGTTGGACACAGTGATCTTGAAGGTCTCTTGCAACCTGGATTTATTGTATTGTATTGTATGGTATTGTATCTTGATCCTCAATTATTTTCTGTATCAAAAGGCCCCCACTGAGTGCCTACACCCTGTTAAATCTGATCTGGATCTTACCCCCTCGATGTATGCAGTTGCTTCCTGTGCCCATTTGAAATGACTCCTCCTCTCTGAATCTTCTCCCACCAGAACTGCAATTATGCATTTGATTTTAATCACTGCTGTAGACCCATATATGTCTCCAGGTACTTCCAAATAGTTTGTACAGGAGTTTTAACTCCATGGATGTGTGGGCTGAGGAGAAGTATTTGAAAATCATTACTGCTCAGGGACACAAGCTCATGCATTTTCTGTCAAAGGAATAGGGAACAGCCAGAGGCAAACCTTGCTTCTGTGATAGGATAAAGTTCATTGGCAGCAGAGTCAGCATGCAGGTAAGCCATCAGGTACACAGTGAGGACGTGAACTCCCCAGTGTGAGGCTGAGATTTACTCTTCCAGGGTTGCCTGCTCACAAAGAGCAAGAGGTTCGTGGAGGGAGCTGAGGCAAAGCCAAGGAGACTGCAGCACGAATCCTCAAATCCCTCTCTCCCCTGAAGGTATTCGGAACGCTGCATCAATCACAGAGCATCAGCAGCAAAAGCAGCTCTAGCATTTAACACAGGGAACATGTTATTTTCTGCTTCTCCAGTTCTATGCTGAAAGAGCAGCTTGCAGGAGGGGCTACCTCCCAGCCAAAGCCAGAGGCTTTCACAGAGCAACACAGTGCGGGCCAAAGAAGCAGCAGCCTCATTCCTTGCTATCAGAGACGGTTTGCATTGGTTTCAAGCTTAAAAGGTGCTAGCCAGAATCTAAGCCAAAGTGGAGCCACCTTCATTGGAGGTGTTCAGGAGGAGACTTGATGGGGTGCTTGGTGCCATGGTTCAGTTGTTTAGGTGGGTTGGATTGGTTGATATGTTGGACACGATGATCTTGAAGGTCTCTTTCAACCTGGTGTATTGTATTGTATTGTACTTACTCTCAAGAAAGGTTCAGGGTCAGTATTAAACTGCTGGGCACAAGTGGTGTTCCCCAGGACTAGTGCTAGGGCCACTCCTGATTGATGCCTTATCAAGGATCTTGAGGGGGAGATTGAGGGCACCCTCAATAAGTTTGCATTGAGTTGGAAGAGATCCTCAAAGGTCTCTATCTTTTATCACTAATCACCTGGGAGAAGAGACCAGGTTGGAAAAGAGCTTTAAGATCATCCAGTCCAACCTATCACCCAACACCATCTAATCAACTCAACCATGGCACTGAGTGCCTCACCTAGGCTCTTCTTAAACACCTCCAGTGAGGGTGACTCCACCACCTCAATGAGCAATCTCTCTTTCTCTGAAGAACTTCTTCCTGACATCCAGCCTACACATCCAGATTACACTCTCTGGTGTCCACCTCCCTTTTACTTGGAAGGCTTTCAGCTCCATGGTTCAGACATCCAGTCTTAAACCTACAGCAGCAAAACTCCTGTGGGAAGCTGACTCCTGCCTGCATTCCTCAGCCAGTGTATTGTGCTACATTTTTTCCAGTGAGATGAAGAAAGGCTTTTTCATGGAATCATAGATAATTTGGGTTGGAAAAGACCTCTAGGATCATCAAATGAAGCCATCAGCCCAACACCTTCACACCCAGTGAGCCATGGCCTGAAGTGCCATGTCTGGAGAATAAATCTTATGAAGAGCAACTGAAGGAAGGAGTTGGGGATGGTTAGTTTGAAAAAGAGGAGGCTGAGGGAAGACCTCATTGCCCTCTACAACTACCTGAAAGGAGGTTGTGGAGAGGCTGCTGCTGGTCTCTTCTCACAGGTAGTCAGTGACAGACCAAGAGGGAATGGCCTCAAGCTGCAACAGGACAAGTTTAGACTGGACAGTAGGAAGAATGGCTTCATGGAAAGAGTGGTCAGGGATTGGAATGTGCTGCCCAGGGAGGTGGTGGAGCTGTGTTTGAAGGTGGTTTGGCTGCGGTGCTTGGGGCTATGGTTTAGGGGTGGACCTTGTAGAGTAGGGTTCTAGGCTGGACTTGGTGATGCTGAGGGTCTGCTCCAACCTGAATGTTTCTGTGATGATTCTGTGATGTATATTTTTTTCCAGAAGAGATGCAGACCTGTGATCTTGTAGAACTATGGCTTTAGGAAGGGCAGGTCCTGCCTGACCAACCTGATCTCCTTCTATGATCAGGTGACTGCCTGGTGGATGTGGGGCAGGCTGTGGATGTGGTCTGCCTGGACCTCAGCAAGGCCTTTGACACCGTCCCCCACAGCAAACTCCTGGCCAAGCTGGCAGCCCATGGCTTGGATGGGAGCACTCTGAGCTGGGGTTAGGAACTGGCTGGAGGGCCGAGCCCAGAGAGTGGTGGTGAATGGTGCCACATCCGGCTGGCGGCCAGGCACTAGTGGTGTGCCCCAGGGATCAGTGCTGGGCCCCATGCTCTTCAACATCTTTATTGATGATCTGGATGAGGGCATCGAGTCCATCAGCAGTAAATTTGCGGATGACACCAAGCTGGGGGCAGTAGTTGATCTGCTGGAGGGCAGAGAGGCTTTGCAGAGGGACCTCGACAGGCTGGGCAGATGGGCAGAGGCCAAGGGCAGGAGATTGAACACATCCAAGTGCCGGGTTCTGCACATTGGCCACAGCAACCCCAGGCAGTGCTACAGGCTGGGGGCAGAGTGGCTGGAGAGCAGCCAGGCAGAGAGGGACCTGGGGGTGCTGGTTGATGGGAGGCTGAACATGAGCCTGCAGTCTGCCCAGGCAGCCAAGAGGGCCAATGGCATCCTGGCCTGCATCAGAAACAGTGTGGCCAGCAGGAGCAGGGAGGTCATTCTGCCCCTGTATACAGCACTGCTTAGGCCACACCTGGAGTCCTGTGTCCAGTTCTGGGCCCCTCAGTGTAGGAAGGAGGTTGACTTGCTGGAAGGTGTCCAGAGAAGGGCAACAAAGTTGGTGAGGGGTTTGGAACACAAGATTAAATGGATTACAGGTTATAGCTGGACATTCTGGGGGTTAGCCCTTGAAATAGTTAACTACTAAACCTCTAAAATATAATCCAAGCTGGCTGTAAAGGCTCCAGATGTTATATATTTGCATTTATTGATAGCAGTGACTTATTTTTTATTTAGTAGATTAATTACTTAATTTTCTTAATATATTTATTTGCATTTTCCCATGTATTTATTTTATATATTTATTTCTTTACTTCTTTTTGCCAACATCTTGGAATTACTTTTTAATTATTACCTCTTTTTCATGGTGATCATGACCTTTTCTCTTGTTATTTTAGCCTCCAGCCAAAGTGCAGCTCAGCAGTTTCCAAGCATGGCTTTCACAGTATCAGAAAGATGTTTAAATTGCTTGAAAATAGGAAAAGTTGTTTTTTTCCTCTTGAAGAAGAGGGCAGAAGGGCTCTGCAGAGGGACCTCGACTGACTGGACAGATGGGCAGAGTCCAACAGGGATGGCATTCAACAAGTCCAAGTGCCAGGGGCTGCACTTTGGCCACAGCAACCCCATGCAGAGCTACAGGCTGGGGTCAGAGTGGCTGAGAGCAGCCAAACAGAGAGGGACCTGGGGGTGCTGATTGACAGCCACCTGAACATGAGCCAGCAGTGTGCCCAGGTGGCCAAGAAGGCCAATGGCATCCTGACCTGCATCAGGAACAGTGTGGCCAGCAGGAGCAGGGAGGTCATTCTGCCCCTGTACTCTGCATTGGTTAGGCCACACCTTGAGTCCTGTGTCCAGTTCTGGGCCCCTCAGTTAAAGAAGGACATCGAGACACTTGAAGGTGTCCAGAGAAGGGCAACAAGGCTGGGGAGAGGCCTTGAGCACAGCCCTGTGAGGAGAGGCTGAGGGAGCTGGGGTTGCTTAGCCTGGAGAAGAGGAGGCTCAGGGGAGACCTCATTGCTCTCTACAGCTACCTGCAAGGTAGTTGCAGCCAGGAAGGGTTTGGTCTCTTCTCTCTAGCACCCAGCATCAGAACAAGAGGACAGTCTCAAGCTGCACCAAGGGAAGTTTAGGCTCAAGGTGAGGAGAAAGTTCTTCACTGAGAGAGTCATTTGCCATTGGAATGTGCTGCCCAGGGAGGTGGTGGAGTCACTGTCCCTGGAGGTGTTCAAGAGGGGATTGGACGTGGCACTTGGGGTCTGTGGTGCCAGGTTGGACTCGATGATCTTTGAGGTCTCTTCCAACCTTGGCAATACTGTGATACTGTGAACATCTATCTCCTTTCACCCATTCCAGGATCCTGGCCTGCTTTTCCCAAGTAGCTGTGTCCAGTTGCTCCTGAAAAAAGTCATGCTGGCCAAAATTAATCTTCTCTGTCCAAACCTCTCACTAATTAATTTTCCATCTTGGGCAGCAACATCACTCTTCTCCAAAATTGCTTCACTGATGTCAAGCTTAAACTCATGCTGTCTCTGAGGGGGGATGCTCTCACTGGGTACCTCTCAAACCTTGTCAGTCCAACTGTGCACACAGTCAGAACATTTGTGCAAGGTTTTATTCTTGCCTGCATGAGCTATGAACACATCTGTTCTCTGGCCTTGCTTACTGCTGCCTTGCTTCTCTGAAGTCATTGCATGGTATCTGCTGGTACAGCCATCCTGAGGTCATTCACTGGGCATTGTATTGACCCTGCTTCTTCTCCTCCAGCATTTTGAATCTTTACTTCTTCCCTTTTTTCCTCCTATGTCTTTCACAGAATCATAAAATCACAGAATTGTCAGGGCTGGCTGGAAGGGACCTCAAGGCTCAGCCAGTTCCAACCCCCCTGCCATGGGCAGGGACACCTCACACCTGAGCAGGTTGCTCACAGCCACATCCAGCCTGGCCTACAAAACCTCCAGGGATGAGGATTCCACCACCTCCCTGGGCAACCTGTGCCAGACTCTCACCACCCTCATGGGGAAGAATTTCTTCCTAACAGCCATTTCTACCTGAGCATTTCTTCCTAACATCCATTTCTACCTATCCATTTCTTCCTAACAGCCATTTCTACCCAAGCATTTCTTCCTAACATCCATTTCTACCTAAGCATTTCTTCCTACCATCCATTTCTACCTACCCATTTCTATTTTTTTTCCATTCCCCCTGGTCCTATCCCTCCCTGACACCCTCAAAAGTCCCTCTCCAGCTTTCTTGGAGCCCCCTTCAGATCCTGGAAGGCCACAAGAAGGTCTCCTGGGAGCCTTCTCTTCTCCAGACTGATTAGCCCCAACTCTCTCAGCCTGTCTCCAAATGGAGTGCTATGGACCAAATCTTCACATCCTGTTCCCATCCCAGGTAGTCATAACTGTAATGAAAATATAATAGTTAAAACAAATGGGCTGGTTCTGAGACTCCTTAAAGGAATATGAATGTTTTCTTTCCTAGGTTAGTGATTCAAACCTGCCAAACTTGATGGAGGGCTCTAATTCCATCCAACTCTTTGCTCTAAGCAAGTGCTTCGTTGCGAGCCTGATTCAAGTTAACAACAGGCAAGAGTCCACTGGGCAAACCTGTTGCAGACAATTGTCACTGCTCAGCACTCCTATTGACAAAGCCTGTAGCAGAGTAGAGCTAAAAAGTGGCTGCAAGTGTGAGAGTAGCACATTTCTTTCTCTTGGCTGGCCCATCCAGCCTAATATCCAATTAGGTTTAGTGCTCATTTAAGAGCAATTTTGTCTCAGTGGGAGACTTGAGTCTTCAGTTCTGTCAAATCAGGTATGCAAGCAGTAAATTAACAGATAGACTCCACAAAATGAAGATGGCCTTTATCCCTCCAGTCAATTAACAGTTATGCACTCCTAGGTAGCCCAAAGAATTCTGAGGCTGCATTAAAGTGGTGTTGCTTCAGTCAGCTCGGTGAACTGGTGGGTGTTGGCCACTTCCCCCCAGCACCAAGTGATAAGAACAGAGGAAGTGGCCAGAAATTGTGCCAGGGGAGGTTTAGACTGGATATGAGGACGCATTTCTTTACTGAAAGGCTGGTCAGGCTTTGGAACAGGCTGGCCGGGGAGGGGGTGGAGTCCCCAGCCCTGGAGCTGTCCAAAAAATGTGTAGACAGAGTCACAGAAACAGCGAGGTTGGAGAAGGACCACAGGATCAGCAAGCCCAACCCAGAGCCCTGCTCTGCAAGGTTCACCCCTAAACCATAGCCCCAAGCACCACATCCAAACCACCTTGAAACACAGCCAGGGTTGGGGACTGCGCCACCTCCCAGGGCAGCACATTCCAATGCAGGGCTGCAGATGTGCATTTTTGGCTCATGTCTTGCTTCTCATCCACCAGTACCTCTGAGTCCTTCTCTGCAGGGCTGCTCTCAATTTCACCATCCCCATTTCAGCATTCTCCATGTTCTTAGTTGCCTTGCAGTCACATTTCTGTTTCTTTCTGTGTACTCACACTCTCACAGATCTTCCAGTTCCTCTCCAGCACCTTCCTAGATGGGCCAGCGGAGGCAGATGCATGCTGTAGGGAGTGCAGGCTGTGTGTGCTCCTGTGCATGCTGGCTGCCTTTACAGCTGGCCAAATAAAACTGGGAACTGCTGATCTCCTGAAATTTGCTGGGTATTAATTAGCTCTGTGACCTTTAATCCTGTGTAAAATTGGCTTGAGTTGAGAAGGTCATCAAAAGCTTCTTGGAGAAGGGTAAACCACATGGTTCCAAGACTGCTTTGTTTCTAAAGCAAATCCTAAAGGGGAAGGGAGCAAAACTAGAAATGGGCAGATTCAGATGGGATGTGAGGAAGAAGTTGTTCCCCAGGAGGGTGGTGAGAGCCTGGCACAGGCTGCCCAGGGAGGTGGTGGAAGCCTCCTGCCTGGAGGTGTTTGCAGTCAGGTTGGATGTGGCTGTGAGCAACCTGCTGCAGTGTGAGATGTCCCTGCCCATGGCAGGGGGGTTGGAACTGGCTGAGCCTTGAGGTCCCTTCCAACCCTGACAAGTCTAGGATTTATGAAGTGCTAAATCCTAAGAGTTATTGTTGAAGTAACCTGAGTCAGGTGACAGCAAGTCAGCAAATGAAAGACCAAGGTCACGATAGTTTTTTGGGCAAGGGAGGAACATTCAGCATTCAGTCTGAGATGTAAGTCAGACCTTGAAGGAGCACAGATCTTTTTTTGTTCTTCTTGGGGAAACTGGTTACTAAACTACCAAAAGAGCAACTGCAAGAAACAATTATTATTAATTAATGAAGCCTAAACATAGACAAGTGCACGGAGAGATGCAGAATCATAGAATCAATAGTTGCAAAAGACCTCAGAGATCATCAAGTCCAGCCTATTATCTAACACCTAACACCTCCTGACAACAAAACCATGGCTCCAAGGGCCATATCCAAGCGTTTCCTGAACACCTCTACAGGACAGGGACTCCACCACCTCCCTGGGCAGCACATCCCAATGGCACATTACTCTTTGTGGGAAGAACTTTCGCCTCACCTCCAGCCTAAACCTCCCCTGCCACAGCTTGAGACTGTGTCCTCTTCTTCTGGTGCTGGTTGCGTGGGAGAAGAGACCAATCCCCACCTGGCTACAACCTCCCTTCAGGGAGTTGTAGAGAGCAATGAGATCTCCCCTGAGCCTCCTCTTCTCCAGGCTAAGCAACCCCAGCTCCCTCAGCCTCTCCCCACAGGGCTGTGCTCCAGACCTCTCCCCAGCCTCGTTGCCCTTCTCTGGACACATTCAAGTGTCTCAATGTCCTTCTGATTTTGAGGAGCCCAGAACTGGCCACAGGACTCAAGGTGTGGCCTCAGCAGTGCTGAGCCCAGGGCAGAATGGCTTCCCATATTGCAAATTGCAAATTATTTCAGTATGAGATTAGGACTTGCAGTGACTTCTGTCCTCCAAGTTCAGGTTCACTTGGTCCATCTCTGGGCCTGCTGAAATCCAATTACTTGAGAAATAATGCATGACTGGGAAATGTAATGAGCAGCAGGCAAAGGGAGAAGCAGAAACCAGCAGCCAGCTGTTCTCTACTTCACTGGAATTTTAACAGCAACGACAACAACAACAAAATTGCTTTACACAGGCCCTGTGGAAAGCTCCGTCGGTGGGTTGTTGCTTTCAGGTGTGGGAAAACAAATCAGCAAGGATAAAAAAGGAAGCAGGTTTGGGGATCAAAGTAAAATGCTGCCTAAGACCACCAGTGACAAAAAAGTGAAGTAATTGATGAAATGCTGCTACAGTTTGAAAGGAGGAAGTTTAGCCTAGGCCCTGACTGCAAAGACTGAAAGTAAAAACACCATTTCCTTTGGATACAAGGGACAAATAATGCCAAGAATTCATTGGCTTGCTGGTGGGGATCTGTGGTGGGCTGAAATTACCCCCAAAGTAAAATTTGCCACACCAGCTCAGTTGGAAAGCAAATGAAGCTCTGCTTGGAATGGAATGGAATGGAATGGAATGGAATGGAATGGAATGGAATGGAATGGAATGGAATGGAATGGAGTAGAAGATAATAGAATGGATTGGAATAGAACAGAACAGAACAGAACAGAACAGAATAGAATAGAATAGAATAGAATAGAATAGAATAGAATAGAATAGAATAGAATAGAATAGAATAGAATATGATGAAGTGGAGAGGAGAGGAGAGGTTCGGAGAGGGGAGAGAAGAGAAGAGAAGAGAAGAGAAGAGAAGAGAAGAGAAAGAAAGAAGAAGAGAAGAAAGAGAAGAGAAGAGAAGAGAGAAGAGAAGAGAAAGAAGAGAAGAGAAAGAAGAGAGAGAGAAGAGAAGAGAAGAGAAGAGAAGAGAAGAGTAGAGAAGAGAAGAGAAGAGAAGAGAAGAGAGAAGAGAATAACAGAACTGAACTGAACTGAACTGAACTAACCAGGTTGGAAAAGACATTTGAGATCATCAAGTCCAACTTACCCTCTGATCAACTCAACCACCTACCAGCACACTACAGTCTAGAAACATGCAATGCAATGAACATGTACAAAATATACAACATTTGCATATATTTGCAACTTACAAACAACACAGGAACCTCCTCCTGGACAAAACCAGAGGGTTACCAACAGCTTTCCCCTCCCTGCTCCCTTACCCTACTCTGTACAAGAATGGTCTGGATTGGAAAGGACCTCCAAAGCTCATCCAGTGCAACTCCCTCTGCAGTCAGCAGGGACATCCCCAGCTAGATCAGGTTGCCCAGAGCCCTGTCCAGCCTCACCTTGAATATCTCCAGGGATGGAGCCTCAACCACCTCCCTGGGCAACCTGTTCTAGTGTTCCACCACCCTCCTGGTGCAGAACTTGTTCCTCACATCCAAACTAAATCTGCTCTGCTCTAGTTTGAAGACATTGCCTCTCATTCAGTCACTGCAGGCCTTTGCAACCAGTCTCTTAGCATCATTCTTGTAGCCCCCTTCAGGTACTGGAAGGCTATTAGGTGTTCCTTGAGCATTCTCTTCTGCAGGTAGAACACCCCCAGCTTCCTCAGCCTGTCCTCATAGCAGAGATGCCCCAGCCCCCTGATCATTTTTGTAGCCCTCCTCTGCACCTACTCCATCAGGTCCATGTCTGTGTTGAGGGCACCAGAGCTGGACTCAGCACCCCAGGAGAGTCCTTACTGCTTCTGCCATGTCTCTCATTCTAAGTCTTTGTGACATATTATGTCACCCATTTTGGTTCTCTAGACTCAGAATTATGACTCCCAGAAATCAGGGGAAGAAGAATCTCTATCCCTTTTTGATTAATCCTCAAAATGGTTTATTGGTAAGAACTTGTCTCTTCAAGGTCTGTGTCAGAGTGTCTGGAGAGCTGCCAGGCAGAAAGGGACCTGGGGGTACTGGTTGAGAGTAGGCTGAACATCAGCCAGCAGTGTGCCCAGGTGGCCAAGAAGGCCAATGGCATCCTGGCCTGCATCAGGAACAGAGTGGCCAGCAGGAGCAGGGAGGTCATGGTGCCCCAGACTCAGCACTGGTTAGGCCACACCTTGAGTCCTGTGTCCAGTTCTGGGCTCCTCAGTTCAGAAAAGGTGTTGAGATTCTGGAAGGTGTCCAGAGAAGGGCAACAAGGCTGGGGAGGGTCTGGAGCACAGCCCTGTGAGGAGAGGCTGAGGGAGCTGGGGTTGCTTAGCCTGGAGAAGAGGAGGCTCAGGGGAGACCTTCTTGCTGTCTCCCACTCCCTGAAGGGAGGTTGCAGCCAGGTAAGGATTGGTCTCTTCTCCCAGGCACCCAGCCCCAGAACAAGAGGACACAGTCTCAAGCTGTGCCAGGGGAGGTTTAGGCTGGAGGTTAGGAAGAAGTTCTCCATAGAAAGAGAGATTGGCCATTGAATGTGCTGCCCAGGGAGGTGGTGGAGTCACCATCCCTGGAGGTGTTTAGGAGGTGACTTGATGGGGTGCTTGGTGCCATGGTTGAGTTGAACAGAAGGTGTTGGGTGATAGGTTGGACTTGATGATCTCAAAGCTCTTTTCCAACCTGGTTAATTCTATTCTATTCTATTCTATTCTATTCTATTCTATTCTATTCTATTCTATTCTATTTCTATTCTATTTATATTCCATTTCTATTCTATTCTATTCTATTCTATCCTGCCCTGCCCTGCCCTGCCCTGCCCTGCCCTGCCCTGCCCTGCCCTATATTGTCAGTCTTAGCCTGTTTGGGATAAAACAACGGTGATAGCCTGAAGGCAGGGATACAAAAACACAAACAGGGACATAAAACCACCAAAAGGGACATAAAACCCACAAAAGAGGCACTCCCTCCTCTGATCATTTAATGTGGCTCAGAAGGAGATGTTCTTTCACACCATCTAATAAATATCAAAATAAGCATTAATGGAAGAGGTTTGTCAGCAGCAAACAAAGGAAGTGTGTGCTCTGGCTGAGACAAGCACCCTGCATTCTGATGACTCACTGCTGCTCCTGCCCCCTCAAAAGGAGCAATAACTACACAAAAGCACGAGGGGATATATAATACACAAAATACACAAAAACTGAGGGGCCCAGAACTGGGCACAGGACTCAAGGTGTGCCCTAAGTAGTGCTGAGCACAGGGCAGGATGAGCTCCCTGCTCCTGCTGGCCACACTCTTCCTGATGCAGGCCAGGTTCGAGTGCAGCCTCAGCAAGGTTGCTGATGACACCAAGCTGTGTGGTGCAGCAGACAGCTGGAGGGAAGGGATCCATCCAGAGGGACCTGGACAGGCTGGAGAGGTGGGCACAAGCCAACCTCAGGAGCTTCAACAAGACCAAGGCAGGGTCCTGCAGCTGGGGTCGGGCAATCCCAGGCACAAATCCAGGCTGGGCAGGGACTGGCTGGGGAGCAGCCCTGAGGAGAGAGACTTGGGGGTGCTGGGGGAGGAGAAGCTCACCAGGAGCTCTCAGGGTGCACTTGCAGCCCGGAAAGCCATCAGAGCCTGGGCTGCAGCAGGAGAAGTGTGGCCAGCAGTCAAGGAGGGGATTCTCCCCCTCTGCTCAGCTCTGCTGAGACCCCACCTGGAGTACTGCCTCCAGTTCTGGAGCCCCTATTCCAAGAGGGATCTGGAGGTGCTGGAAGGTGTCCAGAGAAGGCCACGAGGAGGAGCAGAGGGCTGGAGCACCTCTCCTATGAGGACAGACTGAAGGAGTTGGGGCTGTTCAGTCTGGAGAAGAGAAGCTCCGAGGTGACCTCATTGTGGCCTTCCAGTATCTGAAGGGGCTACAGAAGGCTGGGGAGGGACTTTTCAGGCTCTCAGGGAGTGATAGGACTAGGGGAATGGGATGAAGCTGGAGGTGGGGAGATTCAGGCTGGATGTGAGGAGGAAGTTCTTCCCCATGAGGGTGGTGAAGCCCTGGAATGGGTTGTGCAGGGAGGTGGTTGAGGCCCCGTCCCTGGAGGTGTTTAAGGCCAGGCTGGATGAGGCTCTGGCCAGCCTGCTCTAGTGTGGGGTGTCCCTGCCCATGGCAGGGGGGTTGGAACTAGGTGATCCTTGTGGTCCCTTCCGACCCTGACTGAAACTATGAAACTATGAAACTAGGATGCCATTGGCCTTCTTGGCCACCTGGGCACACTGCTGGCTCATCTTCAGCTGCTGTCAACCAGCAGAGCAAACATTTCCCTGGTCTCTCAGCCTTTTCAAGGCTGTGCTGACACGAGACAGCTCTGTTGTCTTGTATTCCATATCAGACCTGGAGGAGGCAAAATGTCTGCGTTCCCTTTGGCTGTCTTTATGGAGAATCATTTCTTGTCTCTTTATATTCATGAGGTAATTCAATTTAATGCATGTTTTTATCAGATGTCTAAGAGGCTCAGGGAAGCAGATCACTGTCTAGGTCATTTGTGCAAGAAGCACCTTGAAGTACAGAGGAGTTAACTGGAGGATCAAATAAAATATTCATCATTTCAAAGCTGGATCTAAATTAAACAGCCTTCTCTTATTGTCCTTCTGTACCACCTAGCAAAACAAACCCAACCCAAACCCAACCTGCGAAAGGAACTCCAAAATGTTCCAGAAGTTGTTTCTACTTCTGCTAGATTCTTGGCCACAAAGGACTGTTCAAGCAGGAAGGGAGCCCTGCACCCAAGTTCTTTAGGAAGAAAGGCAGAATCTAACTCTTGGGGTTTTTATAGGGATAGGAATCTCCTAGACATTCTGGCTTGGGGCTGCTCTACAGCATCATGGAATCATGAAGGGAGGTTCTCCTCCCCCACTACTCCACCCTGCTGAGACCTCATCGTGAGTACTGTGTTCAGTTCTGAGCTCCCCAGGTCAGGAGGGACAGGGATCTGCTGGAGAGAGTCCAAGAGAGGGCTCCAAGGATGATTATAGTATCATAGTGTAGTATCATAGTATCAGTAAGTGTTGGAAGGGACAAGGATCCTCCACAGGGATCATCTACTTGCAACCCCCCTGCCATGGCCAGGGACACCCCACACTATCACACAGATCACTAGATCAAGCTGGCCAGAGCCTCATCCAGCCTGATCTTAAACACCTCCAGGGATGGGGCCCCAACCACCTCCCTGGACAACCCATTCCAGGGCTTCACCACTCCTCATGTCCAGCCTGAATCTCCCCACCTCCAGCTTCATTCCATTCCCCCTAGTCCTATCACTAGCTCATGTGTTAATAGCTCATCTGCTCTTATGCATCAAAACTGAAGATGCACTTCACCAAGGAACTAAAACCATTCCACCAAAACAGGACAAGGGGCAGTGGGTGGAAGCTGAGGCAGAGGAAGTTCCATGGAAACAGGAGGAAGAATTATTTCCCTGGGAGGGTGACAGAGTCATAGGATCATAGAGTCAATAAGGTTGGAAAAGACCTCAAAGATCATCAAATCCAGCCTGTAATAGGAGCACTGGAACAGGCAGCCCAGAGGGGTTGTGAAGTCTCTCTCTCTGGAGATATTCAAGACCTGCCTGGATGTGTTCCTGTGTGACCTGCTCTAGGTGACCCTGCTCTGGCAGGAAGGTTGCACTGGAAGATCTCTCAAGGTCCCTTCCAGCCCCTAATATTCTGTGAAACCACTTTTCCTGGCTCATAAATGAAAAACCCCAAACCATCAGTATGAACAAGAACCAGAAGATCCAAAACTCTGTGTTGAAGGTCTGCTTCCAGCTCATCAAGATGAAGAGACTTTCAGAGATAAGAAATGCAAAGTGAATAAATCCAAGCTTCCACCAAGCTAGGAGAAAAGGCTCCTTTATTTCCACCCCCCACACCTTCAGATAACTGTTCAGGGGTAATCAGTTCTTGTTTAGCACATCATCTATTCATGGCTAGGTTTGCTCATCCAGCTCTGTGCACAGAGGGGGCTGAGCAGGTGCAGGTTGGTGTCGGACCATTTCCAGCCTCAGGATCGGTCGGGGTGCTGACAAGAAGTCAGGCAAGCACAAAAGTGTCATCAGTTATATCCCTGGGGCTTGCAGAGCTGGCACAGCTCCTAGAATCAGAGAATCAATAAGGCTGGAAATGACCTCAGAGATCATCAAGTCCAGTAAGTTTCTTACCAGCTTCAGACTGCCTGCTGCATGCAGTGGGCATGCCTTTGGAAGTCAAGGGATGTCAGTTAGGAAGATTTCAAACATAAATCTATTGATGTCTGCAGGGGTTTGGTGTTGTTTGCTTTGATATTTTGGGTTCTCTGCCTTTTTAAATTTTTTTTTTCCCCTTCTTGAAGATCTTCAGTTTAGGAAAGATGTTGAGTTGCTGGAATGGTCCAGAGAAGGGCAACACAGATTTTCATGTGCACTTCGAATTCTTGCCTGAGGATAAAACAGAACAGAACAGAACAGAACAGAACAGAACAGAACAGATTAGAATAGAATGGAATGGAATGGAATGGAATGGAATGGAATGGAATGGAATGGAATGGAATGGAATAGAATAGAATAGAATAGAATAGAATAGAATAGAATAGAATAGAATAGAATAGAATAGAATAGAATTAACCAGGTTGGAAAAGGCCTCTGAGATCATCGAGTCCAACCTACCACCCAACACCATCTAATCAACTCAACCATGGCACCAAGGGCCTCAGCCAGGCTCTTCCTAAACACCTCCAGGGATGGTGACTCCACCACCTCCCTGGGCAGCACATCCCAAGGGCCAATCTCTCTTGCTGGGAAGAACTTTCTCCTCACCTCCGGCCTAAACCTCCCCTGGTGCAGCTTGAGACTGTGTCCTCTTGTTCTGGTGCTGCTTGCCTGGGAGAAGAGACCAACCCCCACCTGGCTACAACCTCCCTTCAGGGAGTTGGAGAGAGCAAGAAGGTCTCCCCCGAGCCTCCTCTTCTGCAGGCTAAGCAACCCCAGCTCCCTCAGCCTCTCCTCACAGGGCTGTGCTCAAGGCCTCTCCCCAGCCTCATTGCCCTTCTCTGGACACATTCAAGAGTCTCAAAGTCCTTCTTAACCTGAGGAGCCCAGGACTGGACACAGGACTCAAGGTGTGGCCTGACAAGTGCTGAGTACAGGGGCAGAATGACCTCCCTGCTCCTGCTGGCCACACTCTTCCTGATGCAGGCCAGGATGCCATTGGCCTTCTTGGCCACCTGGGCACACTGCTGGCTCCTGTTCAGGCAGCTGTCGATCAGCACCCCTAGGTGACTCTCTGTTTGGCAGCTCTCAGCCACTCTGACCCCAGCCTGTAGCTCTTCATGGGGTTGTTGTGGCCAAAGTGCAGCCCCTGACACTTGGACTTGTTGAATATCATCCCCTTGGACTCCACCCATCTGTCCAGCCAGTCAAGATCCCTCTGCAGAGTCCTTCTGCCCTCTATCAGATCAACATCCGCTCCCAACTTGGTGTCACCTGCAAATTTTGCCGATGACTGTCTCAATCCCCTCATCCAGATCATCAATGAAGATATTAAAGAGTAAAAAAGGGGAGAAAAAAAGAGAAGAGTAGTAAAAAGTCTAAAAAAAAAAAGAGAATAAAAAAGAATAATAAAAAAAGAAGAGCTAAAAAAAAGAATTAAAAAAAGAAGAGCTAAAAAATAATTTAAAAAAGAGCTAAAAAATAGAATAAAAAAATGAAGAGCAGAAAGGAAATAAGAAAATATGAGAGCAATAAAAGAGTTCAACAAAAAAGAATAAAAAATGAAGAGTAAATAAAAAAGAATAAAAGATGTGCAAAAAAAAAAAGAATAGCAAAAAAATGAAGAAAATGAAGAATAAAAAAGGAAAGAATAAAGAATGGAGAATAAAAAATCCAAGAATCAAAAATGGAGAATTAAAAAATCCAAGAATAAAAAATGGAGAATAGAAAAATCAAATAATCAAAAATAATAAAAAAAATCCAAGAATCAAAAAAGGAGAATAAAAAAATCAAAGAATCAAAAATGGAGAATAAAAAATCCAAGAATCAAAAAAGGAGAATAAAAAAATCCAAGAATCAAAAATGGAGAATAAAAAATCCAAGAATCAAAAATGGAGAATTAAAAAATCCAAGAATAAAAAATGGAGAATAAAAAATCAAATAATCAAAAATGGAGAATAAAAAAATCCAAGAATCAAAAATGGAGAATAAAAAATCAAGAATAAAAAATGGAGAATAAAAAATCCAAGAATCAAAAAAGGAGAATAAAAAAATCCAAGGATCAAAAATGGAGAATAAAAAATCCAAGAATCAAAAATGGAGAATAAAAATATCCAAGGATCAAAAATGGAGAATAAAAAATCCAAGAATAAAAAATTGGAGAATAAAAAATTGAAGAAAAAAAAGAAGAATGGAACAAAATAGGATAAAAAAAGAGCAAGAAAAAAAGAACACCTGAGCCAGCTGAACTTCCCTTCTGAATGCTGCCGTGTGAGATGGCTTCTTGCCTTTATCTGAGGGCCAGCTGATGCATGCTGCTTTGTACTGGGACTTGGAGAGCAGGCTGAGCTGACTGCCAAGGCATAAAGGCATCCTTCTGACTGCCTTGAACATGCCTTGCACCGTGCTTCTGCCTCAGAAGGTGCAAAAGTTCACAAGTGACAAATCTTTCTTTTAATGTGTTTCTGTGACAATCCCTGAGCTGCCCAACACCCCATTTCTTGCTGCCTTTTTTCCCCCCCCACTGTTACTTCTGCAAAGCAAAGTGCTCTCTTCACAAAGGAATCCTGCCCCAGTGCAAGGCTGAGTTTTAGACATAGAATCATGGAACTGTTAGGGTTGGAAGGGACCTCAAGGATCAGCCAGTCCCAAGCCCCCTGTGGTGGGCAGGGACACCTCACACTGCAGCAGGTTGCTCACAGCCACCTCCAGCCTGGCCTTCAAAACCTCCAGGCATGAGGCTTCCACCACCTCCCTGGGCAACCTGTGCCAGGCTCTCACCACCCTCATGGGGAAGAACTTCTTCCTAACAGCCATTTGTACCTATCCATTTCATCTCAATCTACCCACCTCTAGTTTTGCTCCATTCCCCTGGTCCTATCCCTCCCTGACAGCCTAAAAAGTCCCTCCCGACCACCTCCATGGGCAACCTGTCCCAGTGTCTCCAGGGGGAAGAACTTCTTCCCAACATCCAATCTCAATCTACCCATTCCCAGTTTTCTTTACCATTCCCCCTGGTCCTATCCCTCCCTGACTCCCTAAAAAGTCCCTCCCCAGCTCTCTTGTAGTCCCCTTCAGATACCGGAAGGCCACAATTAGGTCACCTCTGAGCCTTCTCTTCTCCAGACTGAACAGCCCCAACTCCCTCAGTCTGTCCTCATAGCAGAGCAGCTCCAGCCCTCTGCTCCTCCTCGTGGCTCTTCTCTGGACACCTTCCAGCATGTCCTGAGTCCTTTAGTCTTTCAAAGGATGGCATTCTGACACATGCTGTTGGCATCCCATGACTCTCCTGCCACCCAAGGACAGTGGGGAAGGCAGCTAATTGGACATTAAGTGGAGCTGCCTGTAGACTGATAAGAAATATGAGTAATCACTTAAAATAAAACAACAAAGAAAGACTTAATACAAAAAAAATGGATGTACTGGGAATGAAGCTCAGAGGAATTGAAAGCTTGCAATGTTTGCATATAACTAATGCCTCTGTGGGGCCACTGTGCTGCATGCACAATGGGAGGTGGTGGAAGCCTCATCCCTGGAGGTTTTGAAGGCCAGGCTGGAGGTGGCTGTGAGCAACCTGCTGTAGTGTGAGGTGTCCCTACCCATGGCAGGGGGGTTGGGACTGGCTGAGCCTTGAGGTCCCTTCCAACCCTGACAGTTCTGTGATTCCATGCTGCTGTTTTTTTCACTGTTCATACATATTTCATCTAAGTTTAAAATGCAGTTACTGAGAAACCTCTCAGTGAGACCAAAAAGGATGAATTAAGAGCAAAAAACTCCATCCATTAAGTGCTGGAATATGTCCAGGGGACGACCACAAGGGTGATCAGAGGGCTGGAGCTGCTCTGCTCTGAGGACAGACTGAGGGAGTTGGGGTTGTGCAGCCTGGAGAAGAGAAGGCTCCCAGGAGACCTAACTGTGGCCTTCCAGTATCTGAAGGGGGCTGCAAGAAGCTGGGGAGGGACTTTCTAGGGTGTCAGGGAGGGATAGGACTGGGGGGAATGGAACAGAACTAGCAATGGGTCGATTCAGATTGGATGCCAGGAAGAAGTTGTTCCCCATGAGGGTGGTGAGAGCCTGGCACAGGTTGCCCAGGGAGGTGGTGGAAGCCTCATGCCTGGAGTTTTTTCAGGCCAGGCTGGATGTGGCTGTGAGCAACCTGCTGCAGTGTGAGGTGTCCCTGCCCATGGCAGGGGGGGTCAGAACTAAATCATAGAATCATAGAACTGTTACAATACAATACAATACAATACAATACAGCACCAGGTTGGAAGAGACCTTCAAGATCATCACGTCCAACCTATCAACCAATCAACCCACCTAAATACAATACAATACAATACAATACAATACAACCCACCTAAACAACTAAACCATGGCACCAAGCACCCCATCAAGCCTCCTTCCTGAACACCTCCAATGATGGTGACTCCACCACCTCCCTGGGCAGCACATTACAATGGGCAATCACTCTCTCTGTGTAGAACTTCTTTCTAAGATCCAGTCTAAACCTCCCCTGGCATAGCCTGAGACTGTGTCCTCTTGTTCTGGTACTGGCTGCCTGGGAGAAGAGACCAACCTCTGCCTGGCTACAACCTCCCTTCAGGTAGTTGTAGAGAGCAATAAGGTCACCCCTGAGCCTCCTCTTCTCCAGGCTAAGCAACCCCAGCTCCCTCAGCCTTTCCTCACAGGGCTGTGTTCCAAACCCCTCACCAACTTCGTTGCCCTTCTCTGGACAGGGACCTCAAAGATCATCCATTTCCATCTAGTTACAATTCTGTAAGAGCATTGAACTGGAAAGAAAAATAAGGACACCAATGCAGGGACATCTCCCCCCATTTTCTGAAGAGACAGAGAAATGCTGAAGTCCTCAGGTAGGATCAGCGTGAGACTCCGTGAAAGCAAACTGACAAAGGGAAAAACCCCACAGCAGGGGATGCTGTTGACAGGTGGTACCAATCCTGGTATCCACATGGTTTCTCCCCTGCAAGCCCAGAAGAATAAGCTGTTGCTTGGTCATTTTCTTTTCCTGAGGCAAAAGAAAGAGAGAGATTGTAACACCAGTTCCCTGCCCTCCCAGAATTGCCCAGTTACTTTTCCTTATTGAACTCAACTGCTCTTTGCTGCTGCCAACACGCAGAGAGGATCAGATGTTTCTCAGAAAGAAGTCTAGCTCTTGGGTCTGCTCAAATAAACCAGCAAAAGGCCAGCCTGAAGTCAGGAGATGACAGCAATTTATAGTCTGAGAATAGTTCACCAGGCTAGACCCCATGTTTTACATAATTACCCAGAGGTCTGCTTCAACTGGAGAAAATCACAGAATCACAGAAACAGTCAGTTGGAAAAGACCCTCAGGATCACCAAGCCCAACCCAGAACCCTACTCTTCAATGTTCGCCCCTAAACCATATCCCCAAGCACCACAGCCAAAGCACCTTCAAACACAGCCAGGCCTGGGGACTCCACCACCTCCCTGGGCAGCACATTCCAAGCCCTGACCACTCTGCATGGGGAAAACATTGTTCCTAATGTCCAGTCCAAACCTACCCAGTGGCAGCTTGAGGCCATTCCCTCTTGTTCTGTCACTAATGACCTGTGAGCAGAGACCAGCAGCAACCTCTCCACAACCTCATTTCAGGTCATTGTAGAGGTCCATGAGGTCTCCCTCCAGCCTCCTCTTTTCCAAACTAAACACAACCTCCTTTCAGTCATTGTAGAGGTCCATGAGGTCTCCCTCCAGCCTCCTCTTTTCCAAACTAAACACAACCTCCTTTCAGGTCATTGTAGAGGTCCATGAGGTCTCCCTCCAGCCTCCTCTTTTCCAAACTAAACACAACCTCCTTTCAGGTCATTGTAGAGGTCCATGAGGTCTCCCTCCAGCCTC
Organism: Colaptes auratus; assembly: GCA_015227895.2. NCBI lineage: Eukaryota > Metazoa > Chordata > Aves > Piciformes > Picidae > Colaptes > Colaptes auratus. The sequence continues at coordinate 48,804,031 of CM037636.1, read as the reverse complement.
CTCTTTTCCAAACTCAACAGCCCCAGCTCCCTCAGTCACACCTCATAAGATCGATTCTCCATCATATGAATGAGGTGTGGGGTGTGGGTCCCTCACTACAAGAAGGACATTGAGGTGCTGGAGCATGTCCAGAGAAGGGCAACAAGCCTGGAGAAGGGCCTGGAGTACATAGCTTGTGAGGAGGGTCTGAGGGAGATGAGGGTC
>CM037636.1:48760382-48803327 GCA_015227895.2 Colaptes auratus | reverse complement strand
TAGTAGTCATGAGGTCTTGGTCAACAGGTTGACGTGATGATCTCTCTGAGGTCTGTTTCAACCTTATGATTCTATGATTCTCTGATTCCATTGTATTTGCTTCATATCTGAAGATGTGTTCTGCACTTTTGGTAGTGTCAGGTCCCAAGAGAAACGACACACACGGCAGTATTTTGTTCTCTCTACCTCCTCCAGTTGTAGCAAATGCTAATGGCTGCAGCACCAATAGGAGAACAAGAAAATTCTTTGCATCAAACTGCAGCAAGGAATACGTGAATGGAGAGAATTTCATAGACTTTGAAGTTCTTAAAACAAAGTAGAATAGCATCATCAAAAGAGGTATTTATAGTTTGCCACCAGCAGCTGTAATCAAAGGAGCAGCCAGCCTCACTCATCACACGCCTCATTTCACACTCAGCCATGTGAGGAATCCAACACAAACCAGATTGCAAAGGTCTAGAAATCAACAACTGTTTCAAACAGGTGAACGACATTCAATGGAGACAGGCAGGTTTCCACAGCTGGCTGTGAAGTAGCTTCAATCTGAGGGTGAATCTTTGCCACTTTTCTACACAGATCTTCTGCCTGACTCAGGACAAAAGCTTGTTACAGAATTGTGGGGTGGAAGGGACCTCAAGGATCATCTAGTTCCAAGCCCCTGCCATGGGCAGGGACACCTCACACTTACAGCAGGTTGCTCACAGCCACATCCAGCTGGCCTTCAAAAACCTCCAGGGATGAGGCTTCCACCACCTCCCTGGGCAGCCTGTGCCACTGTCTCACCACCCCCAGGGGAAGAACTTCCTCCTCACATCCAATATCAATCACCACTTCTATTGTTTTCCCATTCCCCCCAGCTCTGTCACTATCTGACACCCTAAGAAGTCCCCCCCCAGCTTTCTTGTAGGTCCCATTCAGATACTGGAGGGAATTTAATGTTTTTTTCAATAAGAAGAAGAATGGGGAGAGGTGTGAGGCCAGGGAAGAGAAGAGAGAGGAGAGAGGAGAGATGAAAGGGGAGGGCAGAGTAGAGGACAGAGGAAAGGGGAGGGGAGACGAGGGGAGGAGAGGGAAGGTGAGGGAAGGAGAGGGAAGGAGAGGGAAGGTGAGGGGAGGAGAGGGAAAATGAGGGTAGAAGAGGGGAAAATGAGGGGAGGATAGGGAAGGTGAGGGGAGGATAGGGAAGGTGAGGGAGGATAGGGAAAATGAGGGGAGGAGAGGGGAAAATGAGGGGAGGAGAGGGGAAAATGAGGGAAGGAGAGGGAAGGTGAGGGGAGGAATATTGCTTGCTGCTCTTGCAATGCTTGATACTTCAGAAAAAGAAAAGCCCAAAAACCCACCCCCCCCAAACAATCCTAAATGTGTGTCACCTCATTGATCTCCTGGTTCTGTAGGTGGACAAAACTTTGTGTGTTAGAGATAAACAATGAGGGAAAAAATAGCTGGAGAGGTGTGAACTAAAGGGGGGGGGGGGGGGGGGGGAAGGACCGAAAAAACCCAACAACAACAAGCAAACCAACACCAAAGAAAGAAAGAAACCCCCAACCAAGCAAAACTCCCTTCCTGACTGTTTTTTCACAGGAAAAGAATGCTCCAAAGTGTAAGATTTAATTGTCTATCTGTTACAATACAGACTGCCTTGGATCCGTAGCAAAGGGCTTCTCTCTGCTCCACGCGAGCTAGGGATTGAAGAATGTTATTGTTCTCCAGACTCTCTCTATCTCTCTGATTCTTGTTCTCTCAGTGGATGGACTGTGAGTACTTTATCCACTGCTAGGCCCTGTGAAAAGAAATTGTATTAGGAGAGTTAAATCAATTACCTCTAGCTAAATAAGCCTCTCTGCTAGTGTCAGAGAGTCCTCTTAAGTTAATCACAGCTTTGGAAGATGGGGAGGGGAGGGGAGGGGGGTGAGGGCTCTTGGAGAGGGAGCATTTACAAATATTCACAAAAGATGCTGTCATCTCCACTGTGATTCATGAAAAACCTCTCAGTAGCTGAGCTTGTCATAGAATCTTTCAGTTTTCCACTTGGACCTGTTCCCTTGCCATGCTTGCAATGCTTCATTCATACCTTACAATGGTTTATAGTCAGGGGAAAGTATCATTCCATTCAGACTGCTTCACTAAAGAGTCTTAAGAAGACCTTGCTTCTCAGATGAAGAATGAGATATAAGGAGGCCTGGAGAAAAATAGCTTTGGGAGGACCTTATAAACAGCCTTCCAGTACCTACAACTCCCTGAAGGGAGGTTGTAGCCAGGAGGGGGTTGGTCTCTTCTCCCAGGCAACCAGCACCAGTCACCATCCCTGGAGGTGTTCAAGAGGGTATTGGATGTGGCACTTGGTGCCACAGTTTAGTAGTCATGAGATGTTGGGTGACAGGTTGGACTTGATGATCGCTGAGGTCTCTTCCAACCTTACTGATTCTGTGATTCTACCTGAAGTGACCTACAACAAAGCTGGAAAGGAGCTTTTCAGAAGAGCTTATTGTGGTAGGAAAAGAGGGCATGGATGAAAGCTTGAGGAGGGCAGATTTAGACTAGGGATTAGAAAGAAATTCCTTACAACAAGGGTGGTGAGACAGTTTAATGGGTTGTCCAGGGAGGTTAGGGATGTCCCCTCCCCAGAGGTGTTCAAGGCCAGGTTGGATGTTGCCTTGATCAGCTTGGTCTAGTGGAAGGTGTCCCTGCCCATGGCAGTGGGGTTGGAACTAGATGATATATAAGATCCCTTCCAAACCATTCTATGAATGTCTGAACACAGCCACAGCAGATAACAGTGTGAGACATAACATTTCCAAATGGGAGAAAAAAATCAGGGAATAACTATTTGGGTAGGACTAGAGGGAGCGGGAGGGAGCAGGAAGATGGATAAGGAGGCTGAACATTTATAGGCTTATGATATGAATTCAAGGTTATTGTGAGAGGAGTGCATCCTAACCCTCCAATAAGACACAGCTCTAACCTGGAGATTTTCAAATCATTGTTTCAATTTTGCTGTTTGTTCACCATCAGAAGGAGCAATGAAAAATTGCCTACTAGAAGCCTGGAAACTCACTGAAGGCTTTTCTTTCTGTTCACTGACAAAACATGAGAGGAACAGAGCTTCAGAAAGTCTGAGTGTGGAGAGTCATCCACAGCACCTCCCTCACTCAGAGCACTTCCATCAACATCCCTCAATGTGCCTCAGTAGAAGTGGGATGAGCTTGTGCAGGATCTGAAGGGGGTCTACAAGAAAGCTGGGGAAGGACATTTTAGGGGTTTGGGTAGTGATAGGACCGGGGGGAGTGGACCAAAAGTAGAAGTGGGTAGATTCAGATTGGATGTCAGGAAGAAGTTGTTCCCATAAGGGTGGTGAGAGACTGGCACAGGTTGCCCAGGGAGGTGGTGGAAGCCTCATCCCTGGAGGTTTTGAAGGCCAGGCTGGATGTGGCTGTGAGCAACCTGCTGTAGTGTGAGGTGTCCCTGCCCATGGCAGGGGGGTTGGAACTGGCTGATCCTTGAGGTCCCTTCCTGACCTGACCGTTCTATGGCACTATGACTCTAATTATTGAAGAACTCTTACTTGTCCTGGCTGTTAGAATGGGCTATAGACCAGCTCTTTAGATCTGTGGAGAAATCAGCTTTGAGGAAAGGGTCAGCTGAGACCCAAAGTCCTTACCTGATGCTTTTATCTGTGTCTTGGGGAAAAAAAGGACTTCTGCATGATTTTTTTTCTTTTTGTTTGGATAAGAGGTAAATATTCTGACTCTTTCTGATTTGCCCCCCTGCCCCGGGCAGATGTGCACACACATACACCGCATGCTCACCTTCCCTGCCCTGCTCCTGGTCACTCCAAATGCTTACAGAATACAGAATTAACCAGGCTGGCAAAGATCTCAGAGATCATCAAGTCCAACCTATCACCCAACACCATCTAATCAACTCAACCATGGCACCAAACACCCCATCCAGTCTCTTCCTAAACACCTCCAGGGATGGTGACTCCACCACCTCCCTGGGCAGCACATTCCAATGGCCATTCTCTCTTTCTATGAAGAACTTCTTCCTACATGCAGCCTGAACCTCCCCTGCTGCAGCTTGAGACTGTGTCCTCTTGTTCTGGTGCTGCTTGCTTGGGGGAAGAGACCAACCTCCACCTGGCTACAACCTCCCTTCAGGGAGTTGTAGACAGCAAGAAGGTCTCCCCTGAGCCTCCTCTTCTCCAGGCTAAGCAACCCCAGCTCCCTCAGTTTCTCCTCACAGGGCTGTGCTCCAGACCCCTCACCCAGCCTTGTTGCCCTTCTCTGGACATGTTCAAGTGTCTCAATGTCCTTCTTAAACTGAGGGGCCCAGAATTGGACACAGGACTCAAGGTGTGACCTAACCAGTGCTGAGTACAGGGCAGAATGACCTCCCTGCTCCTGCTGGCCACACTATTCTTGATGCAGCCCAGGATGCCATTGATCTTCTTGGCCACCTGGACACACTGCTGGCTCATGTTCATCCGGCTGTCAATCAGTACCCCCAGGTCCCTTTCTGTCTGGCAGCTCTCTAGCCACTCTGACCCCAGTACATGGAATTCAGCTCACCTGTACTCACCAGTTTGTGCTAGATGTTGAAATTTAGGCTAATGAGTCACAATCCTGGAAGCAGAGATGGCTACCTCCAAAGGATGTGGCTCTGAGCAACCTGATCTAGTGTGAGGTGTCCCTGCCCATGGCAAGAAAAGGCAAATGGCTCTAGAATTCTCACTACCACTTCTAAAACACAGAATTTGCAGTTTCAGCTAAAACTACCTGAATGCTAACAATGACAAGGCTGGGTAGAAATGCATCTGATGAAGATGTGTCAAACATGCAGTTAGGGAGAGGATCCATAATTTATGTAATAATATTTTTTAAGCCCAGTGCAGCCTTTGAAGAAGTGCTGAATATTTTATTCTCCCCAATAACATCCCACAGATATCTGTAGCTTGGTTGCACAGAAATCATTTTAGCTCAGAGAAAATGAATTCTTTATTTCAGATTTATTCTACTTCTGGGTTTTTCTGAAAGGGGCACAGAACAATGTCAGTAACAGAGCAAGTTATGAATGACAAATCAGATGTAGGGAGCTTGTGAGTACAAGCTGGATGCATCAGGAATTTAAAGGGGCCTTCCCAGTGTTTTTATTACCCTAGACTGTGGAGAAACTTTGCATTTGATCAATAGATGGAAGACTATTTGCATCTACTGCTGGACTTGGCCACACCTGCAAAGGTGAGGAAACTGCAAAGCTGGATTTCTGTCTCTATCTATAGCCATGCTCCAGTACTCACATTTTGAAGGGATAGCCATGAACTTGGCACAAGCAACCAACTTAAATCATTCTATGGTTCTATGATTAACTGCAGTCCTGCTTGCTGCGTAGAAGCCAAAGCCTTAGAGATTCTGTAGACCTCCAACTTTTTCTTCTCTGTCTCTCTCATCTCTGTCTCTCTCTCTCTTATCCATGCAGATATCTAATGACTGTCTTGCTTGAAGCTGTACAACACAGGAAGAAGAGAGATGTACAGGAAGGATGGTTAGACACTGAAACAGGTTGCCCAGGAAGGTCATGGATACCCCCCTCCCTGGAGGTGCTGAAGGGTAGATTGGATGAAGCCTTGAGCAACCTGATCTAGTGTGAAGTGTCCCTGTCTATGGCAGGGGGTTGGAACTAGATGAGCCTTGAGGTCCCTACCAACCCTGACAATTCTATGATTCATTCAATTCCCTCTTGTTCTATCACCTGATACTAGGGAGAATAGATTGACCCCCACCTCACTACAACCTCCTTTATGAGGCATCTTTGTGCTCTCCATCAGGGTCCTTCAAGGTCCCTGATGACTGGATGTTAGGAAGAAGTTCTTCATAGAAAGAGAGATTGGCCATTGGAATGTGCTGCCCAGGGAGGTGGTGGAGTCACCATCCCTGGAGGTGTTTAGGAAGCGACTGGATGAGGCACTTAGTGCCATGGTTGAGTTGATTGGATGATACATTGGACTTGATGATCTCAAAGGTCTTTTCCAGCCTGATTAATTCTATTCTACTCTACTCTACTCTACTCTACTCTACTCTACTCTACTCTACTCTACTCTACTCCACTCCACTCCATTCTATTCTATTCTACTCTACTCCACTTCATTCTATTCTATTCTATTCTATTCTATTCTATTCTATTCTACTCTATTATATTCTATTCTACTCTACTCTATTCTATTCTATTCTATTCTATTCTATTCTATTCTATTCTATTCTATTCTACTCTACTCTACTCTATTCTATTCTATTCTATTCTATTCTATTCTATTCTGTTCTGTTCTGTTCTGTTCTACTCCTACTTCTATTCTATTCTATTCTATTCTATGAATGAGGATAAAATCTTGATTTCACAGAAAGCTGTGGCAGATATAAGTTTCACCAGTGAAAAAAAGCCCCTCACCTGTGGTTGAGCCACTCATATTTTCAGTGGAAAGGGAGACCTATGCTTCAATGAAGTTTTGTCCCAGCTAGTACCAACCCTAACTGAACCTTATTCTGCTGAGCATTTGTAAAGGAGGGGGCTTGCAACCTCTGACATCACTGTGTTGATTTTTAATGACTTGTAAATTGCATTAGCTTTTACCCAGAATGAGTTCCTGGAAGAGCTCCTCTCAGGAATGCAGATGGGCCCTACTTATCTGAGTGGGAAAACTGCAAGTGTTCTGCTTTGCTCCCCTATGCACATGAGCAATAGCTGAAGACCCCAGGCTTGAGCTTTTCGCTCGCTGGGAAGGCAGAAATTCATTCCAAGGCAGTCACCTGCTAGAAACATTTGCAACTAGATCCCGGCTCTGAGTCCAAAGCTATTTAATGCAATGCATGACATACATATTCAATGCTTACTGATATGAAAAAGCCAAATTCACAAAACAGAAATCATAATGTGGAGCTTACCTTGGTTTTTTGTTTGTTTGTTCGTTTGATTCTTATTTCCAGTGGCAGTGGTTGGGGAAAAAACCTGACATGATATGGAAAAGTTGAAAGAAAAAAGGCAGTTTGTTTCAGGAAAGAAAGATCATAGAATCATGGAATGCTGTGGGTTGGAAGGAACCTTCATAGGTCATCTAGTCCAATTCCCCTTGCAGTCAGCAGGGGTATCCTCAACTAGATCAGGTTGAGCCTCACCTTGAGTATCTCCAGGGATGGGGCCTCAACCACCTCCCTGGGCAACCTGATCCAGTGTTTCACTACCCTCATGACAAAGAACTTGTTCCTAACATAGCTGCTTCAGAAGAACAGAATAGAATTAACCAGGTTGGACAATACCTTCGAGATCATCGAGTCCAACCTATCCCCCCAACACCATCTGATCAACAAAACCATGGCACCAAGTGCCTCATCCAGTGCTGGTGACTCCACCACCTCCCTGGGCAGCACATGCCAATGGCCAATCTCTCTCTTTGTCTCTGGAAAGAATTTCTTCCAACATCCAGCCTAGTGTTGGAAGCACCCTGGCACAGCTTGAGACTGTGCCCTCTTGTTCTGGTGCTGGGTGCCTGGGAGAAGAGACCAATCCCCACCTGGCTACAACCTCCCTTCAGGGAGTTGTAGAGAGCAAGAAGGTCTCCTCTGAGCCTCCTCTTCTCTAGGCTAAGCAACCCCAGCTCCCTCAGCCTCTCCTCACAGGGCTGTGCTCCAGACCCCTCCCCAGCTTTGTTGCCCTTCTCTGGACACCTTCCAGCAGCTCAACATCTTTCCTAACCTGAGGAGCCCAGAACTGGACACAGGACTCAAGGTGTGGCCTAACCAGTGCTGAGTCCAGGGCAGAATGACTTCCCTGCTCCTGCTGGCCACACTATTTCTAATGCAGGCCAGGATGCCATTGTCACCCCTGAGTCTCCTCTTCTCCAGGCTAAGCAACCCCAGCTCCCTCCATCACATCTTACAAATCTTTGGGTAGCAAATAGTGTGAATCTTACTAAAGCAGAGATCCACTACTGCTCTCCTTGAAGTTATGGTAGTTTTTAACCCACCACAGAAGTCAAGAGGGGTTTTTCTATGCACTTCAGCTAGGCCAAGATTGCACCAGTGTTGTTTTATGTCTTGATGTTACCAGAGAAAGGGGGGGGAAAGTGTTTTCTCTTAAGAGCTTTGTGCTTTCTCCAATGACAAGAAGCAACATAGTGAAGAGTAAAATGGAGTTCTTATGACACAAGCAAGAAGCAAGCAAGGAGGAACAAAAGGAAAAGTGAGTGTAGTGTTCAGTGTCCTTGTCTTTTCCAAGAAGGAAACCTGTCTGCATACAGTGATGCCCTTGTTCACTGCAAATAGCTTTCATTAGATTTGGTAGCTGGGTATCATGGAGTTTCTTCATGCCACAGCAAGAAACTTTGTTCAAGTGTAGAACAGAAAACACCAAAAATGCTTTGTAATCAATTTCTGTACTAGTAGTCTGAACAGGAATGGCATTTGCACAGCTAATGTGTATAAGTTTGTCTTGGGTGGTAGCCCATCACTTCTCTCTTTTGTTTCTTTCCTCATTCTTTTCCTCTTCAAAACCACAGAGCCGTCAGGGTTGGAAGGGACCTCAAGGATCATCTAATTCCAACCCCTCCACCATGGACAGGGACACTTCACACTAGATCAGGTTGCTCAGAGCTCCATTCACCTCCCTGGGCAACCTGTTCCAGTCTCTCACCACCCTCAAGGTGAAAAACTTCTTCCTAATGTCTAATCTAAATGACCCCTCCTCTAGCTTGGATCCATTCCCCCTGGTCCTATCACTACCTGACATCCTAAGAAATCCGTCACCAGCTTTTTTATATTCCCCCTAAAGATACTGGAAGGCCATAAGAAGGTCTCCTTGGAACCTTCTTCTCTTCAGACTGAACAGCCATAACTCTCTCAGTCTCCATAGCAGGGGATCTCCAGCCCTCATGGCCTTTCTCTGGACCCCTCCCAGCACATCCAGACCTTTCTTGTAATAGGGGCTCCAGAACTGACCACAGAACAGAATACAGAATTAACAAGGTTGGAAAAGACCACTGGGTCCAACCTATCACCCAACACCATCAACTAAACCAGGGCACCAAGTGCCTCATCCAGCCTCTTCTTAAACACTTCCAGGGATGGTGACTCCACCACCTCCCTGGGCAGCCCATTCCAGGGCAGTACAGCACCTCCGTGGGCAGTACTCAATGTTTGTCTCATAACTCAGAGGCAAAGAAGTTTTTACTCTTCTTAGTGGCTTGCAAAAACACTTTCTTTTGAAAAGTTTTGTATTCTATGCAGCTGAGGTACAATTCCTTGAAGTTTTCAGATGTGGTTTTCCAGTCTTGAAGAATATATCTTTTACATGTTTGAGCCTTTACCTTTTCTCTCTCTACGTCCAGTTCCCACAATTTTATAGCTGTGAGAAACCCACAGTTGCTTCTCCTATTTTCTCAGTAGTATAGTTCAAATGTGTGTTTGCAGTGAATCATAGAATTATAGAATCATAGAATCAACAAGGTTGGAAAAGACCTCAGAGATTGTCAAGTCCAACCTGTCACCCAACACTTCATGACTAACTAAACCACAGCTTCAAGTGCCACATCCAATCCCCTCTTGAACACCTCCAGGGATGGGGACTCCACCACCTCCCTGGGCAGCACATCCCAATGGCTAACAACTCTCTTTCTGGAAGAACTTTCTCCCCACCTCCAGCCTAAACTTCCCCTGGCACAGCTTGAGACTGTGTCCTCTTGTTCTGGTGCTGGTTGCCTGGGAGAAGAGAAAGAAGGTCTTTCCCAACCTTATTGATTCTATGATTCTATGATCTCTCACACACTCCCTTAGTTGTTGCTCCTCTCTGTTGCCATTTTCTTTCACAGTGACTGAAGTGGCAAACCAAACAGAGGCTCATTCAATACAGATAACATAGAAATGAGTCCTAAACGTGGTTTACTCTTTATCAAAGGCTGTAATAAATACATACAAAGTAACTGCTTCATGGCTCAGTAATTCTACAGAAAAGAATGCATGAATAGATTTCTCAGGTTCTGTTGAACACCAAACCAATTTCTCCTTTCCTGGTCTAGACCAGATTTTGAACAGGTGCCACGGTGTTATGTTTACTACACCTAAGTGTTTCAATCATTTATGTTCCATTTCTCAATACCAGTGTGGCTTTCTGTTGGGAGTTGTTTAAATAGAAATAAGGATTCACTGTGACACTTTCCCTCCTCCTCTCTTTCATAATAAAAGTGGTAATCAAGCCTGGGGCAACTTGGCAGCAATTAAAGCTCACCTTCCTCAGACAAATCCAACACACATGAAAATTAGGAATGGCCCTTAGGGTGTGACAGCCCAATGTTGTGCTTAAGGGTGGTCACTTTACAGCACTCATCGTTTGTCTCTCCTAACCTGGCACCATGTTTGTGTAACTTAATCTTTCCCTGCTGCATGGTCCTGTGGATTCTCATTGCTGATTCCATTTTCTTGCCTGCAACAGCTGCACTTTTAGAATGATAGATCATAGAATCAATAAGGTTGGAAAAGACCTCAAAGATCATCAAGTCCAACCTGTCACCCAGCACCTCGTGACTAACTAAACCATGGCCTCAAGTGCCACATCCAATCCCTTTTTGAACATCTCCAAGGGCAGTGACTCCACCACAATATACAATACAATACAATACAATACAATACAATACAATACACCAGGTTGGAAGAGACCTTCAAGGTCATTGTGTCCAACCCATCAACCAATCCAACCCACCTAAACACAACACTCCACCACCTCCCTGGGCAGCACATCCCAATGGCCAGTAACTCTTTCTGTGAAGAACTTTCTCCTCACCTTGAGCCGAAGGTGTAGAGCTGGTAAGCATAATTATGTATCTTCAACTTATGTTTTGTTTCCTGTAATTGAAAACTTCACAAGTAAGTTTTCAATCTCTGTAGAATACTTAATCAAATGCTACCATCTCCTGCATTAATAAAACTTGAGTTTTCAATTGGCATTGAAACTGCCAGCAAATCACTGAGGAATTAAGATGCAACCTTCTGTAGTTACGTTCACAAAGAGTACAACCAGGAGAGGGCTAATCTGAAAACAGAAATTTTAGTTGCTCCAGACCAAATTTCAGTGCATTTTTATGGTACTGTGCACCCATTTGCCCACAGATAGAAAACTTTTCAAAAGATTGGTTTTTCAAGAGACTAAGAATAGTACAAACTTCTTTGCCTCTGAGTTATGAGGCTAACGTTGAGTACTGTGACCGGTTGATGCTATGCCTTTAAGAAAGAGACAGTTGCTGAACACTCTGGCTGAATTTTTGATATTTAAACAAAAACAGATAGTCTAAACTAATTCATTGGTTCTTGTAGGGTGCAGTTTGGAGTTTGGGTTCTGTTGGTACAGTCTGTGTCTGGTCTGGGTTCAGGCTGGGTGCAGTCTGTGCTTCTCTCTTGCTGAAGCAGGAACGGCCTTGAGTTAACAGCTAACCAGATAAGAACACTAATTTTTGCATGTGCTTCTTAGCTAACAGAATTTTTCTTCCTTAATTGCCTTTCTCTCTCTCTCTAACCCTTGTTGGGGAAAAAGGGGAGGTGGGAGGAGAGAGGGGGGTTCAGGGAACCCCCTGGCCGGCTGGAGGGAAAAGGTTTTTCTGCATTGTGTTCATTGTTATATTTTCCTGTATATATTGTAAATATTGTATATTTGTGTATATTCATTGCATTCCATTTATGCTTGTAAATATAGCTTTCATCTGCTTTTTCCGACTGAGCTAGCTGTGGTTTCTTTCCCTGTGTGTGGGGAGGGAACTCTCTCACCCCACCACAAGTACGGCCCAAGAAGGTGCTGTACTGCCCAGGAATGGGCCGCCCAGGGAGGTGGTGGAGTCACCATCACTGGAAGTATCATAATATCATATTATCAGTCAGGGTTGGAAGGGACCACAAGGGTCACATGTTTAAGAAGAGCCTGGATGAGGCACTTAGTGCCATGGTTTAGTTGATCAGATGGTGTTGGGTGAAAGGTTGGACTCAATGATCTTGAAGGTCTATTCCAACCTGGTCTATTCTATTCTATTCTATTCTATTCTATTCTATTCTATTCTATTCTATTCTATTCTATTCTATCCTGTCCCATTCCATTCCATTCCATTCCATTCCATTCCATTCCATTCCATTCCATTCCATTCCATTCCATTCCATTCCATTCTTGAATGTGTCCAGAGAGGGGAAAAAAGGCTGGTGAGAGGCCTTGAACACAAGCCGTACCAGGAGAGGCTGAGGGAGCTGGGGTTGTTTAGCCTGGAGAAGAGGAGGCTCAGGGGAGACCTTCTTGCTGTCTACAACTACCTGAAGGGTAGTTGTAGCCAGGAGGGGCATTGCTCTCTTCTCCCAGGCAACCAGCACCAGAACAAGAGGACACAGTCTGAAGCTGTGCCAGGGGAAGTTTAGGCTCGAGGTAAGGAGAAAGTTCTTCACTGAGAGAGGTGTTAGGCATTAGAATGTGCTGCCCAGGGAGGTGGTGGAGTCCCTGTCCCTGGAGGTGTTCAAGAGGGGATTGGATTTGGCACTTGGTGCCATGGTTTAGTCATGAGGTCCATGGTGATGGCTTGGAATTGATGATCTTTGAGGTCTCTTCCACCCTTGGTGATTCTATGATTCTGGGTGATTCTGTGGTTCCATTCCATTCCATTCCATTCCATTCCATTCCATTCCATTCCATTCCATTCCATTCCATTCCATACTAGAGATCATTAACAGTTTAACTGAATTCTGAGTGGCAGCTTAAGGAAGGGCTCAGATGGAGTGGCTGTGGAATGCACTGCATAGCTGCTTATATGCAGCTTTCTTAAACAGCTGCTAATTGGATGAAACCAAAACCCTTTTGTCTCACTTAAAGATTATATTGTGTTAAAAGGGAGGTCTTTGCTCTGCTTTCCAAAACTCAGGCCCTCAAAACTCATTGCTGAGGACCAGCACTTGACAAGCATCTGACACTTTGCAATCTTGCCTTTCTTTTCTTCATGGGGCTGCCCTTCCCAGTCTGCTAACACTGGAGTGAAACGCTGTTCATTTCATGATTAGTTAGCTGCCATGGGTTTAGCCAGTTGAATCTGTGGATGAGTATTCAATACCATGCTGACATCATGCCAGCATTAATGGCATGAGTACTTCTCCACCTCAGAAGAGGATAATGAGAGAAAAAAAAAGAGCTTTTCTCTAGCAAGCAGTGCCTCTAAAATTAATTTAAACAACCCAACAAACTCTCATCAGGTTAAAAATGTGGCTGGTGACATCAGAGTAGAGATGGGTGCATGTATAGATAGCATCAATCGAGACCTCATTTAGCTGTTTGAAGTGCCAAAAGCAATTAAACTGCAGAAACCTGAGTTTGCTAGTGCCTGTACGAGGCTGCGAGAGCTGCTTGGAAGTTATCTGGCTGCCAGAATTCTCTTCACTGCTACCTTGTGCTGTCAGTACCCAAGCTAGCGTAGGCGTGACCACAGGAGGTGCAATTATATCCATGGATACTGAGCAATTGATATACTGTGCAAATGCAGCAGGCAGTTGTTGGGGGAGAACACAAACATATGGGCACAATACCACCACCTCCTGCAGCTGCTGTGCAGCTGAAGCAGTTAAGTGCACGCATCAAGGAAGGCCAAAATCACAGCATGCTAGGGGTTTGGAAGTGGCTTCTAGAGATCAGAGTCCCCCTGCCAAAGCAGGAACACCTAGAGCAGGCCACACAGGAATGAATCCAGGTGGGTTTGGAAAGTCTCCAGGAAGGATATTCCACAACATCCCTAGGCAGCCTGCTCCAGGGCTCTGTCACCCAGTTTGTCCTCATGCTGAGGTGGAACCTCCTGTATACCAGCTTATACACATGGTTCCTTGACTTACCATTGGGCACCACCAAAAGCAGACAGACAGCTGCATCTTGACACCCACCCCTCAGATATTTATAGGCATGGATAAAATCCCCTCTCAGCCTTCTCAAGGCTTAGCAACCTCATTTCTCTCAGTCTTTCTTTATAGAATCACAGAACTGTTAGGGTTGGAAGTGACCTCAAGGATCATCCAGTTCCAACCCCCCTGCCATGGGCAGGGACACCTCACACTACAGCAGGTTGCTCACAGCCACATCCAGCCTGGCCTTAAAATCCTCCAGAGATGAGGCTTCCACCACCTCCCTGGGCAACCTGTGCCAGTCTCTCACCACCCTCATGGGGAACAACTTCTTCCTAACATCCAATCTCAATCTACCCATTTCTAGGGTTTTTTTCCACTCCCCACAGTGCTGTCACTGAGAGAGTCATTTGTCATTGGGATGTGCTGCCCAGGGAGGTGGTGGAGTCACCATCCCTAGAGGTGTTCAAGAGGGGACTGGACGTGGCACTTGGTGCCATGGTCTAGTCATGAGGTCTGTGGTGACAGGTTTGGACTCGATGATCTCTGAGGTCTCTTCCAACCTTGGTGATACTGTGACACTGTGATACTGTGACTTCACCTGCAATTCAAATGAGCCTTTGAAAGCCTCATCTCTGGATATTTTTAAGGCCAGGCTGGATGTGGCCCTGGGCAACCTGCTGTAGTGTGAGGTGTCTCTGCCCATGGCAGGGGGGTTGGAACTGGCTGATCCTTGGGGTGCCTTCCAACCCTGACAATTCTGTGATTCTGGCACACAGCTGTACTGGTATCTAATTTAACTTATTTCCTCTCCTCCTCAAAAAACCCAAACCACACCAAACCAAACCAATAAAAGAAGTGCATCTTTATCAGTATGAAACTCTCAGCTTCTTAGATGATTGCTTTAGAACAGTTTGTTTTTAATTTAGAACATGATTTATTGAGAATTTCAAGCTAGATTAGCTGCCTTTCATGCAAATAAAGTGCAAAGAGTAACTGAGGCTTTTCCAAGGTGGAGATTAGTTAATCTTTTGAGAATTATTTAAGAGGCAGAATATCTATTGCTTAATATAATACTGTACACTCATCTGTGTCTAAATGCCATTGTGAGAGACTCATTAGAACTACCAAAACCAGATAGGAATACCCATTCCAATACTTCATGGTGATTTCTTGGAAGTCTGATGAGGTGGAATGAAAGGAACTCATATCAGAGTGTCATTGAATGGGGGAAAAGAAATTAAGATCAGTAAAACTGTAAAGTATCTAGGTAGAAAAGAAGGGAAGAAAGAGCAGAAGCCTCTCAGTTCAAGAAGGACTTCAGGGAACTGCTTGCAAGAGTCCAGCACAGAGTAACAAAAATGCTGAAGGGAGTGGAACATCTTCCTTAGGAGGAGAGCCTGAGCGAGCTGAGGGCTCTTTAGCTTGCAGAGGAGGAGCCTGAGAGGTGACCTCATTCCTGTTGATAAAGATGTAAAGGTTGAGTGCCAAGAGGCTGGAGCCAGGCTCTGCTGGGTGCTGCCCAACGACAGCACAAGGGGCAACGGTGGAAGCTGAGGCATAGGAAGTTCCATGGAAACAGGAGGAAGAATGATTTCACTGTGAGGGTGACAGAACTCAGGCTGCCCAAGGGGGTTGTGGAATCTCCTCCTCTAGTTACATTCCAAACCCACCTGCATGCATTCCTGTGGGATCTGCTCTAGGTGATCCTGCTCTGGCAGGGGGGTTGGCCTGGATGAGCTTTGGAGGTCCCTTCCAACCTCTAACATTCCATGATTCTGGGACAGAGACTGGCACAGTGAGCTCCAGTGGCTATTTTTAATGACAGATAGGTTGTGACCTTATTGCTTTCTACAACTACTTGAAGGGAGGTTGTAGCCAGGCAGAGGTTGGTCTCTTCTCCCAGGCAACCAGCACCAGAACAAGAGGACACGGTGTCAGGCTGTGCCAGGGCAGGTTTGGGCTGGATGTTAGGAAGAAGTTCTATACAGAGAGAGTGATTGCCCATTGGAATGGGCTACCCATGGAGGTGGTGGAGTCACCTTCGTTGGAGGTGTTCAGGAGGAGACTTGATGGGGTGCTTGGTGCAGTGGTTTAGTTGTTTAGGTGGGTTGGATTGGTTGATAGGTTGGACGCGATGATCTTGAAGGTCTCTTCCAACCTGGTGGTGTATGGTATTGTATTGTATTGTATTGTATTGTATTGTATTGTATTGTATTCTATTGTATTGTATTATAGAATGAGGAAATTAAGGGGGAGGCCTTAAGAGACTGAGATAAAGTTTAGAGCAGAGAAAGGGGAAGGAGGAAAGAAAGCAAATGGCAGCTGGGAGGTCAAGTACCAAAGAACCTATTGTGCTTCCATACTAAAGGAACAGCAGTGAGTTCAGCAGTTAAGATAAAAGCAACAAGCAGATGATGATTCTATTTTTAAGAGATTTAGAAAGCTGACATTTTCAGATCCACACAGAAACTGAACACAGTTGTGACTTCCTACAAAAGCACATTTTGAATGTATTTCATTTTGGAATACAAGGATGCAGCAATTTTTTTGGGGGGTTAAAAAAGCACAATTCTTTGACTTTCTCACTTTTCACATATTTGGTTTTCTCATAACTGCATTTTCACAATGAAAATGATTCCTCTATTTATTTTTTTTCCACAAGTATCTGCCTTTTTTTTTTCCCTCACTCATAATTCTATGATTCTATGATCACAGTATCACAGTGTCACACTATCACCAAGGTTGGAAGAGACCTCAAAGACCATCAAGTCCAACCTGTCACCACAGACCCCATGACTAGACCATGGCATCAAGTGCCACATCCAGTCCCCTCTTGAACACCTCCAGGGATGGTGACTCCACCACCTCCCTGGGCAGCACATTCCAATGGCTAATGACTCTCTCAGTGAAGAACTTCCTCCTCACCTCCAGCCTAAACTTCCCTTGATGCAGCTTGAGACTGTGTCCCCTTGTTCTGGTGCTGGTTGCTAGAGAGAAGAGGCCAACCTCTGCCTGGCTACAACCTCCCTTCAGGTCGTTGTAGAGAGCAATGAGGTCTCCCCTGAGCCTCCTCTTCTCCAGGCTAAGCAACCCCAGCTCCCTCAGCCTCTCCTCACAGGGCTGTGCTCAAGGCCTCTCCCCAGCCTTGTTGCCCTTCTCTGGACACCTTCAAGTGTCTCGATGTCCTTCCTAAACTGAGGGGCCCAGAACTGGACACAGGACTCAAGGTGTGGCCTAACCAGTGCAGAGTACAGGGGCACAATGACTTCCCTGCTCCTGCTGGCCACACTGTTCCTGATGCAGGCCAGGATGCCATTGGCCTTCTTGGCCACCTCGGCACACTGTTGGCTCATGTTCAGGCGGCTGTCGATCAGCACCCCCAGGTCCCTCTCTGTTTGGCAGCTCTCAGCCACTCTGCCCCCAGCCTGTAGCTCTGCCTGGGGTTGCTGTGGCCAAAGTGCAGCACCTGGCACTTGGATTTGTTGAATGCCTTTAATTTTGTTTCATATGAAATTTAGTTAAAGAATTCATTCAGTGGATAAAGAGCTGGCTTGATGGCTGCACACAAATGGTGGCTGTCAATGGCTCATGCCCATGTGGAGGCCAGTGACAAGTGGAGTCCCTCAGGGATCAGTACTGAGAGCAGTCTTGTTTAGCATCTTTCTTGGTGACATGGACAAAGTTATTGAGTGCACTATCAGCAGGTTTGCTGATGGCACCAAGCTGTGTGGTGCAGCAGACATGCTGGAGGGAAGGGATCCATCCAGAGGGACCTTGACAGGCTTCAGAGCTGAGCCCATGACAACCTCATGAGGTTCAACAAGACCAAGTGCAAGGTCCTGCAGCTGGGTTAGCGCAAAGCCAAGCACTGGCCTAGGCTGGGCAGGGACTGGCTGGAGAGCAGCCCTGAAGAAAATGACTTGGGGGTGCTGGTGGAAGAGAGGCTTAACAGGAGCCAGCAGTGAGCACTTGCAGCCCAGAAAGCCAATCCCATCCTGGGCTGCAGCAAGAGAAGCATAGCCAGCAGTTGAGGGAGGGGATTCTCTCCTCTACTCTGCTGAGACCACACTTACCGTGTCCAGTATTGGAGCTCTTCTTACAGGAAGGACCTGAAGGTGCTGGAAGGTGTCCAGAGAAGGGCCATGAGGACGAGCAGAGGGCTGGAGCTGCTCTGCTATTAGGACAGACTAAGGGAGTTGGGGTTGTTCAGTCTGGAGAAGAGAAGGCTCTGAGGAGACCTTCTTGTGGCCTTCCAGTATCTGAAGTCACCATCTGTTTAAAAAGAGCCTGGATGAGGCACTTGGTGCCATGGTTTAGTTGATTAGGTGGTGCTGGATGATAGGTTGGACTTAGTGATCTCAAAGATCTTTTCCAACCTGGTTAATTCTGTATTTCTTTATAATCTCTATGGTCACTTGCTGAAGGTTCCATAGACACAGAATCACCCTGGGGTGGAAGAGACCTCTAAAAGTCATCTAGTCCAACCCCTCTGCAGTCAGCAGGGGCATCCTGAACTCATTCAGGTCTCCCAGAGCCCCATCAAGCCTTGCCTTAAATAGCTTCAGGGATGAGGCCTCAACCACATCTCTGGGCAACCTGTTCCAGTGCTCAACCACCATCATCACAAAGAAGGATTTCCTAACATCCAGCTGGTAGTGTGCTTCAAAATGAACCAAAATCCACAGGCCAACCCCAGACCCCAACGTGTCTTGCACCTGAATGCAGTGCCTGTGTTGAGAACAAGAACAGGATTTTGGTGAATAAACTTACAGAATCAACCAGGTTGGAATAGACCTTCAAAATTCTATGATTTTTATTTTGACAGTGGTTCATGATCAAGGTCTGTCTGTGATCAGCTACAGATGCTAAGGCAGATGTGGTTTCTTGATTTGCAGTTGTATTTTGCTGCATTTAATTTAATCTTTCCTAACATTTCACCAGCTGGCTACAGGAGAGGAGATAAAATGTTGTCATGTCCTGTCCCTTGCTCAGTGCTTGGTGACAAGTCTTGCTCTTGCTTGGTGATGATTTGTGTGCTAGGATCAGCTGGACATATTTCAGACAGTCAGACTTTTGCCATTACAGCTGTCTGAGGAAGGGCTGAGGGAGCTGGGGGGGGTGTCTCGGTCCAGAGAGGGAAAGAGCCTCAGTTCTTTTGAATGTTCCCGTGTTGTGAAATGAGAGGCACAAACCAGGCCAAAATAGCAACAGCCAGGCTATTGATTACATAAATAAAGTGGATGGTTCAGAAGGGGAGAGAGAGGAAATAGAGAAAGAAGAGAGAAGAGGAAAAGAATTATCTTACCACACCCCTCACCCCCCCAAGACAGTTTGAGTCTGTGGAGGAAAGGTGCTGCAGGAGATGTTGGGTCTGTAGAGAAACAGTGCTTCAGGAGATATTGGGTCTGTAGAGGGAAGGGTGCTGAGGCTTTGGCTGTAGAAGGGATGTGGTCCTCTGAGCAGCTTCTTCCACTCCATGAGTTGCAGCAGGCGGAACATAGGGCACAGAGAGAGGGTTTTCAGAGTCCAAGATGCATTGTGTCGCCCCGTGACGTTTCCAGCGTGTGCTGCCCTCTGCTTTCTTCTGCATTTTGCTTCTTCATTTTTCTTCTTCTAAGCCAGCAGTTGCTCCAGTCTTTTATACAGTTTTTTAGTCCTCAGGCAAGTGTCCAGGTGTTGTTCCCCAGGATATCATTCTGGGAAATCATCTTTAAGTGAGTGTCCAGGTATGGTTCCCCAGGAAATCTTTCTGTGCATTCATGTGATTCTGGATGGAGGGGGGGAGGCCTCCGCCTCCTCCTTCTCCATCTACCTACCCACACACTCATTACACATCAGGAAACAGGTGGTGAGTCCATTGTCTCACCATCCTCCCTTCCTGGGGTATCTGATGGCTGGAAATGATCTTGTCCTGAAGGCGTGCTGGCTGGGCCCTTGGGCCATCGTTGTAGGCCAGCTGCAGTCCCGTGAGCAAGGTTATCTTTGCACCTTCCAAGAGTCCTTCCAGTGGCTCTGCCCAATGCACATCAGCTATTGTCTGGGCAAGCAGCAAGTGATTTTATCTTTGTTGAGTCACACCAGGAGAGACAAGCTTTAGTCTCTCACAGGGGTGTTCAGCCTGGAGAAGAGGAGACACAGGGAGGGACCTTAGCACACTCTACACCTACCTGAAAGGAGGTTGTAATAAGGTGGGGGTCATAGAACAGTCCAGGCCAGAAGTGACCTCCAAAGGTCATCCAGTCCAACCCCTCTGCAGTCAGCAGGGATATCCTCAACTAGATCAGGCTGGCCAGAGCCCTGTCAAGCTTCACCTTGAATATCTCCAGCGATGGGGCTGCAAACCCCCACCCTGGGCAACCTGTTCCAGTGCTCAACTACCCTCATTGTAAAGAACTTCTTCCTAACACCCAATCTAAATCTGCTCTTCTCTAATTTCAAACCATTGCCCCTCATCCTACCACTGTTGGCCTTCATAAACAATCCTCACCAGACTCTTGGAAGTGGAACTGGAAGGAGCTGAGGTTAATAAGCACAGTCCTGGTTTTGATATATGCTCCCCAAGTCCCAGCACGCCAGAAGAAGACATTTCCACTCTTGTCTGGTTCTTAAGTGACATTTAGGCTGCACTTTTCTTACCCAAGCTGTGAGAATGGCCTCAAGCTGTTTTCCAGATTAGTTTTAAACTGTTGTTTGTTTAAGAGAATGAATAAACAATATGACCAAACACTTGCATTGCTTGAAGTGCCTTTGCTGGGGGGAGGGTGTTTATGCATCTGGGTTGGATTTATTCACAACCACTGTTTGCACTGCGAGGCAGCAAGGGAGCACATCTGGCTGTTTGCATCGTCTTGACGGCTGTTCATGAGCTCTGATGGAAGCCTTTGGAAGGAGGGGAAAATTGCCTGCAGTCACATCATGGCATAGATGAAAACTTAACCTCAGGACCTGGAAAGGAAAATAGAGTCAGGCTGCACAGTTATGAGGTGGTGTTTCACAGAATCACAGAATTGTCAGGGTTGGAAGGGACCTCAAGGATCAGCCAGTTCCAACCCTCCTGCCATGGGCAGGGACGCCTCACACTACAGCAGGTTGCCCAGGGCCACATCCAGCCTGGCCTTAAAACCATCCAGGGATGAGGCTTTCAAAGGCTCATTTGAATTACAGGTCAAGTGCTATAGCCTCAGGTCTTTAATACTGGAACAGTTAAAGTTATGATGAGGAAAAGATTGTAGGAGGAAGAAGGATACCTGCATATCTTTCTGGCAAGCTGCTAAGCAACAAGCAGTCTGAAGCAGAGTGTGCAGAATGTGTGTGACATATTCAACAGGAACAGAATAATAGAGGCTCCAGTCCCCTCATGCTCCATTAGACTCTCTCCAGTAGAGAGTCTCTCCTCCCCTGCCTGTCTTGAACTGGGGAGACCAAAAGTGGACACAGTACTCCAGATGTGGCCTCAAAAGGCAAAATAGGAAGTGGGAGGAGAGCTTCCCTCGAGCTACTGGCCACACTCTTCTTAATGCATCCCAGAATACCATTGGCCATCTAGGCCACAAGGGCACATTGCAGGCTCATATAGAATACAGAATTAACCAGGTTGGACAAGATCTTCAAGATCATTGAGTCCAACCTATCACCCAACACCATCTAATCAACTCAACCATGGGACCAAGTGCCTCATCCAATCTCTTTTTAAGCACCTCCATGGACAGTGACTCCACCACTTCCCTGGGCAGCACATTCCAATGGCCAATATTTCTTTCTGGGAAGAATGTTTTCCTCATACCCTAAACCATCCCTTTCTCCTTACCTCCAGCCTAATCTTCCCCTTGGCACAACTTGAGACTTTTTCCTCTTGTTCTGGTGCTGGTTGCCTGGGAGAAGAGACCAACCCCCACCTGGCTACAACCTCCCTTCAGGGAGTTGTAGATGGCAAGAGGGTCTCCCCTGAGCCTCCTCTTCTCCAGGCTAAGCAACCCCAGCTCCCTCAGCCTCTCCTCTTAGGGCTTGTGGTCAACTAGATATCCACAAGGACTCACAAGTTCTTCTCTGCAGAGCTGCTTTCCAGCAGGTAAACCCCTAACCTGTCCTGGTGCATGGGGTTATCCCTCCCCAGGGGCAGGACTTTACACTTTCCTTTGCTGAACTCCCTTTAAGGTTCACTTTTTTTTTTGTTTAATGTAATTCAGCTAATTATCTTCTCCAGCAGCACCTAACTGAGAACACTAATCTCATCCTCACAAGGGGCTGGATTGACAATAGCACGCTCTTGAAGTAGTAGAAACATATGTCATCCTCTCAGCAGGAAGAGACAAACAGCAGTCAGCAGAAACAGCAGAAAGAATCCATTATATTAAGAGGGGGAGGGGGTGGAAGATGAAAGAAAGAGATAAAATCTTTAATCCATTATTTTCTCAGGTAATCCTGGGTTTCAGGAAATGTATCAGTTAGCATAGAGTCCTAGAATGGTTTTGGTTGAAAGGGACCTGCAAAGGTCAGCTAGTCCAACCCCCTCCCTGTGTGCAGGGCCATTCCCCACCAGAACAAGAGGACACAGTCTCAAGCTGCACCAGGGGATGTTTAGACTGAATGTTAGGAAGAAGTTCTTCCCAGCAAGAGAGATTGGCCATTGGAATGTGCTGCCCAGGGAGGTGGTGGAGTCACCATCACTGGAGGTGTTCAGGAAGTGACTGGATGGGGTGCTTGGTGCCATGGTTTAGTTGATGAGATGGTGTTGGGTGATAGGTTGGACTTGATGAACTCAAAGGTCTCTTCCACCCTGGTCTATTCTATTCTATTCTATTCTATTCTATTCTATTCTATTCTATTCTATTCTATTCTATTCTATTCTATTCTATTCTACTCTATTCTAGGTCAGGTTGCTCAGGACCTTGTTGGGCCTCACCTTGAATATCTCCAGGGATGGGGCTGCAACCCCCACCCTGGGCAACTTGTTCCAGTGCTCAACAACCCTCATTGTAAAGAACTTCTTCCTAACATCCAATCTAAATCTTCTCTTCACTAGCTTGAAGCCATTGCCCCTTGTCATACCCCTACAGGCCTTTAAAACAGTCCCTCTGCAGCCTTCTTGTACCCTTGAGGTACTGGAAGGGTGCTATTAGGTCTCCCCAGATCTTTCTCTTTTCCAGGCTGAACACCCACAGCTCCCTGAGCCTATTCTAACAGCAGAAGTGCTCCAACCCCCTGATCAATTTTGTCCCCCTCCTCCAGACTCATTCCATCAGGTCCACATCCTTTCTGTGCCGAGGGCTCCAGATCTGGACACAGTACTTCAGGTGAGCTCTCACCAGCGCAAAGTGTCAGACTTACCTCTCTCCCTCTCTGGCCATGCTCTTTTGCTGCAGATCAGCCTGCCATTGGCCTTGTGGGCTACATGTGCCCATCACTGGCTCATGTGCAGCTTCTCATCCACCACTGCCCCCAAGTCCTTTTCAGCAGGCCTGATTCTATCCCCCAGCCTGTGTTGATAATGAGAATTCTCTGCCCCAGGGGCAGGACCCTGCACTTGCTCTTGTTGAACCTCATGAGGTTCACCCAGGCTCACCTCTTCAGCTTGTCCAGGTCCCTCTGGATGACATCAAGTCCCTCGGACATAGCAACAGCACCACTCAGCTTGGTGTCATCTGCAAACTTGCAGGTAGGATAGGATAGGATAGGATAAATAGAGTAGAGTAGAGTACAGTAGAGTAGAGTAGAGTAGAATAGAATAGAATAGAATAGAATAGAATAGAATAGAATAGAATAGAATAGACCAGGAATGAAAATACCTTTGAGATCATCTAGGCCCCTCAGTTTAAGAAGGACATTGAGAAACTTGAACGTGTCCAGAGAAGGACAACAAGGCTGGGGAGGGGTCTGGAGCACAGCCCTGTGAGGAGAGGCTGAGGGAGCTGGGGTTGCTTAGCCTGGAGAAGAGGAGGCTCAGGGGAGACCTTCTTGCTCTCTACAACTACCTGAAGGGATGTTGCAGCCAGGAAGGGATTGGTCTCTTCTCCCAGTCAACCAGCACCAGAACAAGAGGACACAGTCTCAAGCTGTGCCAGGGGAAGTTTAGGCTGGAGGTGAGGAGAAAGTTCTTCACTGAGAGAGTCGTTCACCCTTGGAATGTGCTGCCTGGGGAGGTGGAGGAGACACCACCCCTGGAGGTGTTCAAGAGGGGATTGGACGTGGCACTTGGTGCTCTTGCACTTGCTGTTCTTGTCACTGTTGAAGTTGCATCTACTGATCAAAGCAGAAAGAATGTTCTTAGAGGTTTTTTAATTAAGAGAGTAATTTGTCTAATTAAAAAAAAAAAAAAAGAAAAGAATTAAAGAATTCTTGATTCTCCTGATTCTAAACCAGAAATAGAATTCTCTTGATTTGGTTTGACACTATCAATGCAACACCAAATGAAACAGCATTATACATATTTGTAATGCATTGATAAATCTAGAAGCTGAACAATTGCAACCAGCAACTGCTCAGAAATGATCTCTTTGTTATTCTGATTAAATTTGCTGCTTTGGTAATTTCCTGGGCTGTAGATTTTTCTGTACTTTGCATTTCTTCTTGCATTCAATGGGGGTTGGATTAGATAACCTCTGCAGGCCCCTTCCAACCCAGACCATGATTCTATGAAACTGTAGTGTCTAAAGTAATGACATTTAATGTTCTGTTCTGAAATCTGTGTGCAGTCTCAAGGCAATTGTTCTCTGGAAGGCAGCCCTGCAGGGTCTCTGGAAATCATAGAATCACAGAATTGTTAGGGTTGGAAGGGACCTCAAGGATCAGCCAGTTCCAAGCCCCCTGCCATGGGCAGGGACACCACACACTACAGCAGGTTGCTCACAGCCACATCCAGCCTGGCCTTAAAAACCTCCAGGGATGAGGCTTCCATCACCTCTCTGAGCAACCTGTGCCAGTCTCTCACCACCCCCATGGGGAAGAACTTCTTCCTAACATCCAGTCTCAATCTACCCTTTTCAAGTTTTGCTCCATGCCCCTCAGTCCTATCCCTCCCTGACACCCTAAAACTCCCTCCCCAGCTTTCTTGTAGCCCCTTTCAGATACTGGAAGGCCACAATTAGGTCTCCTCAGAGCCTTCTCTTCTCCAGACTAGACAGCCCCACCTCCCTCAGTCTGTCCTCATAGGAGAGCAGCTCCAGCCCTCTGCTCATCCTCATGGCCCTTCTCTGGACACCTTCCAGCACCTCCAGATCCTTCCTGTAAATAGAGGCTCCAGCACTGGAGGCAGTTCTCCAGGTGGGGTCTCACCAGAGCAGAGTAGAGGGGGAGAATCACCTCCCTTGACCTCCTGGCTGTGCTTCCCTTGATGCAGATTACTTTTCCCCACACACAGCATAAGGTTGCTGGAAATCACACTGCATATTTCAGCAGGTCCTGTGCTTGAAAGTAGGTTGGAACAAAGAAAAACCTCTTTAATTGCATTCCTTTATAAAGAAGTTCAGTCCCAATAACGAAGGTCACCTTCAATCTAGGGCACAGTGACAGCACAACTTGGAGACTCCATTCAGTGAGATTTGGACAGACTGAGAGCTGGGCTAAGAAAAGCCTAATGAGGTTCAACAAGGACAAGTGCAGAGTCCTTCATCTGGGAAGGAATAATAAACTGTACCAGTACAGGCTGGGAGGTGATCTGCTGGAGAGCAGCCCTGTGGAGAGGGACCTGGGAGTGCTGGTGGAGAAGTTCTGCATGGGACAGCAATGTGCCCTGGTGGCCAGGAAGGCCAATGGGGTCCTGGGGTCCATTAAGAGGGGGATCCAGCAGATCCAGGGAGGTTCTCCTCCTGCTCTACTCTGCCCTGGTGAGACCTCCCCTGGAATATTGCAACCAGTTCTGGGCTCCCTAGTTCAAGAGGGACAGGGATCTGCTGGAGAGAGTCCAAGAGAGGGCTACCAGGATGATTAAAGTCCTGGAGCATGAGCCCTATGAGGAGATGCTGAAAGCCCTGTGGCTTTTTGGTCTGGAGAACAGAAGACTGGGGAGGGGATCTAAGCAATGTTTATAAATACCTGAGGGCTGGGTGTCAAGAGAGAGGGGACAGAGTCTGCTCACTTGGACCCTGGGATAGGACAAGGAGCAATGGATGGAAGCTGCAGCACAGGAGGTTTCGCCTCAACACAAGGAGGAACTTCTTCACTGTGAGGGACTGGAGCAGGCTGCCCAGAGAGGTTGTGGAGTCTCCTTCTCTGGAGACTCTCAAGACCCATCTGGATGTGTTCCTGTGTGACCTGTGCTGGATTCTATCGTCCTGCTCAGGCAGAGGGCTTGGACTTGATGATCTTCAGAGGTCCCTTTCAAGCCCTAACATCCTGTGGTCCTGTACTCCTGTAATGGTGAAAAAGCATCTCAAATGTCATGGAAATGAAAATCAAAATTATTTGGAATGCATAAGCAAATTCCAATTATAGCTAACCTTCAGCTTCCCTATCTGCTGGCACATTCACAGAGTTATTGATTGAATGCTTGGATTTACTCAAGTGACCTTTCCAGGACAAATACAATGACTCCAGGATAAGAATATTATTTATGTTTCAATATTTTCCTTCTACATCACCTTGAGGAGTGGAGTGTACTGTAAATTGTTTTTATGCAGTGAGCCTAAATTAATTCTACTGAAATCCTCTGTGAACTGGGCAGCTTTGAAATGAGGTTTCTTTGGATCAGAAGAAAATGTCTTCATCAATCCCAAAAGCACTGCTGCCCATAGAGACTTTCTGATGGAGATCTTCAAGGTAAGGACTTTTCACCTCAACATCCTTTCTCTGGACAACTCTTTCTGTGTTCTTCTGCAGGGCTCATGTCAGAGGATATAAACACATGGTGTAAGAGGTGACCCCAGGTCTTGCTCAGAAAACAAAGATGCCAAGTTCTGCTGAGAGAGCTGGGGGGGGGTTCAGCCTGGGAGAGGGAAAGGTCCAGGGAGACCTAATAGCAGCCTTCCGGTACCTGAAGGGGGCTGACAAGAAGTCTGCAGAGACTGTTTACAAAGGTCTGGACTGATAGGACTAGGGGCAATGTCTTCAAACTAGAGCAGAGGGAGCTGGGATTGTTTAGCCTGGAGAAGAGGAGGCTCGGGGCAGACCTTATTGCTGTCTACAACTACCTGAAGGGTGATTGTAGCCAGGTGGGGGTTGGTCTCTTCTCCCAGGCAACCAGCACCAGAACAAGAGGGCACAGTCTCAAGCTGCACCAGGGGAGGTTTAGGCTGGAGGTGAGGAGAATGTTCTCCATGGAGAGAGTTGTTAGCCATTGGAGTGTGCTGCCCAGGGAGGTGGTGGAGTCCCCATCCCTGGAGGTGTTCAAGAGGGGATTGGATGTGGCACTTGGTGCCATGGTTTAGTAGTCAGGAGGTGTTGGGTGGCAGGTTGGATCTGATGATCTTTGAGGTCTTTCCCATCCTTGTTGATTCTATGATTCTATGATTCAGAGCAGATTTAGATTGGGTGTTAGGAACAAGTTCTGCACCACAAGGGTAGTGAAACATTGGAACAGGTTGCCCAGGCAGGTGGTTGAAGCCCCATCCCTGGAGATATTCAAAGTGAGGCTTGACAGGGCTCTGATCTGGTTGATGATCCTCCTGTTTACTGCAGGAGGTGTTGGTGTAGATGACCTCTGGAGGCCCCTTCCAACCCAGGCCATTCTGGGGTTTCTGTTACCTGAGAATTTCATGCTTTTCTTCATCAATATGAAAACTTCCTACTCGAAGGAGCAGTGGAGCAGCTAGTAAAGCCTGTGTCAAGACTGAACATGAAAGCAAAAGATTTAGAGAAGTAATCAACAGGAAACTCTGCAGCACTCCCTCCCTGAAGAAAAGGCAGGATATAATCCAACTGTCTTTATTACCAACCTTCAAGCATCTCTCTCAGTGGGCTGAAGCATTGTTTACTTTTTGATCCTATCTACCTTTTCCACCCACAGTTACCGGCTGGCAGGGAGCCTGAAGAGTATTTCAACCTTTCAGATCCCTGTTTACTAATGAACAGAACATTCTTGGATTGCAATAAACACCAATAAACCTTCTTTTGAACTAAGGAGCGCCTCAGGGGAAAGCACTGAGAAAGGAGCTGGACATTTCTGGCAGGGAATATTCTTTTCTGCCCCTAATTTTCATTCCAACGGGTGGGCAATTCCAACTGATGTCTGGGTACACTCCTGGGGTTTGCACCTGGAGTGCCACATGCCTGGGACAGGAGCAGTGCAGGGGCTCAAGCACAGCTCATCTGAACTTTGTCACAAACTATTGTGGTGGTTTTTTTCATAGAATCATAGAATCAATTAGGTTGGAAAAAACCTCAAAGATCACCAAGTCCAACCTGTCACCCAACACCTCATGACTACTAAACCATGGCACCAAGTGCCATGTCCAATCCCCTCTTGAACACCTCCAGGGATGGTGACTCCACCTCCTCCCTGGGCAACACATTCCAATGGCTAACAACTCTCTTGCTGGGAAGAACTTTCTCCTCACCTCCAGCCTAAACTTCCCCTGGCACAGCTTGAGACTGTGTCCTCTTGTTCTGGTGCTGGTTGCCTGGGGTGATAATAGGGATAGAACACTTCTGCTATGAGGAAAAGTTGAGAGAGGCTCTGGGGTGACCTCATTGCATCATCTTAGTACTTAAAGGAGGTCCATATGAAAGATGGGGACAGACTCAGCCTGGACAAGAGAAGGCTCTGGGAAGACCTCATTATGGCATCTCAGTACTTAAAGGGGGACCATAAGAAAGATCATAATATCATAGTATCAGTCAGGGTTGGAAGGGACCACAAGGATCATCTAGTTCCAACCCCGTTGCCATGGGCAGGGACACCCTGCACTAGATCAGCCTGGCCAGAGCCTCACCCAGCCTGGGCTTAAACACCTCCAGGGACGGGGCCTCAACCACCTCCCTGGATAACCCATTCCAGGGCTTCACCACCCTCATGGTGAAGAACTTCCTCCTCACTTCCAGCCTGAATCTCCCCACCTCCAGCTTCATTCCATTCCCCCTAGTCCAATCACTACCTGAGAGCCTGAGAAGTCCCTCTCCAGCCTTCTTGTAGGCCCCTTCAGATCCTGGAAGGCCACAATGAGGACAAGCTTTTTAACAGGGCCTGTTGTGATAGGACAAAGGGTGATGGCTTTAAACTAAAAGAAAGGAGTTTTAAACTGGATGTAAGAAAGAGGTTTTGCACAATGAGTGGCCAAGGCTGCTCAGAAAGGCAGCAAATGCCCTTTGGATGGGGCTGTGTGGAATCTCATCTAGTTGAAGATATCCCTACCCACCACAGAGAGCTTGGGACTTGATGACCTTTCAAGGTCCTTCCTAACCCAATCCATTCTATGATTTTAATTGATGGGGTTTCTTAATTTTCTCTCCTGCCATCAGAAATCTCTGTGTCTACAGGGAGAAGACTTCTTTAATGAAAGCTCTGTAGTCAATCTCTACTGATTGAAGCCTGCCTTTTCCTTGACTATGCTGAAATTGAGAAGTTAAAGGGAATAAGAGTAACAATATGAAATTGTTAGGGGCACATACTTTCTGTTTATGTGATTTGCATTTCAAAGCAGGCCTAGAAGTGGTCTAAAAGAAGGTCTAGAATAGCCAGCAGGGCCAGGGAGGTGATTCTCCCCCTCTACTCTGCTCTGCTGAGACCACACCTGGAGTACTGTGTCCAGTGCTGGAGCCTCTGTTACAGGAAGGATCTGGAGGTGCTGGAAGGTGTCCAGAGAAGGGCCACGAGGATGAGCAGAGGGCTGGAGCTGCTCTCCTATGAGGACAGACTGAGGGAGTTGGGGCTGTTCAGTCTGGAGAAGAGAAGGCTCCGAGGAGACCTTGTTGTGGCCTTCCAGTATCTGAAAGGGGCTACAAGAAAGGTGGGGAGGGACTTTGGAGGGTGTCAGGGAGTGATAGGACTGGGGGGGAATGGAGCAAAACTAGGAATGGGTAGATTCATATTGGATGTGAGCGAGAAGTTCTTCCCCATGAAGATGGTGAGAGACTGGCACAGGTCACCCAGGGAGGTGGTGGAAGCCTCATGTCTGGAGGTGTTATAGGCCAGGCTGGATGTAGCTGTGAGCTCTAGTAGGAGGTGTGCCTGCCCATGGCAGTTGTAGAGAGCAATAAGGTCTCCCCTGAGCCTCCTCTTCTCCAGGCTAAGCAACCCCAGCTCCCTCAGCCTCTCCTCACAGGGCTGTGCTCCAAGCCCCTTTGCCAACGTCGTTGTCCTTCTCTGGACACGCTCCAGCAGCTCAACATCCTTCCAAAACTGAGGAACCCAGAACTGGACACAGGACTCAAGGTGTGGCCTAAGCAGTGCTGAGCACAGGGCAGAATGACCTCCCTGCTCCTGCTGGCCACACTGTTCCTGATGCAGGCCAGGATGCCACTGGCCATGTCCTCAAAAATAATATGAAGATAACCTATTGCCACCTCAGGCCTCTTTTATCAACATCATCTAAGCATCGTGGGTCTGATCCTGAATGTATTAAGGTTGAGTCTCCCTCTCTCTCTAGGTCTGAGACAACTGATTCAGGACCAGCATATGGGACAGGGTGGTTTATGCTTGAGTCTGAGTGTGCCTAGAGGCATCCACACTGTACATATGTATATAGGCACATAGGTGTATCTCTTACTACAGGACCTTTATCCTCATCAGCCACAGGATGAAGCCACTGCTGCTGGTTTTGTTTGTGTGAGTGCCTGTGAAGTCCAAAGTGGACAGCCCTGTAGGGGAGTGCTTGTATAGGGGAGTTTGTGTTGTGTTCTCCCTGGGAGTACCTCCTCAGCCTTTCTGCTTGTTGGGTCAGCACAGAGGGAGCTGCTTCAGGCTCACCCAGAATCAGCTACTGGATTCACCACCCCTCCAAGGTAAAAATCAACAAAGAAGAGTTCACTTCAGCTATCAGCAGAATACTGAAGTCATTGCAGCATCTAATATCTAAGACCCACTCACTAGTGAAAACACCTCACCCATACCAGGGAACATAATGATGATTTTTATGTTTTGCAGCTAAACAGCTAAGTCTGAGCCAGCTTGAGTCCAGGTGCAGCACAGCAGGGAAGCATGAGCTGCAATCAAACTAATAAGTCTCTCCCAGGCTCAGTGCTTAATAACTTCTTCACAGTGCTGATTCAATATGATTATGTTTCTTCCAGAGTCAAGCTAGCATACAAGTCTGCATTGTATTCTGTGGGATTTCAGCAATTTTGCTCTTTATTTGGATTAAGAATCTGTGCAGTGTGTTCTGTTGTTTGATGTAGACACACAATAATCTTGCAGCCTGGGAAGGGCTCTTCTTTGGGTTGCTGTTGCTAGCAAATGACAACTGAGTGCAGGGAAATGGCAGTGGGCAGAAGAGGAGCCTTATCAGCTCTTGATGGATGTAACCGCCTGATTTCTTTCTCTCACCACTATAATTATTCCATTGAATTTCTCATAGCTACTCCCAATTTATCCTATTTTGAGAGTGGCTGGGCTCCTACAGATGCCATTGCACTTTCCTCAGCAGCAGGGGCTTTCCATGATGTACTAAAACTGCATTTTCCCTCCCTTTACTTTCTGGCGGCGTGCTGTGCCCATCAGCCAACTAAGAGCTTCCATCCCAGAGGTGGCTGCATTTCATTAGTGGTCTTCTGTGCAGCTATACAGTTACATTTGGGTTGAAGGTTAAAATATATATATATATATATATAATGAAAATAAATTAATGCCTGGATCAGCAGTGTTTTCAATTCTTTATGGCCTCTATTTCTCTGCTGTCATCATCTCCCTGTGCAGGCTGAGGATGTGCAGGACACCTCTGGCATAACACAGCGTCCACCCTGAGCAAGCCACAGAACCCTCCAGGCTTTCAAGAGCACAGTTAATATTTTTTTTTAAACAAGGGTTTTGTGGGTTTTTTTTTCCTTAGTTTGTTTCGTTGCCCAACTCTCAGGGAGAGCTTCGTACCCACAGCAGCTGCTAGCCTCTGTCCAGAACTTAATAGGAAGTCTTCGCCAGCAGACAGATCAATGTGGAGGAGATAATGATTGCTGCTGTCACGCTACTCATCTTTGAAAGGTGGAATCTGGACTGCCTTTTGTTTGGGTTCACTCTGTGCACAAGAAAGCCAGTTTTTTCCCCTGATCAAGGACACACTGATGGACAGTGCTGGATACAATACCATACAATACACCACCAGGTTGGAAGAGACCCTCAAGATCATCGCGTCCAACCCATCAACCAATCCAACCCCCCTCAATACAATACAATACAATACAATACAATACAATACAACCCACCTAAACAACTAAACCCTGGCACCAAGCACCCCATCAAGCCTCTTCCTGAACACCTCCAATGAAGGTGACTCCACCACCTCCACGGGCAGACCATTCCAATGGGCAATCACTCTCTCTGTATAGAACTTCTTCCTAACATCCAGTCTAAACCTGCCCTGGTGCAGCCTGAGACTGTGTCCTCTTGTTCTGGTGCTGGTTGCCTGGGAGAAGAGACCAACCCCCACCTGGCTACAACCTCCCTTCAGGCAGTTGTAGACAGCAAGAAGGTCTCCCCTGAGCCTCCTCTTCTCCAGGATAAGCAACCTCAGCTCCCTCAGCCTCTCCTCACAGGGCTGTGTTCCAAACCCCTCACCAACTGGACACAGGACTCAAGGTGCAGCCTAACCAGTGCAGTGTCCAGGGGCAGAATGACCTCCCTGCTCCTGCTGGCCACACTGTTCCTGATGCAGGCCAGGATGCCATTGGCCTTCTTGGCTGCCTGGGCACACTGCAGGCTCATGTTCAGCCTAGAATCAACCAGTACCCCCAGGGCCCTCTCTGCCTGGCCACTCTCCAGCCACTCTGACCCCAGCCTGTAGCACTGCATGGGGTTTCTGTGGCCAATGTGCAGAACCCAGCACTTGGATGTGTTCAATCTCCTGCCCTTGGACTCTGCCCATCTGTCCAGCCTGTCGAGGTCCCTCCCTTCCTTGCCTGCATCAGGAACAGTGTGGCCAGCAGGAGCAGGGAAGTCATTCTGCCTTGTACTCAGCACTGGTTAGGCCACACCTTGAGCCCAGTTCTGGGCCCCTCAGTTTAGGAAAGATGTTGAGTTACTGGAAGGTGTCCAGAGAAGGGCAACAAAGCTGGGGAAGGATCTGGAGCACAGCCCTGTGAGGAGAGGCTGAGGGAGCTGGGGTTGCTTAGCCTGGAGAAGAGGAGGCTCGGGGGAAACCTTATTGCTGTCTACAACTCCCTGAAGGGAGTTTGTAGCCAGGTGGGGGCTGCTCTCTTCTCCTAGGCAACCTATGACAGAAAAACCTAGGACAGTCTCAAGCTGTGCCAGGGGAGGCTTAGGCTGGATGTTAGAAGAAGTTCTTCCCAGAAAGAGAGATTGGCCATTGAAATGTGCTGCCCAGGGAGGTGGTGGAGTCCCCATCACTGGTGGTGTTTAGGAAGAGCCTGGATGAGGCACTTGGTGCCATGGTTATGCTGATTAGATGGTGTTGGGTGATAGGTTGGATCTGATGATCTTGAAGGTCTTTTCCAGCCTGATTTATTCTGTATTCAATAAAACCATCAGTACTGATCCAGCTGACTCACTTCCAGAGCCTTTCCTCACATCATTCCTTTCCAGTGACAGTTAGCTTGTCAATGCAGCTCTAAAATACATAGACAGTTCGATAGATTCATGAACAAATGTTGAACAAAGAAATAAATAAAAGCAAACAAAAAAATTAAGCAAATACATTTCTTAAGAGAAAACTAGAACTGGAGAGTCAATTATCTCCCCAACTCCTGCTACTGACTCCCTGAGTTGACCATAAGTGAATGAATCAATTTGCCATGCCACCAGCCCTGCCTTCAAAACAGAAATTGCATTTCCATTGCACAGTCCCTCCTGCTCTGTGAGGGAAGCACTGTCCCTTGCTGGATGCTTTTATAACATTCAAAACAAGAAGATGCTGATCTCTCACACTTCTCTCAAGGCCTGCAAAATGCTATTATAATTGAATCAATTCATAGTATCATAGTATCAGTCAGGGTTGGAAGGGACCACAAGGATCATCTAGTTCCAATCCCCTTGCCATGGGCAGGGACACCCCACACTAGAGCAGGCTGGCCAGAGCCTCATCCAGCCTGGGCTTAAACACCTCCAGGGATGGGGCCTCAACCACCTCCCTGGATAACCCATTCCAGGGCTTCACCCTCTCTCATGGGGAAGAACTTCCTCCTCACCTCCAGCCTGAATCTCCCCACCTCCAGCTTCATTCCATTCCCCCTAGTCCTATCACTCCCTGAGATCCTGAGAAGTCCCTCCCCAGCTTTCTTATAGGCCCCCTTCAGATCCTGGAAGGCCACAATGAGGTCACCTCAGAGCCTTCTCTTCTCCAGACTGGACAGCCCCAACTCCTTCGGTCTGTCCTCACAGGAGAGGTGCTCCAGCCCTCTGATCATCCTCGTGGCCCTTCTCTGGACACCTTCCAGCACCTCCAGATCCCTCTTGGAATAGGGGCAAGTCCTACCTGTCACCCAACCTCATCTAATCAAATCAACCATGGCACCAATTGCCTCAGCCAGGCTCTTCCTAAACACCTCCATTGATGGTGACTCCACCACCTCCACAGGATGTGGTTTCCAGAACCCCTCTGGCTACCTGTTCCACCGTCACACCACCCTCCAAGTATACAACTTCTTCCTGATATCTAATCTACATCTACCCTGCTCTAGTGTAAAACCATTGCCCCACTGACCATAGCTACATAGCCAGTGGGTTGTTTCCTTGCCTGGGAATGTGGCTTCATGAGAAAAGTTGAACCAATACCACTGCTTAAGAGAAAAGGCTCTCCTGCTCTCTTATCTCACCTCTGTTCCAGCCACATCATTTGCACCTCCACCACTACTCAGGAAAAATAACAAAGCAAGCTCACTTTTGCTGGCTGACTGAACTGAGCTGGTCCAGAAGGGTCTAATGAGCACCAGAGCAGCAGCGAGGGAGGATTCAGGACATAGATCAGTGGACAATGGAATAAAAAAGAAAGGACCTTCTCCTGTTGGCATTAGGAACCAAGGGGTTGTGTGTGAAAAGGTACTTCCATCTGGAAGCCTCATTAAAAAAATGGCCTGGGGGTAGCAGTTAGTGGAGATCTAACCAATTGTCCTGGTGTAATGAAGCCATTATTATGATGATGATGATTTTAAACCCAGGACAAAACAAACCAAATCCCTGGAATTTAACATCACCAACTTGCATTTCAAGATGATGATGATGACTCCTAGTTTTTTTGGTGGCAACATGAATGAATGCTATCCTGCTCCCAAAATGCTAAAGGACAGGTTTATAATCACCTGTTCTGAGCTATGACAGCATGACTGCCGACTAATAAAGGCTGGGTATGATTCTTCCACTCTCTTCCATAATATCTCTCTTTTTTCTTTCCCCCCTCTATCTTTCTGCCTTAGTTTTGTTGCACTGATAAAAAAAGAGAGAGAGAGAGAGAGAGAGGAGAAAAAAACCACCCTCCTGTGGTGTAATTCAGCCCAACACAAAACACCAGAACAAGCCCTGTGCAGCTCCTGCTTACCCTGGCAGCTGAAGAATAGATGTAAGGAACCAGCGAGGGAGAAACAAATGGACACATCCATTGTTCCAAAGCTGTGGCTTTCAAAGTTTCAAAGGAGTGATGAATCTCTTCCAGCCATCAGAACATATATATATATATTTAAAAAGATGTCAGCTCGTGGCTTGGACAGCAACACTCTGTACTGGGTTAGGAACTGGCTGGAGGGCCCAGCCCAGAGAGTGGTGGTGAACGGTGCCACAGCCAGCTGGAGGCCAGGCACCAGTGGCATCCCCCAGGGATCAGTGCTGGGCCCCAGCCTCTTTAACATCTTCATTGATGACCTGGATGAGGGGATTGAGACAGTCATCAGCAAATTTGCAGATGACACGAGTTCCAATGGCCAATCTCTCTCGATGGGAAGAACTTCTTCCTAACATCGAGCCTAAATCTGCCCTGGCACAGCTTGAGACTGTGTCCTCTTGTTCTGGTGCTGCTTGCCTGGGAGAAGAGACCAACCCCCACCCGCCTACAACCTCCCTTCAGGCAGTTGTAGAGAGCAAGAAGGTCTCCCCTGAGCCTCCTCTTCTCCAGGCTAAGCAACCCCAGCTCCCTCAGCCTCTCCTCACAGGGCTGTGCTCCAGACCCCTCCCCAGCTTTGTTGCCCTTCTCTGGACACCTTGCAGCAACTCAACATCTTTCCTAAGCTGAGAGTCATAGAACAATAGAATCATGGAGTTGTGGAATCAGAGAATCAGGGAATTGTGGAAACTTGAGTGGTCTGGGTTGGAAGGGATCTCCAGTGATCATCTTGTCCAACCCCCCCTGCAATCAGCAGGGGCAGCCTCAACTAGATCAGGTCACCCACAACCCTTTCCAGCCTCACCCTGAATATCTCCAGGGATGAGGCCTCAACACCCCTCCTGGGCATTCTCTTCCAGTGTTCCCCTACCCTCATGGTAAAGAACTTGTTCCTAACATCTAATCTATACCTACTCTAGTTTGAAGCCACTGCCCCATGTCCTATCACTGCAGGCCTTTGCAATCAGTCTCTCTCCATCATTCTTGTATCCCCCTTCAGGTACTGGAAGGCTATTAAGTGTCCCTGAAGCCCTGTCTTTTCCAGGCTGAACACCCCCTGGTCCCTCATCCCATCTTCATAGCAGAGGTGCTCCAAACTGATGTTTAGCAAATGACCAATAGCATCTTGACTAGTATGCA
Organism: Colaptes auratus; assembly: GCA_015227895.2. NCBI lineage: Eukaryota > Metazoa > Chordata > Aves > Piciformes > Picidae > Colaptes > Colaptes auratus. The sequence continues at coordinate 48,766,669 of CM037636.1, read as the reverse complement.
TAATTAACAGCAACTGTATATAAGCTGAAGTGTTACCTTAATAAAGTTGGACTTGGTTAATCATATTGGTTATGTACCAGCCCCTTCTTGCAACACCAAACCACAGATGATTTTTGTGGCCCTGCTTTACCAGGAGCTCCATTCAAACCGTGTCAGCAATTACTGCTGCCATGGAGATGCCATGCTGATAAATTTCTTCCTGTTATGAGGTTTTGTGACAATCCCTGAAATCATTTAGGGACAGACACCATATGGAGACAAACCTATGTGCCTGGAATATAAAAATAACAGTGTTCTTGAAGACCCCAGGGCGTAACTGAAACTCTTGTGAATGTCATTCACAGATCCACAGATTGCGTCGGGATGGAAGGGACCCTCCAAGATCATCTCAGGAAGAAGTTGTTCCCCATGAGGGTGGTGAGAGACTGGAACAGCTTGCCCAGGGAGGTGGTGGCAGCCTCATCCCTGGAGGTTTTTAAGGCCAGGCTGGATGTGGCTGTGAGCAACCTGCTGTGGTGTGAGGTGTCCCTGCCCATGGCCGGGGGGTTGGAACTGGCTGATCCTTGAGGTCCCATCCAGCCCTAACAATTCTGTGGTTCTGTGATTCTAGGTTTCTATGAACTTCATCAGTACCCCCTGCACTTAGCAGGGACTCCTGCAACCAGATCAGGCTGCCCAGGGCCCCATCAGGTCAGATCATGAGTGTTTCCAGGGACAGGGCTTCAGCTTACATACATATGTATAATATATATACATATATATATAGGTATATATGTATAGGCATATATATCCATCTGTATATATATATGTATATAGATATATATAGATAATATAGATATATATGTATATATGTTATCCTTGCACCTCAGATGCCAAATGGTAAAGTGTAAACCCAAGTCTGCTTCCAACAGACAATAACCACTGTTCTAGTTACTCAGCTTTGGATTACAAACAGAAACAAAACAGCCTCTCAATGTGCACTTGCAGCCCGGAAAGCCAATCAGAGCCTGGGCTGCAGCAGGAGAAGTGTGGCCAGCAGGGCAAGGGAGGGGATTCTCCCCCTCTGCTCAGCTCTGGTGAGACCCCACCTGGAGTACTGCCTCCAGTTCTGGAGCCCCTATTCCAAGAGGGATCTGGAGGTGCTGGAAGGTGTCCAGAGAAGGGCCATGAGGATTAGCAGAGGGCTGGAGCACCTCTCCTATGAGGACAGACTGAAGGAGTTGGGATTGTTCAGTCTGGAGAAGAGAAGGCTCTGAGGGGACCTCATTGTGGCTTTCCAGTATCTGAAGGGGGCTACAAGAAGGCTGGGGAGGGACTTCTCAGGATCTCAGGTAGTGATAGGACTAGGGGGAATGGAATGAAGCTGGAGGTGGGGAGATTCAGGCTGGAGGTGAGGAGGAAGTTCTTCCCCATGAGAGTGGTGAAGCCCTGGAATGGGTTGTCCAGGGAGGTGGTTGAGGCCCCGTCCCTGGAGGTGTTTAAGCCCAGGCTGGATGAGGCTCTGGCCAGCCTGATCTAGTGTGGGGGTGTCCCTGCCCATGGCAGGGGGGTTGGAACTAGCTGATCCTTGTGGTGCCTTCCAACCCTGACTGATACCATGGTACCATGAGACCACTGTAGGTATTTCTGTGCTACTATAATCCATGAGGTTTCAAGGCAGAGCAGATTGAAATGGAAAAAAAGTCGAAATGTGTAGATTCAGATTGGCTGTCAGGAAGAAGTTGTTCCCCAGGAGGGTGGTGAGAGCCTGGCACAGGTTGCCCAGGGAGGTGGTGGAAGCCTCATGCCTGGAGGATTTTGCAGCCAGGCTGGATGTGGCTGTGAGCAACCTGCTGCAGTGTGAGGTGTCCCTGCCCATAGACTGGGGGTTTGAACTAGCTGATCCTTGAGGTCCTTTCCAACCCTGACAATTCTATGATCCTGTGATCTTGCTCTAACACAAATCTTGTTTATCTTATGAGTAGAAACCTTCTGGTACAAAATCTCTGATGAGAAACACAAAATGTGGAGCACATAGGTGACATTTTACAAGGTCTCCTTTCCAGCCTGTTGCTATAATTTAACAGGGGAAGCCTCCACTGCTGCCTATTCATCGCTGTTTGGCTATTTCAAATGTGCTCATACCTGAAATTAAATCTCACTTGCCCTTTATTTGGGAAGAAATAGTTCAGGGGGAAAAAAAAATCACACTGGAATTGTCAGAGCTGATTCTCATGTTGCACACACTCGGATAAGGCAGGAGTAAATCCCCTGTACTCTGGGCAGTGATATTTGTCTGAGCATTGTGTTGCCAAAGAAATTAAAAAAGCCCCTGGAAATAGATTTTTCACCAGTGAATGATAAATATTTATAGTAATTTATTCGAAGAAAGAAACCATTAAAAGGATCCTGGGGTGTATTAAAAGAGTCTGTCCAGCAGATCCAGGGAGGTTCTCCTCCCCTTCTAGGCTGCCCTGAGGAGACCTCATCGTGAGTACTGTGCTCAGTTTTGGGCTCCCCAGTTCAGGAGGGACAGGGATCTGCTGGGGAGGGTCCAGTGGAGGGCTCCAAGGATGATTAGGGGACTGGAGCACTGCCTGGGGGAAGAGGCTGAGGGACCTGGGGCTTTTTAGTCTGGAAAAGAGAAGACTGAGAGGGGATTTAATCAATGTTTATCGATATCTGAGGGCTGGGGGTCAGGAGGGAGGGGACAGGCTCTGCTCACTCACTCCCTGGGATAGGACAAGGAGCAATGGATGCAAGCTGCAGCACAGGAGGTTCCACCTCAACACGAGGGGGAACTTCTGTAAGGGTGACAGAGCCCTGGAGCAGGCTGCCCAGAGGGGTTGTGGAGTCTCCTTCTCTGGAGATTTTCATGGCACGTTTGGATGTGTTCCTGTGTGACCTGAGCTGGATTCTATGGTCCTGCTCTGGCAGGGGGATTGGACCCAATGATCTCTTTGGTTCCCTTCCAGTCCCTGACATCCTGTGACCCTGTGATGCTATTCTGAAGTATCTTTTTTAGGGAAGAGCTACCTCCTGACAAGAAAATATCCATCTGTGTATTGCATAATGACTCCAGTGAGCTACATGACAGTGCACATCCTTACTGAAAAAGCAACCTAGATTGCTCTTTATAATTAATAACTATCATTTATTACCTTTCAGAAATTACAAGTCTGCTGAATAAAAGAATTGTATGAAATAGGCATTTTTGGGACACCACATCGACCCAATATTCCTTCTCATCACAGAAAATATCTGGTTGGAGAGATCCTCAAATCATCCAGTCCAACTTTCAACCCAGCACTGAAGGGTGACACTGAAGTGACAGAAGGCAAAGAAAGTGAAGCAAGCAGTGCATGCAACACCAGATCCCAGCTGGGGCTATCCCATTCTGCAACAGCTTCCTCATATACTTCTTTATTTCCTGGGGAACACACTCCTTGGATAAGCAGGACAGCAGTCATGAGTTATTTCTCCTCAGCTTTATTCTGAAGACTTAGCCGTAACTTGGCAACTGAAAAGAGAATCATAGAATCACAGAATCATCACAGAGTCACAGAATCATAGAGTCACAGAATCATCATAGAGTCACAGAATCATCATAGAGTCACAGAATCATCATAGAGTCACAGAATCATAGAATCACAGAATCATCACAGAGTCACAGAATCATCATAGAGTCCAGAATCATAGAGTCACAGAATCATGGAATCACAGAATCATCATAGAGTCCAGAATCACAGAGTCACAGAATCATGGAATCACAGAATCATCATAGAGTCCCAGAATCATAGAGTCCCAGAATCATAGAATCACAGAATCATCATAGAGTCATTGAATCATAGAGTCCCAGAATCATAGAGTCCCAGAACCATAGTCATAGAATCAGAGTCATAGAATCAGAGTCACAGAATCATAGAGTCATAGAGTGACAGAATCAGAGTCATAGAATCATAGAATCATAGAGTGACAGAATCATAGAGTGACAGAATCATAGAGTCATAGAATCATAGAGCCATAGAATCATAAAGCCAGATAATCAGAATCATAGAGTCATAGAATCATAGAGTCACAGAATCATAGTGACAGAATCATAGAGTGACAGAATCATAGTCATAGAATCATAGAGCCATAAAATCATAAAGCCAGAGAATCAGAATCATAGAGTCATTGAATCATAGAATCATAGAGTCACAGAATCATAGAGTCATTGAATCATAGAGCCATAGAATCATAAAGCCAGAGAATCAGCATCATAGAGTCCCAGAATCATAGAGTCATTGAATCATAGAGTCCCAGCATCATAGTCACAGAATCATAGTCATAGAATCAGAGTCACAGAATCATAGAATCATAGAGTCCCAGAATCATAGAGTCCCAGAATCATAGAGTGATCTGGGTTAGCAGGGACCTCTGAAGGTGATGAAGACCACCTCACCCCCCCCTGCAGTAAGGAGAGACATCCTCAACCAGATCAAGTTGTCCAGTGCCCTGTTGAGCATCACTTGGCTTCCTGATAACAAATTCACAGAAGCAGCACTGAGCACAGTTGATTTGTGTGCATTTACAAACCGAAGAACAAGGTGGCCTTGTTTCTAACACCATCAACTAGCAATTCTACTTGGGAGTGTGTTTAATGACCATTGATTCAGTCAACACGTTCTATATGCTGGTGTCTTACAGAATAGAAAAGAACAGAAGAGAATCAGCCAGGTTGGAAAAGACCTTTGAGACCGCCAAGTCCAACCTATCACCCAACAACATCTAATCAACTAAACCATGGCACTAAGTGCCCCATCCAGTCTTGCCTCTAGTTCCCATCCTGCTGAGAAAGTGCCCAGGCTTCCGTTGAATTTGAATGGCTGTGGCTAGATCTGATGTCTCCTTGAATGCTCCAAAATAGAATACAGAATACAGAATTCAGTAGGTTGGAAAAGACCTTTGAGATCAGCAAGTCCAACCATCAATCAACTAAACCATGGCACTAAGTGCCTCATCCAGTCTCTTTTTAAACACTTCCAGGGATGGGGACTGCATCACCTCCCTGGCAGCACATCCCAAGGGCCAATCTCTCTTGCTGGGAAGAACTTCTTCCTCACCTCCAGCCTAAATCTCCCTCACAGCTTGGGACTGTGTTCTCTTGTTCTGGTGCTGGTTTCCTGGGAGAAGAGAGCAACCCCCACCTGGCTACAATCTCCCTTCAGGGAGTTGTAGATGGCAATAAGGTCTCCCCTGAGCCTCCTCTTCTGCAGGCTAAGCAACCCCAGCTCCCTCAGCCTCTCCTCACAGGGCTGTGCTCCAGACCCCTCCCCAGCCTCATTGCCTTCTTTGAACACGTTCATATGTCTCAATATCCTTCTTAAAATGAGGGACCCAGAAGTGGACACAGGACTTAAGGTGTGGCCTAACCAGTGCTGAGTACAGGGGCACAATGTATTCCCTGCTCCTGGTGGCCATAGTTTTCCTGGTGGACCAAGACCTCCAGTTCCTCTTGTTTGTTGCCCATGCTGCCTGCACTGGTGCTCATGCACTCCAGCTTCTATTGTCTGAGGAGCAGGGAGAAGACCTTTGGAGGTGTCTGTGTCTCTGTGGTGTGTGTCACAGCTGTTACTGGAACCAAGCTGTCTGGAGAGTTAAAATGGAACTGTCAGCAATGATGTGCTGATACCAACAATAGGATTTTTATTCTCAAAATGGTGTGAATGCACAGCAGCAGCAGAACAAACAGAAATGTTTCCCAGTGGGGAAAAAATACAGAATAGAACAAATTACTTTGATCCTCATTTTCTTTGTGGTCATCTTCCTTCGCCTTTTGCTTTCTCTTTCATAAGGCAATAATAAAAGGAAGTCCTGTGTTCATCTGCATGTGCTAGTCAGGTGCTTTGTCAGTGGCCATGTTTTAACAGGGCATTTGATTACCCTTGGCTTTGAAGCACAGCCATGTGTTGATCCAAACACATACAAACAGTCTGTTGTAAATCACCAGCACCACGGCTGATATTTCCTTTGTGACTGTTTCCTGGATTGCTCAGTATTTCTGCTTTAGTGAAAGCAGGAGCATAAAGACTAATGAGCCATTGATATTTGAATAATGGAGCCTGGAAGGGGGGCAAATTCAGTGCTAGCTTAAGCTCTACTGCTTTATACTGCACTTTGCTGCCTCAAGCAGCCTGACACTAGCCCTACAGCAGCCACAGAGCTTTGCTGCTTTTGAACACATCCAGGTAACCTTTGAAAGTCTCCCAGAAGGAGACTCCACAAACTCTCTGGGCAGCCTGCTCCAGGGCTCTGTCACCCTCACA